>VYZM01003407.1:104120-207650 GCA_013398915.1 Dromas ardeola
GGGGGGCGGCCGACCTGTGCTCATGGCCCCTCTCCTCCGACAGCCTCCGAGGTACAGCCCGGCCGCTTCGGCTTGGCCGGTGGTAGCAGCTGCTAGAGCAATAAGCCAAGACCTTATATACACAGGCGAATAATTGCTACTTTTAAAATTAAAACTGGATTGGCCATAAGAAGCTTTGTTTTTCCCTCTCCTCTCCTTTTCTCTCCTCTTCTTCTTTTTTCCCTTTTCCCCTTTTTTCTTTTTTTTCCTTTTCTTTCCTTTTTTTCTTTCCTTTTCTTTCATTTCTTTTCAGTTCATCGTAATGGAGAGACATGGAGTCCCAATTACATGTTAATGCAAAATTGATAACCTGACACCGGATTTGAAGCAGTATAGCTCTCGGGCATACGGAATTGCCTGTAATAATAAAGATCATTTATATGGTGACGTAACAGAAATAATTTCTTCAGGTGATACAATTACTATTACTTGGGAGCGTTAAGAAACCATAATCAGTGATAAATCTTGTGGCAGCCGGCTATAACAGGATTTGTCATTAGAGGTATTGAGAAACATGGCTAACAGCAAGTCTCCAGAGATGCTAACTAACTTACAATTTTTACAAAACAGTGACTATGAGGTACTGGGACTTTATAATTAACATGGAATCGTAAGATTGTTGCAAGCAAAAATCCATAAAGATGTTAAAACACACAGTATTAAATGCAGTGTTTTAAAACAATATTTGTCCTGTGTTACCATGGATCAGGGTGCAGAGTAGCTCTGAAGGAAGAATGAAGCACATCTTTTGAGTGCATATGTTATGCTACAGCAAGGAATGCATCTTCTGACCCTTTCAGTTGCTGTTTACATTACTCAGAGAAGACTTCAAGCTGGTTTCTTTGGTTACTTGGTGATCATTGCTGCATATGGACTGTATACCACAGTATTACTGGTGGACAGTGACTTCATCTGTTGCACGACATCGTTCAGCTGTGAGGGCAGCTGAACTTTTCTGTCTCATGCAAATATCTTTTAGGGTTGCATATAATTGAGTGCAGTATAAAACTGCCCTGAGACTGTTCTAATCACAGTTAGTTGAAACGATGCTTAAATGTTTTAGACCTTAAAACCAGTTTGCCCTACCAGTTTCTTTAACTGCAGAATTCAATCCTTCTTTTCAAAAATCCCAAACAGAATAAAATCCTGAATTTATTTGGGCTTGCTTTTTATGCAGGCTTAATATACATTGTGGTAAAGAGTCAGGTTTTAGTTGTTTCTGAAGTATTTTGATTGGATTTGAGAGGAAAGGTATTAAGAATAATATGATTAATTGGTTTTTTAAAAACATTGTCTGTTTCATGTTTACAGATCCTTTTCCAATTGATGTGATCCAGGAAAATTATGTCCGTAATGTGAAAAACTGTATTTTTTCAATTGTCTATCCTACACCTTTTAAATCTAGAGTTCGTCTTGTAGCTGTTTCAAAGGTTGGCTATTATTTTTTTTGTCCCTCTCTAATTGGTAGAAATTGTTAATATATGCACTAAAATATATTTTAATATGCATATGCTGTTTATTGTGAAAGCATCTTATCAGTATATACCTTAAACAAATAGAACATTTAAAACATATCTTGAGGTGACTTTTAATAATGAAATCTGTAGAAAAAACACATTCATTACCACTGAAAATTTGATTGTATACAAGTACCATCTGTATTATTTTTTTCTCCAGGAAGTTCTTGAAAATATTTTGGATCTTGATATATCTGTCACAGGAACATCTGATTTTCTTCAGTTTGTCAGTGGTGGGAAGGTGATACATGGGTCTGTTCCATTGGCCCATAGATACGGGGGTCATCAGGTAACTATAACACTTGTTCTTCCAGGTGAAATTAGGTAGGTCTTTACATATAAAAAGGCATTATCACCTTGATAATACCTGTAAGTGTATGAGTATATGCCTGTAAGTATATGAACACTTATGAACAATTTGATTGCAGATTTGTTCTTTGTAAGGGCCTGCAGATGGAAGAGAACTGTAATAGTCTTTCACGGTACCATGTCTACTTTCTCTGCTGCGGTTTATGCCAGCAGCAAATTATCTTTTTAACTTCCGTTAGCTGCAGAGTCTGCTTAGCACCCCTGCAGCCTGACAAGCTCTGATTCATGACAGGTATTATCAGCTCAGAGGAGTGAAAAAGGACAGAGCCTCACTGCAATACCATGGTTACTAAGAGTTAAGTTTCGTTGAAATGGGCAAGGTTATTCATGGAAAAGAATGGTAGAATTTGATTTATAATTTCCAATTAAAAAAAAAAATTACAAGCTGTGTCGGTTTAAAGGCTTATTATACAAAAGAGTCAGGGCTGTAGCTGTACGTGATAGCCGGAAGGTAGAGAAAAAAAATGGGGATTACTGGCATTATTCTTTTTCTGTGTTTTTCTGATTCATTATTGGTGTGAGTGTGGAAATACAGCTTTAGGGATCAGTATCTTAATGACTACCTGAGCAAATGTGTCATTACATTGTGTAGATCACAGAGAACCTCCATGTAATTTGTACTGTTTCAAGTATAACTGCTATAAATGATAGAAGAAAGTAACTTGATTTTCATTTTTGTCAGTTTGGTAGCTGGGCAGGTCAGCTGGGTGATGGAAGAGCCCACTTGATCGGAGTATATACAAACAGGTGTGATATTTTTTTAAGTGCCTGATTCAGCTCTGTATTCTGTTTAGCTGATTCATGCCTAGCCCGAGGTGTACTGTTGTAAATGCTAATGGTATTTTTGCAGGCATGGTGAGAGGTGGGAACTACAGTTAAAAGGGTCAGGAAAGACCCCATACTCCAGGTAAGTTGCAGTTAATCTATGTACACCAAAACTGGATGTTTTCTTTTTGAAATTTGCATTTATTTTATGACCTATTCCTTATTTCTCTGTCCTCTGTAGGAATGGCGATGGAAGAGCTGTGCTTCGCTCTTCTGTGCGAGAATTTTTGTGTAGTGAGGCCATGCACTATCTTGGGATCCCTACAAGCAGAGCTGCTAGGTATTTTTCTTTACTTTTTCACAGCATCCTAATTTACAGATAATTTTGTGACCGAGTTACACTGAGCATCAGTAAATCAGGACGGTTAGTTTCCAAGAGGATAGATCTCTCTTTTCATATCTATGCAATCAGGATAAAATATATCCCTTTAGTTTCATAGAGTTTTGGATAAAACTTTCTAGTAATAATGAGCTCCAGCAATTAATCCATTCGCTTTTGTCTTTGGTATGCTCTAAAGTACTACTTTATTTAAATACGATATTATGTACTGTCTCTGTCTTGCAGTGAACAGCTGTCCTTCACTTGCAAGACTCTCTTAACTGAATTACCTTAATTTGAAATCTGGTTCATTTTGTAAAGAAAGTGAAAAATAGAAGTTAGATTGAGTGATTATACCTGACAACTAACTCCCCTCTCCAGCTTTTATGAAACTGCAATCAAGAATTTCTTCTCTTAAAAAAAAATAAAATTGTTCTCTCCCTTGTTGCTTACCAAAAAACTTGCGAAAACAGCAGGCCTAGATTCCTGCCCTGTAAGTAATACCTTTGGTGTATGTAGATAATCAATGAGTCTATTAATACATTTTATATGGTTAATAAATGAGTCTTTTATTACACTCAAGTTAAGCATTTGGATTAATTTTTCTAGAATCAGGCCAAGTAGGAAAATGTTGAGAGTGTCTGTTTCTAAATTGTCAGTCACCTGGTCGCAATTTTTAAGATTGGTAGGAAAAATTGTCAGTCAGATGAATAGATGTTAATATTGGAGATAGCACTGTATGTATGTAATTGCTCTCAATTCGTTATTTGTGCAGGCACTTTCTGAGCAGAGAAGGAGATTGTGTAAAAAAATAATTTGAAATTAATTCTGTTTGAACCAAAGAAGACTAATACGTTCACTCATTTGGATGATTTTCTCAGAATTAAGTAAACTGAATTTTTCAGATGATCGTGTTTAAAATGTCGAGTTTATTTTGTGTTCCAAGTGGTCTCATGTCTGTACTCCAGCATTTCAGGCTTTAAAGAAAGGAAATGTTCTGCAGAAAAGGCCTGTACTCAGCTGCCATGTGGCTAGTTGTCTGTATTTGCAAAGTGTCTGCAAATCTCTCTAGCATTAATTCTAACGCATTTGCTCTGTCAAAGTGCAGTGTTTGTGAACGACAGTTTTGATGGTTTATTCCCTGACTTCACCTTGAGACCCTTTGCTGTTGGCTGTTAATGCAGAACGTTAAATCTGTCTGAATATCAGCAGGAAAGCATCTGGCAAGGTTATAGCCTTTCTTTGCTCTCCTCTCAACAAATCATTCAGTGTGAAAACAGTATGAAATTACTCCTTAACTGTGCACAAATTCTATTGAGTACACAGCGTGCTTTAGTTCTCTGCTGGCAAATTGGTTAAATGCCTGGCTCTCTTAACTGCTTTACAAGCTCTCCAGACTGTTTGCAAGACTTCATTTGGAAAATCCCCAGCTGATATCCATATTCTTCCCAATGGGGAGCTGTTGCACTGAGGCTGGTGGGATGCTCTTACAGAGGTCGTGTCAAGTCTTGGCAGATCTGTGGGGGAAAGCCTTACAGCTTATCCCAGAACACTCAGCGGGTTGGTTTGCTCTGTTAATTTTAAGTACTGTTTTCCCAATGGGGTGCTACAGTTTATGACTGTACTGCCAGATAAAGGACAGTTCTTCATATGGTACCATTTTAGTCACATACTGGGACTACCAGTGAGCAGTTTTATGCATTAGGTCAAAAAAGTGAGCCAATATGCAGTTTTCAGAGTTCGCCCTTACTTGTGTAGTTCTTGATGTTCATGCAAAAGAGTGAGCGGAGCACTTAGAAGTGTAAAGTCCAGCCCTTAAGCTAGAGCCAGGGGTACGGAGGGATATAATCCATCCGTCCTGCGCGTGCTGTTCCAGCTTCTCTGGTGTAAGAGCAATTTCAGTGCACCATTTCCTATCGTTGAGTGTATGTCGGGTATCCTGCTGCCTTCTCTCAAGTAATAGTACTTACCAACTACAGGGACCATTGAAAACTATTTTTATAGTGGCGATGTAGTTATCTTGCTGTGGCTGCTTCACTGTCTGGCCAGCTCTTAAGTGTTGCTTGTCTGTTAACTTATATTAGTAACTAACCAAATGTGTGATGCCCCCCATGGATTTTTGTCAGTAATAAGAGAAGTGCTGGTGTTCCGCAGGAATTTTACAGAGAGCCTACAAAGTGTTACATAGCCAAAAAGAAACAACCCTTCTGGCAGAGGTCTGTTCAAACCAGTAAAATTTAATAGCATTATTATTCTGACTCCTCTTCCCTAGTGCTCTGATGCACACACTAATTTGTTAGTGTCAGGTTCATTCCATGTTTTTGAATATTCTTCTTTTTCCTGAAGGATTAAGTTTTTGTTCTTCCATGTCATTTATGTCAGCACTTTTTCTACTTACTCCTACAGACATACCAATCATGTATGATTGTTTCCAAAAGAGTCTTTTTTGGAAAAAAATTCCTAATGTTGCTTGTATCAGTACAGCTCCACTAACGTGAGCAGTTTGATTTCTAGGTGCTTTTTCCCTCCTTCTGGAACAATTCACTGCCTGTTCTTTGCAGTTAACAGGGAACATTCACTTTGGATAGCTACTAGATACCTTCAAATTTTTTTTTTTTTACATATTTATGTTTATACACATACCCCACATTTTTGGTGCAATTAAATGATTTCTAAAATTTTGATGCTAAATTATGTAAAACCAGAATCTAGTGTACTCTCAAAATTTAACACGTGGGAGTTGTTTTAATTCTGTGACTGTCTTCAGTCATATGTATGAATGGAATATTAGGTTTGCCTCTTGTCCTTTTCTGCGTTATCTCCAAGGAAAGTTTGGTTCTGTCTTCTGTGCAGTCTTCAACTACCTAATAGTTATCAGCACGCAAAGGTAAAGATAATTATACAAAATAAGCTAAATTTTCCTGCTGCTAGACTCTTGAGGGGACAACACCTCTTTCAGAAGACAGCACCAAGCATTACTTCTGCTGGATTGTCACTGTAATCCCAGTTGCTTTGGGGAGAAAACCTTAGGGGAATACGATGCCCTTGCATAGGATTGATTCCATTCTATTTTTCCTAATGTAACAGAAATTACATTGAAATCACTTAGTTTGTAAAATGAATGTAAGTTGTGAAATATTTTAGAGCAAGCAAAGTTGTTCCAAGCACCCATAAATCTCAATAGTTGGGTAAACATGAAAATTTGTAGGATGTGCTGAATTTAAGGCAAATGAAAGGAAGAGATTGTTTTTAAAAATCCACGCACAAGTAGCATTGAAGAAGAAAGGGATAATTATAACATATCATCAAAATTAATGCCTTTTTTGTGTGTTGATGCCATTTGAGGAGTTCCTGACTGCTAAGGGTCCCAGATATGTCCTTGAAGTTCCTGTGACAACAGTTTTGGCTCATGTAAAGGGCAACCTCCATCTGATACAACAGTTTGGTTTCTAATTTCTCTGTCCTCCTAATTTCACTGTTGTCCTCAGGGAAATTGTGACTTATTTAATGTTATCACCACACTAATCAGTCACTGAGGTTCCAAATGAATGCAGTACATTTTTTGAATGCAGCCCCCTCCCCAAGAACAGTGTAAATAATGGAAATTGGACAACATTGTATAAATAAAAAATAAATGCATCTTGCTGATGAAGCTTGGTAAGCCTCGGCTTACTGTTTGCTGGTGGATTTTTTTGTAAATACAAAGCTATGCCAGCAAAAAGATCTTTCGTTTTATGAAAGAAATAAAGTTATATAAAATATGAGTTGATCTTCATTGTAAGTTATTTTTCCTGAGATGACTTTTTAATGTTCACTTCTTGTTTGTTACAGCTTAGTTGTAAGTGATGATGCTGTGTGGAGAGACCAGTTTTACAATGGAAATATTAAGAAAGAAAGAGGTAATGAACACATTTAAAACAATATGTTGCAACACTATAACAATTCTCCGTTGCAGAAATGAATTTTAATATGTCATGTATGTGTAATAAAAAGTACTAAACGGGCTAAATTTCATTTATTAAGAAATAAAACTTTTCCTGAGAAAATCACTTAGAGACGTATCTTAGTGAAAGAAATGAAGCCCTATCAACAGGCCTGCTATAATTGTGGCATATGTGTTGTAGGGAGATAATTTTTATTTTCGCTTACAAAAATGATATTGAAAACTAGGGAAATTTTTCATCGTTCCGATAGCAATGCTGGAAAGCTGGGAAAGCTATTGTGGCTGTAACATTGATACATTGTCTACAACTGCTCTGAAAAAGAGTGGGATGGCATAGCATGGGGAAAAATCTATTTATGTTGGTTCTTCCTTTGTTGCTAGCATTTCTGGAGTAATTCTAGTATTAATGCAGTACTGGAATTTTGCCTGTGTTTGCAAATTAAGCTTTATGATTAAAAGGTATGTGTAGTAAAGTAGTATTACACATATTCACCTGTTATGTGTTGAGCATACTTACAAAAATACCAGTTTAACTATGCATATATAAATTCTGCATCTATAGAAACAACACATGATGGCTTTTACTATGGAACTATTTTATTTTGCTGATACTCCGTTTACATTTAAACACGTGTCTATATTTAAGGTGCGATAGTGCTACGTCTTGCCAAATCATGGTTTCGTATAGGATCCTTGGAAATCTTGGCTCATTCTGGGGAACTGGACTTACAAAGGTTTGAATTTAGTCTTCATAGTAACTATATTAGTTCTCTTAACAAATAAATATATATTAGAATTCATATATACAGTTGGAATTTAGACATAAATTATTTAGAAAGGGAGACTGCATAACTTAGAAAGATAACCTACTCTTTTTATACAAGCATACAAAAGATCTTACCTCATAAGGGTAAAACCCCCTAGATGTTTTTGAAGGCCTGGATCTTACAAAATGAGAAAGGTTTTATAGCTCAAATAGTTCTGGTAACTAAGCACTAGGGAAGAGTTGTTTGTTTTGGAGAGATTTGTATATAGATATATACAAATATTTGTATATTTGTATTTGTACATATATATTTGTATTTAGAGTATATGTTCCTACATTTCTCGTACTTGTCTGTGAAGCTAATTTAACCATATGAAATATTGTTGTTGAAATATGAAATAACTCACTAGTGTAAGTATGTTTATAAGGTATGCTCTCCAGGAACATTTAGAACAAGAGAAGTACACTAGGTAAGAAATTACTGCAGTTTTAAGCCTCTTAGCAATATTAACTTGTGTGTGGAGCACGACAAATTTTTAGGTCTACTGTAAATATTTAAAGTTGGTCATTTGTCCTCGGGAGCAATGTAGTGGTTGTTAATCGCTCGCAATAGAAATTGTTCTGGGGTGCTTAAAAACGGGCAAGAGCCCATAGCAGCAGTTGTATATTGTAGTAACTGATAATTCAATTTAACTTCCTGCATGACTCTGCACTGTCTTTCATTCCTTTTTTTTTTTTGAAATCTCATAGCAGATTTTTATTCTAAAACTGAAAGACTGAATTAAGGAACTGATTTTAAGTTTTGTTTTGGGTTAAAGTATTTGTGACCCATTAGATTTAAGGATACACGTAAAGATCACTCGTACTCATGCAGAATAAACAACTTCTTCCTGCCTGTTTTGGAGGGGACCTCGGAAAGAGTGGCCAAGAGCAGCCAAAGGCTAGTGTGACTCTGTGCTTCCTCCGCAGAGAAGGTCCTCCTGAAAGAGGATGTCCTGCAGCAACCAGCTAAAATTCAGAAGCAATAGTTTAGACACCCTTCTAAAGTTCAGGTTGCTATATACTCTGATAAAATCGTCACAGTTTGAGGAGAGTTCAGTGATTTGCTCCAACAACCTGATTAGAAAGTAAAATCTAGGTATTTGCATGCGCAGCCGTACAACCCTTGCCCAGGTCCAACCCTTGCCCAGGCTGCCCACCCCACATGTAGGTGATGCTCACAGCCTCCTGTGCCAGTGGCCCTGGCTGGCTCTGACCACAGGAGGTTCCTACAAGGAGCTCCTAAATGTACTAAATGCCAGCCGGTCTACTTTAAAGCTTTAGATCTGCAAAGATATGCATCTGACAGGCATTGCAGTTTTTAATGCATGTATCCCAATTTCCTGAGCCTGTCTTGTAGGACTATCCAGTACTCTTTTGGGAATGGCTCATTACTATGGCAAGTATGGCATACTTGCCATAGTATGGCATTACTGTGGCTCATTACTATGGCATAAGAATTCAGCCATAAAATTTTCTTTGTGAGAATTCTGAGGTAGAATTATTCTGTATAATGGTACACTTTTTTTTTGGATACGCAAACTTCCCCCCTCCCCGANNNCCCCCCCAAAAAAAAAAAATAAAAAAATTATATTACTGCATGTAAAACCACATCCTGGAGTACTCTGGAAGTTTAACACAATGGAATAATTTTAACTCTTCATCGCACTTTCCAGTAATATTTATGACTGGAACCCTAGGTTTTATCTCTACGCATTTGGAAGGGCTTAATCCAAGACTCATTGGAATAAATAGACTGAGTTTTCTAAGAACTGTTTGCAGCAAGCCATAGATCAGCATTTAGCTGTTTGAAAACAATAGTTTTTAACGATCAGTTCTGAAAGTGCCAGTTTTGTTTAAAGAATTCTGCCTCTTCTATTACAGAAGATTGCTAGACTTTATAATCCAGGAACATTTTCCGTCAATAGCCATGAATGATTCAAATAGATATCTGGTAAGTCCTTTTTAAGACTTTTTAAAAGTTATTTTTATTTTCCACAAGCACGTGAACAAAAATTATACAAAGTTTTTCAAAGTTCTAGATTTTAAAATGTTTTAAAATGTGAAGTAAGCTTTCAGGTTTTATTAGTGAAAGTTTGTTAATTCACTTCTGTAAAAACCTGCTTCTTGAATTTTTTTTCTCAAAGTCAAATATGAACATTCTTCACCACTTTTCATTATTGAAAAGTTTATTGGGAACCTTCCATTTTCTGTTCTTTTTTGTTCTCACTGCTCAGATTTTAAGTGAGCAGGGGTCATGAAGCGATGAATTAAGCTTTTTCTAATATAAATGTAGTATATGGTATATACTAGTATATACACTAGTAAATATATAATGTCTTTTGAGTTTTTAATTTCTTTTAGGACATCTGTATGTACTTATTTAATTATTGTCTTTGCTGGCTAAGTTTATTATGCAGCCACATCATCTAGAATGTGAATGAAAAGTCCTGACAGACAGAGATATACATTTAAAAATAGAATGTATGACATCTTTCTAAAGTGAATAAAATGTTTATGTTATTGTATTCCGTATTTTTGATTCAGAAGACTTGAAGTAAAAGATGTATTTGATTTTAGGAATTTTTCTCTACAGTCATATCAGAGACTGCAAGCCTGATTGCATTGTGGATGTCTGTGGGGTTTGCACATGGTAAGCTGCAGTAGATGGCATTGGGTTTACAGGAGTGACTATAGTCATATACATAAAGATGGCTTTTATTTGTCACTTTATTCTTCAGTTCTTCTGATATCTTCGCCTACAGCAGTATCTGTTATGCATTAATATACAAGTTTTTTCGTAACAGAGTTAGGAGCACTTTCTGATCTTTCAAAGCATGACTGTGTCTGACAGAAGCAAGAATATGGGAGCAAGAATTCTCAGAATTGTTGTAACAGTCTGATATACAAAGACCATGTATTGATGTCATATATAAGTTTAATTGCCCTGAATTTGATGCATCTACATAAAAACCTGGCCTTTTATAGTGTATAGGATACAGTGCTGTCCACCTGTGTTTTAGATTTATATTGTGAAAACCAAAATAGCATTGTCTTGCTAATACAGCACCCAGTCAACTTGCAAAGGAGCAGCTAATGACCAGTTTGCAAGACGCCGCACTGAAAGGAAAAGGGAACACTGCCACCTAGGTATAGAAACCAGATGCAAGATAATGTAGCGAACAGTTTCTCATTTTCATACTTAAAATGTATGCCAGGTCAAGAGTACGAGAGACAAGTTTATTTTCCAGAGTCTGATTTCTAAAAGGTAACGGCTCCATGGTTTTCTAGATTCTGTGGATCTTTTTCAAGCAAGTTTTCTGAAGACTACAGGGTGGAATTTTAACTTTTGTTTCTCCTTGCTGTTTAATTGTAGGTGTGTGCAATACAGATAACTTCAGTTTATTATCCATAACAATAGATTATGGTCCATTTGGATTTATGGACTCGTATGACCCAAGTGAGTGTAGCACCTGTTTTAAAATACAATTTTTTACTTAAAATAAATTCTTTATATTAATTTATGTAGTTTCTCTGTGCATGAAAACTCCTAATATTATTAGCAGAAAAATCTCAAGCATGTGCATTTTTTGAAGAGTTTTAAGGAAAAAAATTATATCAGAGGCCGGTTGTATGAGACGCTATACAGGTTGCATTTCAAGTGCTAGAAGTCTTGTTAATGAAATATTACTATTAAAACAATTTTCATGAGAATGTTTACAGTTAAACTTCATCGATTGAACTGATACTACAACAGAAATCTAGAAAACTAAAAATTGCATATTGCTGTAAGCAGCCAAAAGCAAAAGTAGTATACAGTAACTTTGCATGCATCATGCTCTAGCTTTATAGACACAGCAGCTAATTATGTGTTGGAAGAAAATAAATCAAACCTACCCAGTCATGGCAATCTTTCTATGAAAGTATGAACTTAGTCAGTCTGGTATTGATAGATACAGGTATAGTATTTACGTAATTGCATATTATTAAATTATTGTTCAGAGGTTGCATCTGAGTAAGCTTCGGAACGAGCAGTGGTTATCTCACTGTTTTCATGCAAAATCAGATTAAGGAAATCTCACGAGAATAAATGTCATAGTGCTTCTATTGTATTGAAAAAACAGGGCTTTTCTAGTTTTAGATCTTTCTCTATATGGTGAGTTAAAATTCAGATTTGCACCAATCACCAGATCTGGTAGATGTGTACAGTTCTCCTTAACGCTCCATTTGTTATTAATGTCCTCTGAGGACTCAGGCAGTGCTGTGTGCATTGATCAGCTTATCTGCATTTGATCTGAGCAAGGGGTTCATGCTGCGTCCATTCGGAGACTGGTGCTGGAGATCTGCCTACATTTTACTTCTGGATACCTCTAACTTGCATAGCAGATATTTATTATCTCCCAAATAATGGATTTGCATACTGGAACATGCTAGCCCTAATTTCTATGCGAATACATAAAGCTTGCTTGTATAATGGAAACAAATCTCACTTAGGTAACCTGCTTATATAAATACGTGTTTATACGTGTTATTTTTCAAAAAATACTTATAAATTCTGAATCTGGTTGCACAGTTATTTTCTTAGTCTGTGTGCTAAATAGTAGCACTATATATAGTAAAAACATTGAATAAGACATTGTTTTTAGTGTAAAAACAGTCTTTTTAAACATCTGAATTTATTTTATATCTTCAAGTAGGAAAATGTCACTTGTGACATGTGGGAACTCGTCTGTGAAGGATGTATTCCTTAGATTTGCAAATAACAGATCTTGAGTTAATTCACTATAAATAGGTATCCTTATGATCTGATTTTAAATATTTAGTAACTTTAGGGCTTTTATTAGTTTGCTGTGTAAGTATAAAAATGAATGCACTTCAGTATTTTAACATTGATTGTTTATTGTAAATACTCTGTTGTGGAAAAGTAATGTTTTGTGTAAAACAGATTTTGTTCCAAACACATCTGATGATGAAAGGAGGTATAAAATAGGAAACCAGGCAAATGTTGGGCTGTTTAATCTGAGCAAGCTGTTACAAGCTCTAAAACCTTTATTGGATCCCAGGCAAAGGCAGCTGTAAGTAATCATTAAAATATCTTAATGCTTAAAAGAACTAGTGAGATGGGAGACCCTCAAATCACCATATGCATAGGAAAGCAAGGGATTAGCTTTTAAAATCTTTTTTTCTAAGTGGAAATTGATTCTAAATTAATTATTGGCCAGAATAAGGTGGAGGGAGGGGAGAAAGGTTTTCATTGGTCATAAATAATAGCAAAATATGACTGGAAGGTGGTCTTAGGTGTTTTGTCCGTTCTCCTTTCCCTAAGGTAAGACCTTCGCCTGTAGTTTTCTAAGTTTGTCTAGCTTATTCTTTAAGATGCTTACTTATGAAGACTATACATCCTCCTGAAGTAATGAGGCAGTATTTTAATATCCTACTGTAAAGATTCCTAATATGAATCTTCTTTTGTGTGGCTTAAACTCATGACTTCTTACTCAGTATGAAAAGGAAGAACATCGTATTTTTCTTCTTTGCAGCAGCTATTTATGTATTTGAAGCCTGTTAAAATGTTTTCCCTCAGTCTTTTTGCTGTTATAGGTCCCAGTTGATTCAGTATATCAATGTGTGTGAGATATCAGACAGAAGAATTTTTCATTGACTAGTGTACAGTAGGATTGTACCCACAGTAGTATTGTAGTTCCATAGAATTTGACATTTCCTTTTTTTTTGGCAGAGCTTCCCAGATTTTGGAGGGATATGGTGAGCGCTATTACATGCGGTATGGAGTTCCATAACTCAAACCTTGCAGTCGCAATACTATAAATCAGGTTATGTGACAATTTCCTTACTTTATTATTACTTTTAGTTTCACAGAACTATTCAAAACAAAACTGGGTCTTCTTGGGGAGGATGAGGATGATAACTATTTGATTGCTTTCCTCCTAAAAGTAAGTTTGCTTTGCTAATTTTCTTGGCAAACATCTGGATGCCATACTTTTAAAAACTCTGATAGAAGTATCTTTTTTTCACTAGCTTATGGAAGATACAAAGGCTGATTTTACAATGACATTTCGACAGCTCAGTGAAATTACTGAAGACCAGTTAAAGGAACTTTATATTCCTGAGGTATTAATTAATACAAGCACCCAATTTTAGGAATAGTTAATATAAAATGAGTAAATCAGGTTGGACATAACTCTGGTGTAATAGAGAATATCTCAAATCACAATTTTACTGGGAAATATGTCATTGTAGCATTATTAAGGGACAGGGAGACTAATATATCTGTGTCATACTACCACCCCATGTTAAGCCTGTGTCTAGTAAGGAAGGATTCATTAACGAAGAGTGCTAATGAAAGATACATTAATGAAGAGTGCTGAAGTAAAAAGTTCAGCCTCTGGTACAGGTCCAATATGAGTAGTCATAAATTATACACAGGTGGGAATGTGATTTTCTTCACATTTAAGATGGGTCTGCTGGAAAGAACTTTCCTTCTTTAACTGCCCCCTCCCCTTTTTTTTTATTTGTTTTGCTTAATACCTTCTCATAGTATTTCATAAATTGGACAGGGCTCATAAGGAAAATTTCAACCTCAGGTTGGTCAAACTGTTCCTAACATGGGATTACCAAGTGACCTAAACATCTGCTCTTAGGCCCATCAGCTTGTCTCGGTATCAAATGCCAAGTGAGATCCCACCTCATCATAAACTGTTGCTAGAATCTCAGCCCATAGTGGTCTCTGCCCTTCCTGGGGGACAAGATCAGTTCTAAATGTAGCTTAAAGCATAGGAATATGTTTTATCATTGTGTCCTGCTCAGCCTGCTATCCCATCCTGTGTTGCTGCTAACACAGCCTAAACTTATTCTTCAGGACCAAGTATAATCATAAAAGAGATGAAAGTCTTAAAATAAAAGAGATCAACTTCTTATCTCAAAATCATGCAATCTTTAGAGGTGGAAATATGGCTGAAATGTTTGAACTGAAGCAAGATGAAGCAAGTAAATAATAATTGGAAAAAACGTAGAGGGGAAATTCTGAAAAGAAAGTTTGTGAGTACCTGATCTGGAAAGGAAAAAAGGAAGCCTTTTTGCAAGAGCCAAAAGGATTTTATTTTTATTTTTTTTCATACAGTGCTTTTTCCATGTGAGGAGTATTCTTCACTCTGCCTGGGAATCCATTGCCTTTCTGTAACTTCTGACTTATTTCTGTTTGTCTTTGAATCTAATGTAAAATGGGAGCAGGTGAGCTTACGAGGTTGTTTTAGGGAGCAGAATGACTGTGTGTAAAGCATAGAATGAAAATGAGAAGTTACTGTTTCTTTTCTGGTTGTGTCCTAGATAATTAAGTGATTTTGACCAAATTCTCTGTTTTTCCTTGTTTTTTTCTGTTAAGTAAGAGGTCTAACCTGACCTTTTCTATAAGCTTGAAACCATTAATAGTTGAGATTTTACAGCAGTAAGCAACAAAAATACAAAGAGCTGTAGCTGCGGGATTAATCATTGTACAGAGCGGGTGATAAGAGGATAGGTGTCTTTGTAAGAGAAGGTATTTTTGTCATAGAATACAAGGGATTTTTCCATTTCTTAGTGGCCTGCATGCGATAGGAAGAAGGGAAGCCACCTTCATGCAGTATGGAGCCACTCCCAGACCACTGCAGTAGTGGCATTTGTGACAACTCCATCTCCCCTTCTCTGAAGGTGCAGGCTGAGGAACTAACGATCATGGTGTAGTTGTGACCCTGCTACTACACCGAGGGTCATTTGCAGCCATGAAATTATATAGCCTGCAAGTTCTGAGTCCCAAAACTGATGTGCTAAAGCAGGTACAATTTATGCTGGTGAAAAGTTTTAATTTTTTAAAGAATTTTAAAGAATATTAAAGTAATATCGCCTGCAGTTTATTCACACACTAATACTTTGTCAGTAGCAAAGTAAGTTCTTATATTGGTTTGTACATCACTTATGTTTTTTTCAGCTGCACACCAAAATTGACCTAAAAAATGCCAGAATCCATTGGGAACACCGCAGAAGTCCTCTCATTTAGTATTAACTGGAAACATTCTGAAATTCCTCCTAAAGCAGCCTAACCCTGCACATCTTTGAACGAATGCTTGACTCCTGCACTCCCCTGTTACCACCTGCCTGCCCCCCAGCTCTTAGCCACTTCTGTAATTTTAACTCATTTTTATCCTCAAATGTGGTTTCCATTATATTTTTTGACTCCCATTCCTTTAAAAAAACACAGATGTGACCAAAACTTTGTTTTGTTCTTGCTTTTAATTTCCCTTACTTAACTTCTGCCCATTTTTTCTTGTGTATCTGCTGTTCACCTCCTTTTATCTATGTCCGTTTCTTTCTAATCTGTCTTTTCTCTGAAGTTCATTTTTTGTCTGTGAGCTTTGGCTACTTTCTCTCAACCGAGCGATATGAAGCAGCTGTTGGCTCGGTGTACTCAGCCAGGGAAGCCGAGTTTGTGGTGGTTGTCCAACACTGGAGGCAGTAAACCCAAGCTCTGGTTTCTCTCCGTTTGCCCTTTCCAAGTTCTGTCTCCTCTCCCTTCTTCCTCTCCTACTGTCTCTATTCTTCTCCTCAGTCTTCTCCCATCCCTGTAGACTTAAGTTTCTCTTTTTCTCTGCACCTTACCTTTCTTTATCAATATATTTTTCTTATTCTACAATTTTGGAGAAAAAAGCCCCCGCTTCTCTACAAATAGGTCTGGTCCACGTACAAAACTCAGAAGACAGTGAAATCTGTAGTTATGTAGCCTAAAAAAATAAAATAGGTCAAACAATAAGCCAAGGAAAAACAGGGGTGAAATGCTAGAGGTGTTTAGATAGAATGTGCCATAACAGAGATGGATTAATATGGATATATCACTCTAGCAAAAATAAATAATTTAAATACAGAGGAAAATATATTAATTTGGGGGAGAAAATTCCTTGAAGGGTCATCATATGTTTCCCTCTTATATCCCTTCAACGTTTGCTTGCTTACTTTGTTTTTTTTGTAAGAGGAACAAAATTCTGATCACCTGCCATTAACTGTTTCTTCCTCTTTAGGAGTTCTGGGCTCTCCAGGATCTGGGTAAACACAAGTTATTTTCAGAATGGGTTACTATGTACCTCTTGAGATTAAATCGGTAAGTCTGATGCAGTTTCAAGTGTAAAAATAACACCAAGTGTGTATTTGCCAGGAGCAGGCAACTTTAATCTGCAATGATTTTCAATAATCTTTAGTAGGTCTGGTAAACTGGACCAAACGTGGTTTCATATGCCTTTTTGTCTTTATGGTTCTAGATTGTGCTAGATTCCACAATAATTGCTAGTGTAGTTCTGTTTTGATACACAGGTACATAAAACTGATATTGGAGGAGTGGTCTGTATTTGTTGTCTTTCATTGAACAACTGATCAGATTTCTCTGGTTAATAACTTTTGTTAAAATACCAGTCCTACGGATTCAGTCCAAGAATCTGAACGTTAGGCTTTGCAAATACATAGGAATGAACAGTGTTTCATTACTGGTAATACATATATTTTTTACTATGTAATAATATGGCTTTAGGATGACATGGGGTGGAAACTGAGCGGTTGTGAATACACAGACTGTGTTTGGAAACCGCTGGTGTTGCATAGACAGGGACATGCATGTTAGAACTTCCTACCAATTCTTTTATCTTAAATCAATAAAGAATGTAATGTGTTTTTCTTAGTCATATATGGTATGCATGGCTGATAGTAGTCAAAAGAAGTATATATCAGGTACTTGGAAATTTTAGTCAGTAAATACAGTTCTTGAGGGGAAAAAATCAATATAAGATACAACACCTACAAGAAAGTGTGAAGTTTTTTCCAAGTCTAATCATTCTTAGAGACTCACACCTGCTTCCACTGAACACAAAAGCAGAACACTTAATGATTCTAATGAAAGTAAAATAAAATATTTCTAAAAATAAATAAGTATCACACTCATTAGCTAAAGCACTTTCTTTTTTCTTCTTTTGGTTTGTTTTTCATGTATAGTAACGAGGGTGATTCAGACACCAAGAGAAGAACTCGAATGACAAGTGAGTAAAATGATCCAAAGAAATTCATAGGCTTGGAGATGGCAGCTATCTATTTACATAGGTTCTTTCAGTGTTAGTTATTGTTCCTTTTGAGGACAACTAAAATGCACTGTTTTTCTGAAGAGGAGAAATTCTCATTACACTGCTGCAAATCTTGTAATACTGTACATTCACTGTGGCTAGCTCTGGTTTCACCCAATCATGTGATTAGAATCTAGCCATGTGTGTATGGCTGGATTTGTGAATATGTATGTACTTTTTATACAGGCTAAATGATCAAGATGTTCCTTGGCTACAATGAGGTGCTTTTCCTCCTCAGGGATCCTCCCTTTTCCCTCCTTAAAAAAAAGAAATATAAGTCCTTAATTTAAGTCTGCATTTATGAAGAAATTGGTCTGGCCCAAATACAGTCGTGAATACAGTCGTAATCATATTGGTTGACTGAGGCCGAGTGTGAGATCATGGAAATGCACCACAACTATTAGTCCAAGTTGCTCTTCTCAAGATTCTGCTGTTTTTGAAGGACAGAGCACACGTCAGTTCGTATTTCGGGTGACTGAAATCACAAATGATGAAGATGTCATGAAGAAGGCTTTTCCACCAGTTTTCACAAAGGCTGCTCTGTCCTGTGTCACACCATATGTGAATACAGACACTGAAGCAATCCAACTCAGTGGTCCAGCTATGGTCTATTCCGTATCAATCTTCATTTACCTACTTATTTCTCGTTCCCTTATTTGTTGTTTACCTTTTTGTATTTCTTTTTTTTAATCCCCTTTTTTGAAAATTTCCATTTGGGGGCTCAGGAGATGCCAGGCCCCCAGCTTGTTCTATGCTTTGGTGCTTGTGGACTTGATTTCTTTTTTTTCCTTTTGATTTCCTTTAAGAACTTAAGAATTACTGGCCCACGGGAACATGGTGGTCTGTATATTGTCATATTGCAAGTGGGGCTTCACCTTAGTGTCTTGAAATGGTGGACATGCTTTGGCTGCTCCCCAAGTTGTAACTCTTCATTGCACAGTAGGGTGCTCCCTGGAAGGGCCCTTAGGATTTGAGTTTCTTGTGAGAGATGCCCTTCCTCTTTTGCTATATCTGCTTTTCCTGAGTCCAAGCAACATCTTTCCTTGTTCTGTACTTCCTTCCTTTAGCAGTCTGTGAATGTGTCAGTTTGCACTGCTCAGAAGAACATTGTTCTTCTCTAGTGAGGAACCCTCAATAACATCAGGAAAGATTCTGGTAGGCATCCTGTACTGGCTCAATGGACTAACATTTGTCTAAGTGTTCAAATATTTCCAAATCCTTTCTACGTGCTATAAAAGGTTATTACATTTTTTGAAAGGCACACACTTTTTTTTTCCTGCACCTGGAGAAAAGAATTCTTACTTGTGAAAGAACTTTCTAGTCATGAACAGAAGGTACTTTAATTCTCCAAGTTATTCTAAATACAAAATGGAAGAGTTACTGCATTTAGCTGTCTGTCATAGCAGAAACAGCAGATATGAAATTATAATAATTATTCTGGGAGATATTTTTTTGGATCTGCAGTGAGCTGTGGTAAATTAGTGAAATTTGCCTGTAAAAGACAACAAGCTACTGAAAATCTCTGGACAAAAGGGAGCGAAGCAAATGGAAGAGCTAATCAAATTCTGCATGAGGTATTGTACGCTTCAGTGTTATGCTGCTTTGCAGGGTGTTTTATTCTCATTTTTAACAGAAATGGCTGTACTCTTTTGTTAGGTATTGACTGGCCCCTTTCTTCAAAAGTTCTAATTGTTTTAGTAGGAAAATGGCAGCAGATAGCACCGACTTCCAGTAATAAGATAGTAAAAACTACATAGGGCACAAATTATCATCACATGGACCTTCACGTTTGCATCCACATTTTCTGACCAAGGCTCTATCCGTTTTTAAGAACACTTCTTACAATTTTACATGCATTTTTAGAAAGTTAATATGAAAACAGTTACCAAGAAAAAAGATTTGGTTTATTGCTTGTATTTTGGTAGGGTTAGGAAGTTGCAACTGTGAGACTCTGAGGCTCTTTACTCAACTACTGTTCCAAGGTTTTGAGCTCCCCTGTTTTCCTCAGCTAAAACTTAATGCTGAAAACTGTCTAAGCAAACTTCTTATTTTTCTGGTTTTTGAATCTGCTTTTAGAGAAGATTATGACATTCTGAGTTTTTATTCCAAATCCGAAAGAATCTCAGTTTGGGGATGATCTTCTGCAAACCCACATTGTGGTTTTCTACGCGTATCTCAGAGGATCATATAGTACAGGAGACAGACCAAACAGGGAAAAGGTTTCACCTCCAGGACTAGGCTTGTGCTAGTGGTCTCAGCTTTGGTAGCAGTACAAAACTTGATATGCAAAGATTCCTGGTTAAGTTAGTTTTCTTCCATATAACCGGCCATCACAATATATTCATACAGCAGAGCTACCAGGTATTTCTAACAGACTACTAATGTTAATTTGTTACTGTTTTATTTTAAATTTTATTTTCCTCTCAAAATAAACTTTGTTACATTTTTGCTAGCTGCTCCATATTACAGTGTGACTGAGGTTTCTTACAGACGTTGTTGTTGTTGTCGTTGTTGTTCTCTTTTACATTTAAATAGATCTCTTAGGTAGGCCCCCTGTGATCTCTTAATATTTTTTCTAAAGTATTTGCTTGTAACAGCAGTCCCTCGCCAGTACAACTTGCAGCACAAATCTGGCTCAACTCAGTCAACTGCACATTTTTACCCAGCATTTCATGTTAAAGACAAAACTGTCAGGGCTCTTAGAGATTTTTGTATGGGTTGGTAAGTCAAGTCCCACTAAATTTCTTATTGCTGTCTTTAGAATTGACTGACCTTGAATATATTGCCGTAATCACCTTGTTATTCATCACCTTTCCCTCATCATTAGTAAGTTAGTAAAATATCTCATCTCCCAAAGTACATTACCTTGAAGCACTTATTCGTTACCTTCATTCTTTCTCTATTCATTTAGTTCTTAGTAGCACTTTATCTTGTACTGACTAAACATAGTTCCTTAGGAGTTGATGAAAAAGTTTTGACAATCCAAATCCCCATACAAGTCTATCATTCTATTTCTTTATAAAAGAAACATGTAAAAAAACCTGTAGGCCAGATCATAAAATGCTTATAAGGGCACAAAATTTCTTCTGCTTTGTCCCTTTCTTATCCGGCTTGTCTTATTCTCTCATATTATTCTCTCTTGTCACTTGTGTTAATTACAGATATTTTTAACACCACTGTGAAACTTGTCAATTTGCAATTGTTAAGGATATATTTCTGGGACAAATATTCTCCTGCTACTATGAGTCATGGTTTTAATGTGAATTATCATTTTTTGTATGAGTCATATGTTAACTTCTCCACCTTTTAAATATTCTTTTTATAAAGTTATCACACTTTACTATTGATAACCCATTTACTGGACTAAATCAAATACTTGGACAGAGCAAATTACTTTGCCAAGTGGGAAAAAATGGTTTTTTAGCAGTTAGGGCAGAGTGATGTTATGACTATGTAAAGGTTATCAGGGTTCCAAATGGCCAGTCTTTGGCTATTGGCTTTCGTTTAATATATACAAAAGCCATTGGCTTTTATTTAATATATGGAAGTACATACAGAACAGCGGTAACGTGAAAAAGATGAATGTCTGTATCTGGATGGATCACATCTCAGTCTTCATTCCCATGTGTTCCTGTTGTGCTGGAATGATGTTCTGTTACCTGGGCAGCTTTCATAAAGGAGGGAGTGGTAGTGCCACCTGAAATGCTTCTGATTGCAACCCATACTCTGATTTTGTAAGACAGCTTCACCTTCTCTCTTCTGGCAGGAGCAGGAGTGGTCAGAGTTGAGCACTTAGAGCAGAGTGGTTTTTTTTTGTCCTTTACTTTTCTAGATAACATGAAGACCCTTTGTGTAATGCTGTTTATGGCAAATATTGTGGCTTAAAATGGCTATCATTCAGTTGCAATGACAAAGAATTTAATTGTATGCAATACATAAAATAATCATGCAAGTGTTGTTCCACTGATTACATAGCTTCAGTAAATTCTAGTTTGTAAGCTGGTTAAATGGTGCTTTTTAGAAGGAGTGGATATTACAGAGAAGTCTGTTCAGTGCGCTAGGCGCTAATTCTGTATGGGGAGCTATTAAATATGAATATTGGACAATCCTGTGATTGTCCAACCACAGAACCTTAGAAGGAGCCAGTCATAGCTTTTCTCAAAGACATCAATTGTCTTGGTAGTCAGCTAGGATAAACAAGTTGTGTTTGCAAGCTGAAGCAGCAGTACGAGGAGATGTGAGTGAATTGGGAAATGGAAATAGATAGTCCTTTCATCCAAAATATTGTTTCTGATCATCCCCCTCCTAATATAATGTATTATTTGTAAATAAAATAACATCATAACTAATTGATTGGAGGAACTCAGTAGAGGGAAATTTGGGCTGGTGATTTTGATGAATACTCTGCTTTCTCTAATACCTTCTTTCAAATATGCTGTAAGGGTATTTACAAGAATATTCTGTAAAGCTACATGGATTTTTGGAAAGAAATAATATATTATATAAAACTAATGTTTATTCATATAAAACTTACTGGGACATCAATGGAAAGGGAAGGAACAGATGAAGTTTGTGTATGTCCATAAACCACAGGCTTTTTTTTTCAAGTCCATGGGTGAAATGCCTCTGATACCACTAATTAATCTCTTCATGTAATCAGCTACTGAATTTGGGAAAATATGGAGACGAAGGTCAAATGAAGATTTACGATGCAAGCTTGAAATGTTTGTTACAATTAATCTGTAACATTCTTTTGATCATTAATTAAAGGGAAAACTTTCTGAAGTAGAATCTGAGGCTTTAATTGCAGAGCAAAAATAAGTGTCGTGTTGACATTATCTGCTAAAAAATGGGTAATAAAAGCCATGTGTGCTTATGAGAATTGTCCTTGGCATACAGTGTGACAGAACTCCTTTTATGAGTTTTCAGTTGCTGTCCTGTAAGATATAACCTGGTTCACTCATTCAGCAGTTTCATTTTCAATGTCCCTACAATCTCTTGAGCACTAATTAGACACAATCAGCCTGGAACATGCCAGAGAAGCAGTGCAGCTGTCATGGGTGTTTCCAAAAAGATAGAGCAGACAGTTAGTTAAGGAAAAAACGGGGGAAGCTCCCCCCGACCGCACCAGGAAATTAAAAGAAAAGTTGAAAAAGTAGCTTCTAAAAAAATACAGCTGAAATGCAACATCAAAGGCTTTTATGGCTAAACTTTTGATGTATGATATAGAAGAAGGAATATCTAAGTACATATACTTTAATGAATATCTAAATAATTCCTTTTTAAATTAAGTAATATAATATTCATTTTTATGATCTCCAGGAAGGTATTGACAACATTGAAATATGCTCTCCGAAAGTGTAGCAGGAACCTAAGCCATGATAAACTCATCCCATTAGAAAAGTCTGCTGGTGTTGGTAACAGGAGATCCTTTGTGCATCGATGTGATGTTCTATACTACTCTAGTTTTTGTTTGGGACTTTGGCATTACTGATTGTGCAAGTTTAAGAAGTCCTTTTTAGCAGCTCATAAAAATAAATAGATTGATTCGTTCCTTTTCCTTTTTTATGCAGTTTTTTTTCTTGCTCTACAAATTAAACCTTCTTGAAGGTTTCAGTGACCTGTTTCAATGACTGTGTTTTCCTTTTGTTGAATATGTCCAACTAAATACAGCATGATTTACTTTTGATTTCAGCTGTTAATCCTAGATACATTCTGAGGAACTGGATGGCAGAATCAGCAGTGCAAAAAGCTAATTTGAATGATTTCTCAGAGGTAAAATTCTTTCTTTCTTTCCTGACATGTTAATAATTGGCATAATTGTTAATGAAACAGTTGTTGCATTTACACTTTGAATCTATACTACAGTTTGACCAACACTGTACAATTACCAATTACTATTGAAAATATTAACAAAATTATTAACGGTATTAATTATAACATAAATCGTAGTGACTATATTAATAGTAGTACTAATAGTAGTAAGCAACTCATGTAATAGTTTCTGGAGTGAGGAGGGTGCATAATATGGAGTGGCAGAAACTTTTCTTGTTTGCGGGAAAACATTTTGTATAAAAACTTACCCATTTTAATTGCTTCCAGGTTCATCTTCTCCAGCAGATTTTACAGCATCCCTTCCAGAAGCAGCAGGCTGCAGAGAAAGCAGGCTACTCCCTGCGCCCCCCAGCTTGGGCCAAGGACCTTAAAGTAAGCTGTTCATCCTGAGAGAAATTTGAACAAGCCAGAAAAATGATCAAGGTCAAAGCTCAGGCCTTCAAACAGCATTAATGGATCAAACCACAGGAACTTCTCTCCCTTGTACTTTGTGGACTGGAATCTGCTACTCTGCGAGGCGAGACAAGGCCTTGACCAACTTTATAAAGTCTGAAGATTAAAGAAATGGACCACTATGTATGGTTGCATCGGCAAATTATATTGGTGTTTATAACTCTGCCCTTCATATTCAGCTGTGCATTAATTTGAGTCCCAATACTTAAGTTCTGCCAAACTGTCACACTTAACCTCTCAGAATTCATAGCTGATCAGGTGGGTCTCAATAAGTTTTAATGGCTGGTCAATTTAAAATCCATCTAAGCTAATTTTAATCATACAGTATTTTGATGAATGTCCTTGCTGTTACACACTGTTCAAATATAATTGTATTCTGAAGACATAAATGTTCTTAAGTCTTTTGCAGAGTTGGAACAGAGGATCATCTTACATTTAGACCTTTTCTCTTTTTGACCTTGTTTTGTCCCATTAAACTGCCAACAAAGATTTAAAGGAAATTCAATTAAATAGTGAGCAAAGATGTCTGTCTGGGGGGTGACTTGTCCAAAAATAGATGTTGGTGTCTCTGCTGGTGTCAGGTGCCTGTCAGACCTGCTCCACTGCTCTTGAAAAGTCTGTCTTTTGATAGTAGTAGAAAGATTGTTGGTGGATGGATATAAAGCCTCGGGAAATTTTCACTGGTTGGGCATGAAAATCGGACTTTCTTGGAAGTATCTCACTACGTATATGTTAGTCAGGTCAATACACATTTTGTATCCAGCCACCTGATGCTGTGAGGGACTAACAGAAATCTTGCAGGGGAAGTATTTAAAATTCAACTGAAGCTGTTACAGAGAGTAACAGAAAGAGACTAGTCTTTGAGTCCTGGGTCTTGTTATTTATCTTTTGATACTCCAATTCCACATCACAAAACTTAGTGTATAATTAAGCCAAAATTAATACATAAGCCATTAGGTCCAATGTTACACAAAAAAATTTACAGCAAAAATAACTTATCTGGGGGCTTTGTTACTTCTTGACGTTACCTCATCTCTTCCCAAATCCAAAATGGATTGTTTTAGAATCTCTAATTTCTTGAGTGCCACTTGATTCTGAAATAGATGCTATAAAGTGGTATAATTAGCATTTCACAAGTCTATTTCTAGAAATATAATTAGTGTGGAAAAAAATTATATTATTAGAAATCTTTCAGCGACTAAAAAAAAATATTTGAATGCCTTTACTTCTTAGCTATAATCAACACAATTATTCAGGATGGTTTCCTCTCAGATACACGTCTGTTCAAATATAAATACAGTTGTTCAAATGTCAGTAGTAGTATCATAATGTGAGGCACAATATAGATATTTACATATAGTTTCCAGAAAGTCTGAAGTTTAAGCAGCCTGCGCAAGTTCAGCCTGGTTGACATTCCTTCTGCAGGTCGTAAGTGCAACCATTGGGATGAGCGTCGGAGCTGGCGACACCTCCAGAGAAAAGGAGTGGGCTGCCGGGGGGTGGATCTGCAGAAGCCCCTCAGCAGAGGGCTGCGTTCCCAGCCTATTGAAACATTGGCGTTGATGTCTGTTCTCGGCTAATTACAAGCAAAACAGCGTGTTGTGATGAAATGTGTGAACGTCAGCATTACCACCTGCCGCGGCGTGAGTTACACAGCAAGTAAGTGATGATTTGCAGATGAACACATTTGTGCTGCAGGGTAAATACAGCAGCACTGCAACTTGGGGCCTGATTTCCAAGAAGGTGAAAGGAAAGAACTCTAACTTACGCTGAACCAAGCATCCGGGAAGTTTCTTTTTTGTGTGGGCCAAACGTCTTGACCTCATGGAACAACTGCATAAATACAAAGCATTTTTATACTGCTTTTTTCTTCAAAGGGTTTTATAAATGCTAAATCCTATTAGTAGCAAGCGGACCTCTGCTTCACCCATAGTTAGAGGTAAAGAAAGCTGCCGGCACCAGGGTATAAAACCAGAACATCCCAAATGGGAGCTGTTTTATGAGCAGTGATACGTATTGCCCGCTGTGCTCATCGTGAGGCTTTTCTCAGGTTCTTGAAAAACAGCTGAAAGAATGAAGCAAGTTCTGAAAATTGGTTTCACATATTCCTCCGGTTGCAGAGAGTAGGTCAGCTCCTTCTCCAGGACTCAGTCATGTCCTCCTTCCACGAAGGATGTGAAAGCAAATCTCCATTATTTTTCCCCTAGTTTTACCATGCAGTTTACACTGCCTGTTTTTAGTAATTATTCTGATTTCATAGTAGTACTGACTGTTAATGGCAATCAAACTGCCCTAGAATATTCTGCAAGACCATGAGAATTCGTGTGTCTTAATGATACTGAATCTCTTCTCCTCTGCGTTTCTCCCTCTGACAGAATACGCACATTTCCCATTTAGGCTGAGACTGTCAATGACACCCCATGTACAATAGTTCTGTCCTGTAGTTTTGCCACATCATGCATTTAAGTTTCTACTTTTCTGCTCTCAAAAGAGAGTGTGAAAAACATACGAAGCATACAGTTATCTCAACACTACCTTTTAACTGTGTTTTGTAAAAGTAGAGAAATGAGCCCACATCGTGCTCACCATTTTGTACCACCTCCCTTTCCACTTCTAGGTTTCAATCACTACGGTTTATTATGACAATGTAAGCGTTAATACTGTGTTTCGTTATATATTCTCCAAAATCCTTGGCTTCCACCTGCGGTTCCGGAGCTGCCTCTTCCTTCACGGTACATAAACACAGAAGTGATGCAAGAGCAGATGGGGAATAAAAATACTGGGGCTGGTAATCAAACAGGTGCTTATTTTACTCCCATCCTCTCCCTGTAGCAGAGGACAGTTATGGGGGGGCAGCAGCGTTGATCCCCCACACGTGGACTTTTCCACATGACTCTAACCTTTCTAATCCTGAGGACTGATGGAAAAGTGGTCGCTTGAAGTAGGTCCTTCTTCCCTGTCAGTGATGTAAGAGCCCAAAGATGACAGCTGCCGAGGCTGCTTCCATTTGAGCTATGGAGAAAGGTTAGCAATAACAGGCTGCAATTTCAGATCTTTTCAGACTAAAATACTGTAATCTCTTGTAATGGACCGCGATTTACAGGAATAAGACAATTTCATATGGCAATAGGTTAGACAGAGGTGGAAGGATTAATTCCTGTTTTTTACAAATGCTTTGATTTACAGTCTTGGAAAGGAAGCTCTTTTTGTATTTTGCCGCATCTTTTTTGTACCAAATAAAGCCAGATAATTGCGTATCATTAAGATGGTAGCTCTGTTCTTTGAATGGAGAGTTTGAATGCTTACATTTCAGAAATTCAATGCAACCATGTACACACACAAAATAGTTGATAGAGGTCTAATCATCACGGCATTTTAATTGATTTCTGGAGTTTTCTGTGGGCTTTGATTCTTTTTGCTTCAAAGAAAGCTCCACTTTTTCTTTTGTGTAAGATTAAGTGCATGAGTTATGATTGACTGCAGATGTAAAATGTATAAAGTTGAGTTTATTGTGCTGTAACAAAAGAGAAGGGAGGAAATAGGGCTGGAGGCTGAGCGTTCTGGTGAGAAGAGTGAATGCTAGGAAAGCCATGTAGAAGTCTTAGTGATTTTGTGAATTCAGAGAAACTAGCTTATTGTGCAGCATTTTTGTAAGGACACATTCTGCTTTATTTTGGTGCTGGGTATAGATTTCATAAAAGAAAATTCGTTTGTTTTAAAAATAGTTGGATAGAGGGAGCTGTTGTCACCGAAGTGTGTTGAAGCCGTGCACTCCTAATACCTTGTCAGAAAAATGACACCCAGCTCTTTAGCATTCAGTGATTCTGCACGATGCTTACCTCAGTTACGCATGGAAAGCAATTGGGAAACATTAATCCTTTTTTTTTTAACCCCTAATTTTAACCCTCCTACTTTTAGCTAGTTAGTATTTTTTCTCCTGCACTTGGAACTAAAGCTTGTACTAAGCTTGTGAGCTTTGCACTGGTCTTGAGAGCATTTCTCATTTGGGCTGTTTGGAGATGACGAGGTGCCTTTTGGATGTTCTAGCTTGTCAGTTCAAAACTTCTAGGTAACATTTGTGTTCGTGGCGGACACAGTTGACTTGGTGAGAGCTTTTTTGCTCAGTTCGGTGAAAGCAAGGGAGCTAGAAGACCAGCAAGAGTAGCATGGGATCCGTCTAGATTGGTATGTAAGATGGCCAGGAACTAGTCCCTTGGCCCACGAACTGGTACCTTAACTGGCCATAGCCGCACCACAGGGGCTCTCTGTACTGGGAGTGACACCTGCTTTGGACTTGTCCATGTTGTCTTCTGGTGCCTGGCCTGGGCAGTTCCTTGAATTGCGCCTGGGGCTGTGCTTAGGCCCACTTCAGCAGTATGGGTGAGCATTAAGCTCAAGCTTGCATCCTCGTCCTCTTTTATTTAGCAGTAGAGACACAAGCGTACAAGCTGTGGCATCTTGCTAGCAACGCTCGCTCCTCAACCACAGGCTGCAGAGCAAACAAATGGTTAACAGCAGCTGTAAGACACTCCCCCATCCCCACATCCCTGATGCGAGCTTCACTTACTCTTCCCATGCTTATGCTGCTGACACACCAAAGAAAGGAAGGAGGACACGAGGAGTGGCTGTCCCATGGCTGTTCCTGAGTAGCTCTGGGGACGGGCACGATTACTGCAAGGAGAACATCCCTTAGCTTCACCTTGTCTCAACTGAAAACAAATTAAGTTGTGGGATGTCACATAAACTTTTTTCAGTGACTCATCTGGCACTTCCCTGGCTGAAGCATCCCTTTTGGAGCACCCTCTGTTCATCCCCAAGTTCCTCTTGCGTCCATCACCACCGTCTCCTTCCAAGAGCCTGTCCTTTCCCTCCTACTGCTTTCACTCCCGCTCCTCCTAGTGCTGACATGGGCGTTTTGCCTTCCATTGCTCCAACTTGTCAGGGATCTGGCTCCCTGATACTCAGTGCTCGTGGTTTGTGCTTTATCAGAGCAAAGTCCTGGTCTTTGCTGTCTTGTGGAGGACTATGTCCCTGCAGCCACCGAAACATGAAAACATAGTAGGCACCATCTGAACAAAAGCAAGACGGGACAGCCAGCACTGCCCCCCATACTTAGGTAAAAGGGTGGCTCTTGGTGCTGTGAACTTGTGGAAAATGTGGAAGATAAGGGTCTGCAACTCTTAGGTGAAGTGGGGCTGTAATGGCCAGTGATCACCTCAGTCAGTGTTGCACTTTCGGACTCTACCAATGATGTTTTCATTGATGTTGGTCAGTGCACGGCCTGCAAGGCGTCGGGGGGTGAAGGCCAGGACTGAGTAGCCTGATATACCTGCATGACCTTGGAAAGTCAAAAAAGTCCCCTACCGCTTCCAGATTGGTCAAATAATTCACCTAAATCAAAGACCCCACCAGGGCGTGGGGTCAACGCAGGAACATGTGGCGTGACATACTGGTGGGGGGGTGGGAAGGGGGTGGGCTTCACTTACACTGTAGCATCAACAGACTCAAAATGCTCCTTGCCTATGCTCAAACGGTGGCCCCTGCAGGCAATGGCCTCCCTGCCACCTCTGCAGATACATACCTCGCTCTTAGCATCTCTCACACACACGCGGTCTTGTAAAACCTTGTATTTAAAATGCTTTTACATTTTTTTCAAGTTCAAAACCAGGGAGGAATATTAACCACAACCTCCCTTTCCCACATACAGACGCCTTTATTGGTCTGCCTCCAGCAGCCACTTCTTCCACCAGAGATGACACGGCTGTGGGCTTTACCAGTGTTTAAAGCAAAATCATTTCAGTGACAGGAAGAGATGCATGTGGTTCATCATGTCATTAGTGTTTTCAGCTTTAAAAAAAAAAAAGGGAAGGTTCTCATTTCAAAAGGAAAGGCACTTTATAAAGCTGTGGTTATAGCCTTCACATTTCTGCTAGGGTGCTAGGCAGGTACACGGGTATTAACAAACCAACCTTAAGCCAAAAAAAAGACAAAAGATGACCCAAAACTTTTCCAGGCCGTGGCACTGCCATCAGCTTGTCATTCCCTTGCCTCCCACCACCCCTTCTGGACCCAGGACTCCACTGTGACAAACAGCAGCACTCTCGCCCCCTGCTCTGTCAGCTGCTTTTATGCATTTATTTATTTATTTAGACGTCACACTTTGCTTTTGATGCTTTTTGTATTGCAAAATACAGAAATATGTATGATATCTTAGAGATTGTATGCACGAGAAGAGGCAAACTCTGGAGGAAATAAAAAGAAAGACTAGAAGGTATAGGCAAAAACTCTTTAAAATATTTGAAGTGGTACCAATTGCCAGTAAAATGCCTGTTCATTAACTATGACACTTTGTGCAGATATAAAACAGAAGCTGCTTTTATTTGAGAATTAATAATGAATGCTGCCTAAATGAACAATGGAGAATTAAAATGGGAGAATAAATGAAAAAAAAGATGTAGGAGGAGGTATGAGGTACAAAGACTTTCAGAAGACAGACTATTTCTAGGTAGTCTGAAGAAAAACGTTAACCAACAGGAAAAAAATCCCTGCTTACCAAGGGAAGCATACATGATTTTGAAATAAAATTTTTTCTTTGTCTGAGATTTACCAAATGAGATTAAATAAGATTTAAAGGCAGCAACTGTGAGTGCTGACAGGTAGGACTGGAGTTGCATACAGAAGCAGGAGTGTGTAATATTTGTGGTGACACTGTCTGGAAATGGCCCTGGTCCTGCCTTGTATCTCAGAACAATCTAGCCGAGGTTTTACTTTTTAAGAAAGACAATTTTTTTTAAAAAGGGGGTCATTTTATTGAAAAAAAAAAAAAACCCCACAAGTGGGGTTTCCTGATAAAGAACCTTTAAGGGGAACTCTGTGAGAAGGGATCCTCCCACTTCTCAAAATTCACATGAGAACATTGTTGTATTTTTTTCCTTCAGCTCCAATTCTACTAGAGAGGCAGCCACAGAAGATGCATTTCAGTCACTGGCCGGCTCTGCAAGTGCTGCTCCACCACCCCTGGCTGTCCTGATGGACTCTACAGCCAGATCTTACCTTGGCCTGATGCTGGAATGGTAGTTAAGCGGGGCGGGGAGGGAAGGGGAGGGGAGCAAGGGGGGAAGAAGCAGGTCAGAGGGACAAAGCAGGGGACAGGTCACCCCACCTTACTTCTCGAGACCCCCAGGAGGAACTCTGAAGGAGAATTCCTCCTGGAGAAGCCTGATCCAGCACGGCCTTCTATGATGCCTCACAAAACCAGCTATGGCTTGAAGTCCACCTGCTCCCAGAGTTCAGGAGGTGCTGCCCCTCTTCTTCTCGAGAGCTTTCATTAGGTCAGACATGAAATCTGCTTGCCTGCCCCCAGCCCCAGTCGGAGGTGGCCCAGCTGACCGTGGCTCTCCATCTTGTCCTGTGTTTTCTAGCCTTTTTGAAGGAAGTGGCACAGGTTTCTTTGTTGGAGGTGGTGGCTTACTGGAGACAGGTGGAGGTGGAGGGGGTAATGGCAGGTCCCCATTACCACTGCTGGAGGCTGGTGGTGGTGGAGGCACAAAATCAGGAGGAGGTTCACAGAAATCAGATGGTGGTGGTGGTGGAAAATCAATCTTCAATGTAGTTGGTGGTGCTGGAAAGCTGTCTGGATCTGTTAGGAAAACGCCGCTGTCTCGTTTGACTTTGGAGGGTAGAATTGGTGAAACAGAAATAGCAGACGACCGCCTTTCAGGTGGAGGAGGAGGCTGCAGCGAGTTCCTCCTACTCTGGGATTTCTGTAGCCTCACCATTGACTGTGCCAGGGCAGGCGCAGTGACGTTATTTGACTTGGCCTTTAATAAGCAGAAGGAATAAAAGGAGAAGACACAGTCAGTGCATGTGTAAACTAATGCCACTGCTGAAGAACAGTGAAAAGGTGTGAAAATATATGAGTGCAGCAGACAGACGGCCAAATGATGTAGAGTACATTTTGCCTGAAGAGTGCAAAGAGTATTTTGTTTTCTTTCTGGAGCTGCCCACAGAACTTCGACACTGGAAACCCCCATGTTGACAGTATTCATAGCACTTCTTCAAGTGCTGTCCTCAGAAAATGAGTGCTTTTGAATTTCAAAGAATTGCAGTTAGTAAGACATACAAAGATACTTTCTTAATGTTCCACCCTGCTGTTCATTCCCTGAGAACATGAAGACTTAAAAAAATATAAAAATCTGTGCTGTGTTTTCACATCCAAAAATACTGAGCAAGATTTGAGAACATAAAAAGCAGATGTAGTTTTGGCTCTTGTTCCCATCTCCCATTCCAGCTGGAGATCCAGAGCTGGATCTCTCGATAAAGCTAAAGTCACCTACCTCTGCCAAAGTCATGAGACACAACAGCAGTGAACCGGGAAGAAGGTGGAGAGATTTGGGAATTTAAAGTTTCTGTGTCTGGATTCACTGCCCCCAGCACTCTGCAGCATGGGATGACATGCATTCACCCACAGGGTAGTACACGGGGCTCCCTGTGAAGCGTGGCACTTGGGAAAGCCGTCTGTCACCATTCTGTGCGGTGCACAGCAGGGGAAAGATGCTCCATGGGTGACCTGGCAAGGGCCACTGATAAGCCTGGGGAAGGGTGTCTTCCTGCTGGATGAGGCACATGCACACGCCTCCTCCACTTTCGAATCAATAGTGCGACAAACAGGTCCTTGAAGCCACTAATTTCTAGCCACGTTTGCAAGGTCACGAGACGTTCAAACCCTCTGACAACTTTTTTGAAGGAAAAATCAATAGAAGCACCCATCATACAAGTTAAGAAAAAGAAAATGTAGGATAGCAGTTCATTACGGAGATGTTTATTTTGACAAAATTTTAGGTGGCTTTTCTTTTAAATTGTGTTTGCTAGTCGACACTCTGAGGATAAATGAAGCCCATTTGGTGATACCTGAATATAATTTGCTCTTCTTTTATTTTCAGGTAGCAACTGATAGCTGCTGATAGTTACTACACAAACATGCTGTCTATCCTTGTAAACCTGTGGAGAAGTCTGCTGTCCTGAAAACAAAGCTTTGTAACACATTCATTTCTAGTTGTGTAATTTATCAGTTTAGATCCAGCTAGCTTAGTGCTCTAACTGTAGCACCGTGCACCCTGAAAGAATTCAGATTGATCCTTTGGCCCCAGGCTTGTGAGCAGCTGTGCGATGAAGAGGGCAACATGTTTGCTTCTGCCAGAGAAAACTGCTCTGTCTGCAACCCTGCAGTCAGCCATACTAATTCTGGCATTAGCTAAGTATAAGACGCATGCCTTCTCTTCCTCACTCTCCTTGCCTACAAAGATGGAAGTAAACGAGACACAGGAGGAGGGAACCAGTGGCTGAGTTCTGAGAGCGTGATCTACTCCAGAGGAAGTGAGGTTCAGAACAGAGAAACAGATCTTTTTAAAGGAGGAACTCAAAGACAGAAACATGAAGCATAGGACACGTAATGCAGGTGACAGCAAAATCCTAGGAATTTAATTTCATTTGTCCTGTGCACTTTATGCATGATGGAAGGACTGAATAATGAACTGCAAACAAATGCAGCAGTATGTTTTTGAAGTCTTCATACTGTACTCTACTGATATTTTTACAACTAGAGATGGTGCAAGTAGGCAAAATTTGGAGCTTAACCAAGGAATGCATTTAGAGCCTAATGAAAACGTGTAATGTTTTCCTATGCTTCTTCACTTTCTCCTTTCTTGCACACTCATCTTCATCTGTGCACAGTGTTCCCTGCTGAAAACACTACTGCATCCTTTGTGTTACTGAGGCAAGACCTGTTTTCTGGCAGAGACAGAAAACGGCACCGAGGTTCTGACAGCACAGACTCTTTGAGACTGTCCCAGTAGGCACATTCCTATTCCTGCTACATGAACTCACAGCTACTTGTTCTGAAGAATGAAAGTGGCAGATGCCTGTGCCTTCACCTCCCGTCAGTGGTTCCTTGCTACTGTGCAATGGACACGGTGTTTGCAGTGTGTAAAGCGTGAGGAGGGGCAGCACACCAGCCACTTTGCCCAGGAGCCAAATCCTTGTCACAACAGTACACAGGCACTTTGAGGCGGGAAGACAGAGGGTGAAGAAAAACAAACTTGAAGAAGTGGTTCACAGGTGACATTTAACTAGTGCACTGCGAGGAACTGCTGACCTGTACCTCTGATGTATCCACTTTCTTCTGAGTCTCAGGAAATTCTGCACTGGAACGACAAACAATTTGCGGAATCTGTCCATTTGACTGAACAGCACCTGTGACAAGGAGAGGAGACAGAGGGAAGAGAGTGCTACATTTGTGTGATATTAACCAGATCAGGGAATAGCAAACTAAGAAAAAGGCTATAAAAACGTCTTTACAACTTCCACCAAGAAACCACTTGTCACAGTTTTTTTTATACAAAATTTGGTAAAATCCACGAGGATGTCTGTTTTCTACTTCAGGCTTGTTTTGTGACTTTTCATATTCAGTTCATTACCAAAGGAAAATAAACAAGATCCCTTACATTAAAACTAATACCTGTCCACATGCCTCCATGGTTGTAGCTGACAATCCTACAGGAAGTGGAAGTGGCAGAATTATGAAGACATATGACAGGAATTATGAGAGTGTGTACAGGTGTTGACAAATGAAGAGCTTGTTCTTTTGACTATTGTAAATGGTGATTACAGAAGGGGACCATTAAGGCTGACAGAGGAAGCGAGAAGGGGAACTGGCTTTGGAAAGGAAGCTAAGCAGAAACCAAACTGGCATAGTTAAGGCCACCCTCTGTCCTTCTGGTTTTTAAATACTTGTCTTTCATAACAGTGTTTTGAAATAGTGTGCTGTAGTATTACTACATTCTCAGTTTTTATTGCGTGTTTTTTTTTCCTTTACTTTGGGCTAAAGATTAAAAGCACCACAGTTTCATATCAATACGGATCATGAGAGCTGAAGGTTTGAAGTCCTACAGAGAGGCTGATTCATTTTCTTTAGTAAATGAGCTAACGGCTCTGAAACTTCTCCCCCATCTGGAACCATGGAAGATTTGTGAACCTCACTGTATTCTCAGATGAGTGAAGATCTGCTAGCTGGCTAAGTTAAAACTGCGAAACGTTTGCTGACCATTACTGTGTTTGTAAGGGATATGCATAAATAACACGGTACTGTCAAATGGAGTAAGTGAATGTGAGACCAAAGGACAAATTTGTCCGTTTAATTATGAAAAAATCCCCAGCCTCTGTATAGCCTGATAAGAATTAAATAAACTCTCCAGTTTAGTCTAGGATTTTTGGAAGCTGTACGCGTCAAAGTAGTAGACAGTGTTTGCTGCCTAGATACATACATTTCTAAAGCTTAATGACGGCCTTAGCTCTACTGTAATTTAGAGTTCTGAGATCCAGTAAAGTTCCACTCACGTACTTCTTGGATGCCAGTGAACCCTTAGCTGTCTACACTAGAAGTCTAAGCACAAGGATGGTTTTAATCTTAACATGTATTTTTCTCATTAGCAAAGAGGTTCCATGAATATGATAAGAAACAGAATAAATTCTTTTTATTGCCATGCCTGCAAATCACACGACTGACAGAGAAGTAAAACAAACTCTGCAGTGTACTGAATTTACTAGGGCTATTTAGGCTTCAAGGGATGACAGAAGATGGTCTGAAGTCCTTGTGTTTTATGTTTGTGCCTGCATGTTTTTCAGCATATTTAATCCAAAGTACCGTTTTGATCATTCAAACTACAGACTGCGTTTGTTGAAGGACTAACATGGAAGTCAATAAAGAGATAAAACCAATCTTCTGGCTGCAAGTGCTCAGTGGAGAGAGATGTAAATCCCTGGGTTCTGTGTCCATGCCCTCAAGTGGAGCAAGTTACTGTCTCTCCTTACTTTGCCTGCTGTCCATAGCAGAGCAGGAGTTTGGGCTTCACACTGATCCAACAAGGATGCAGCCCTCAGTCATGCTGAGATTTAACTAAATGAAAGAGCAGAGAGAGATCCACTCTATATAGTGCAAGGTATAGTGTCCTGCTTGACAAATACCGTATACCAGAAACTTGGGACCCGAATAAATGGTATTACGTTTCTTCTGTTAATGGATTTCATGAACTATACAAGACTTGAAAGCAACATTTGCTGTATCAGCTCCTGCCACATACCTACACATATGCTACACACAAAGTCTGCCAGCTAAAGGACCCCCAGTCAATCCAATACGTGAGTTCATGCATTCCACTATCAAGATTTATTTTTAAATGTTACAGTATTCTTTGCAAGTTAATTTCTCCAAAATTTTATGTTGAATTAATATTTTTTAAGCAAAAAAAAAAAAGTAGTCCAAATGTAATGCAAAATATAGATACCCAAAACATAGAATGCAAAATATTGAGCCGTGTAGTGATATGGAATATCTGAATAAAACAACATCCTTCATCTTTCAAACAGAATGATATTGTGCTGGAACACAACATACACTGGTTTTTAGTGTCCAAAGACACACATAGTGAGGCAGAGAGGCAAACAACATATTTTGCCTGAGATGCGCCTGGCACTTGGGACACTTCAGAACCACAGACCAGTTTGGGGTATACACGAACACACGAATGCTGATCAGGGAACACAGGCTACATGAGATGCGAGAACAGAAATCCCACCTGTCTTCCTAAGCATTGCATTTGGCTGTCACTGAAGTCAACAGAGTACAGACCCCTGCTACTCTCACACAGGACTGTAGTTTTCTATAGCAGATTTTAGCCTATACTGAAATCAGACCATATAAATGGCTATACAGCCATTTGAAAACAGAACAGAAGAAAACATGCTTTGTTCCATTTCCAAAACATGAGCCAACAACTACTCACAGTCAGGCAGTTCAGGTTATAGTATTATAGTCAGGCTACAGGTTTTATACAGGGCATTAATGGTAACTGTGAGATAGGAAGAATCACAGTGACTTGCCTCAATTAGAATGCTAACGATCCTTCAGAGATATTTCCATAGAGACAACATACATGACTAAAATCTTTCCAGGCTATTTAACCATTTAATGGGATCTATTAGTTAAGATTAACAGTATATTTGATGATCACATGCAGTGTTCCTGGATTCTAGCCAGGAGCTGAAGTTATACAGATGTATATGTACTTTATAAGGCCTCAATCCTGCCCACATCCAGTACAGACTGCAGCACCAGCATGGAGCCCCACTGGTCAGCCACCTCTCTACTGCCATCAACACCAGAACATAAAATGCTCCATGACTGTCCCATCCACCCTCACTAACAAATCCCTGTGCACAACGAGCAAAAATCTCCTGATCTCAAAACAGTCTGTTACTGGGTCTCCCTACCCCAAATGTGCATTTATTACCATGATTTGACTCCAACAAATAGTAGAAAGACCACCCTCTTCTCACACGTACTGAGGAAAGGCAAACTAAAGCCTTGGAAAGGTGTTTGGAGGATTCTGAGTTGTCTACATGAGAAGTCAGAATATTAACTGCCAACACTGATTTTGACTTTGCGTGTCTTATGACAGTAAGTACTTGGCCAGCATGTCCTTCCTAATAAATAAAGTATACCTTAAGCATGTAAACTAAAAACATTCATGCAAGTTACAGCTAGTATCATGCACTGCTGTATCTGTACAACGATAAAATAGGTAACAGCAATATGATGAAGCTCCTGGAAAAGTAAAGTTAGAGAATAACCCAATCCTTTCTTCCTCTGTGTCCTTCTCCTAACACCCACGCTGTTATCATGCAAAGGAGTGAAAGGCTACGAAAGAGAGTATCTCACTCTATAATAATCTCTTTCTAAAATGATCATTCTCAGAATATCCCACTCATGGGAAGAAAAGCTCCGACACAGGCAGTGTAGAGACGGACAAACAGATAACTTCAAGACATGGACCATCAGTCTGTAAAACGTAAAGGGAATATAAAGGATTTGTATTCAGATGCCAACAGAAAAATACCTTATTAAATTATGCAGATTTAAACAGACCTTTGGTGGGCTGTCTTTGTATTCTTCAAGTTCTAACTTTAAAGCGAAAACTCTGCTGTTAGTTAGTTATAGATTAGAGCTATGCTGGGCTGTCTAGAACAAGGTATTATCTTGCTGAATCAATGAGATGGATAGTTTTCTGAACAAAGGCTATTGCAACACTGTTGATGACAGAAGAGGGCAATAAATGTGATTTCCACTGCTGTGACAGCATTGGTACCTGCTGATAAGGATCCTGCAGGAGCAGCTGGTTCCACGGTCCCTTGATTTGTCCACCGAGAGGACAAGCCAGCTTTCTTCACTGCACATTTGTAATTATCATATAGCGTCTTGCCGTACTGCAAAACAATCAAAATGATACAATAAGCACGGTGTTAAGCCTGAAACAGGCCAAGCATTCATTTTGCTCTTGGACAACTTTTCTGACCCCATTCCCTCCTACCCAGTTTTGTTCAAAACCAGCTTCCTACAAGTGCTGTGCCTATTTCTGTATAGGGCCAGGTGGAAAGCATCTCCGTAACAGCACAATAAAACAGGAATCCCTGTGACCGAACACAGTCCTACTGATATCATTCACACATTTTATGTTCGGTTTAGTACCTGTAAACATCTTGAAACTTGGCTTTAAACCAACTGTTCTCAATAAATATCTTTTTCCAGTCCTTTCCAAGTATTACATTTTCAGACTGGAGACTTGGGACATTGAATCCTGTGGTCTAGAGCAAACAGCTCTGTCAGTGTAATACACAAAATAATCTGATGTTCACCCCACGCCTTTGTTGGATGTCACCCTGCAGCAGAACTGGCAGAAAAGAATACATACCTAACAGAAGTGGGTCTGTACAGCCAGGTACAGCCAGTATACCGGGCTGTGTATAAATCCATCTCCCATAATATTTTGTGCAAACCAAAATGGTCTGTGAATTCGGATCTTTTTGAAGAGGGTGAGGCAGACAATTTGGGCAGAACCGTCTGAAAATTGTCGCAGCTGGACTGACCAGAGCTTGCACATCTTTAGCCACAGCATACTATTGTTGTGCCAGATAACTGTGCAGTGAGTTTTACGAGTACATGAGTTTTATAGCTACAGAATTCACCCTCATGTTAATGAGAAAAACACACTGATAACTAGACTATAAGAACATTCAGCAAATCCATCCTGGCCATGCCCGTCTGCACTTTCTATGATAAAATCAGCATGAAGGCCCATTCTTGTCACAATATTTCTAGTTGAGGTGATGACAGTCAGTAACCTAAGGAAGGCAGGCTTTTACAGAAAATGTATTTAACAGAATTTACTTTTAATCTCACCTTGGCAATTCTTATTCCTGTTACCCATTGATGTAGGGTTGTTTGATCATCGCAGCATAAGTACTTGATATATTGTGACTCCTTTTGGATCTGGGGGTGCTGAAAGATATTGATTCATGAAGTAAGACAAACACCAAAATCAAGTCACTATACAAAAGTGTGAAGGCACTGCACAGTGACCTCAGTAAGAACACTGCCTATAGGCATCATGTTAACTTGAAGATGATTTGGGAAAAAAAAAAGAATCAGCAAAAACAGAGTATAAGAAAATATAAAAAAGATGGTGATTATGAACTATACCCGAGTTGCCACTGGCAGCATTTGCTTGAAATAATTTTAATGCATTGTAATATGAATTCAAGGGCTACAGAAATCTAATAGTGATCTGGAGTTCAATGAAGTCTACAAATGCCATGGTTCAAGGTCTAACACTGAATGTATAAACACTGGAAGGCAGTCTGTTTCTCATTGTGGTTTGTCATCTGTAAGGCATCCAGACTGAACGCTGAACATAATTGGTTTTCAAAGAGTATGTTAAATTTGTTTAAGCATAAACTCTCAGCTGAAACAGATTTTTCCTTCTAACTGCCTGCCTTTCTTTGGGCCTAGTTCTAGCTTTCTTCCTACGCATTTTTATTCTGCTTTACTCTTGCTGTTGTTTGCCAACAGTTTTGTAATACTGCCATATGTTCTAGATAGAGGATCATTCAAAATGCAATGCCATCAGAAGTAATCTTTTTTGTTTGTTCGTACCAGAAACCTTTACAATTTTTAAACTTTTTTTGTTCTTTTGGACACAATTTAGGATCTCTTCCCCTTACTGATCAATATAGTAGTGGTATGTGGTGATGTACCATTGCAACTCAAAGAGCATCAAAATCCCTGGCTGCCTACTTGCCTGAGATCGAACATCCCCTCTAAGACTCTGCAGGAATTTTGTTCCCCTGCTGCAGCAGAGAAGGCTGTAAGTCTTTAGTAGCTTAGATGGAATAATATACTGCCATCTCTTGATATGCAAGGGAAAGAATGAAATCAAAGGAAAAGGCTTCATTATCCCTCATTTATGTGTTCATTTCTATTTATATTCTTACAAATTATAGGTGCACAGTTAGTGAGTATGTTCCAAGGATTCACTATTGTCAAATGACTCTCTTTGTCCTGGGCAGGTGAAAATTCACAGAATGGTAGGGGTGGGAAGGGACCTTCTGAGATCATCTAGTCCAAAACCCCTGCCAAAGCAGGTTAGACAGGAACGCATCCAGGTGGGTTTTGAATATCTCCAGAGAAGGAAACTCCACAACCTCTCTGGGCAACCTGTTCCAATGCTCTGTCACCCTCAAAGTAAAGAAGTTTTTCTTTATGTTCAGATGGAATTTCCTGTGTTCCACTTTGTGCCCATTGCCTCTGGTCCTGTCGCTGGGCACCACTGAAAAGAGTCTGGCCCCATCCTCTTGACACCCACCCTTTAGGTATTTATAATCATCGATGAGACCCCCTCTCAGTCTTCTCTTCTCCAGGCTAAGCTGACGCAGGTATCTCAACCTTTCCTCATGAGAGATGCTCCAGTCCCTCAATCATCTTCGTAAGCGTACCTCCACCTAGCAGCAAGGACCCTGGTTTTATACATATTGTTAATCCCTCAAAACAAAGCAGTGCTGGATGTCCCCAGTGCCGGATGTGGAACTCAGCAGGATCCCTTGCAGTGCAGAGCCAGCCCAGAGCTGATGTAGGTGCCAGGTATCTCCTCACAGATGCCTTCTGGTGGCTGGGGCATCCCAGGCGTGGAGGCCAAACCCTGGACACAGCTGGGTGACCCAGGGATTCAAAAGCAAAGCTGAACACAGAGGTCTTGCTCCCCAGCCACGTGTCCCTACTCCCCCCTCAGCACTGCAGACACCAGGCTTCCCTTGCTTGTGCTGTCCCAACTGTTTATGAGGCCACATTGTGATTTGGAAAAAAAAAAAAAAAAAAAAAAAGGAACTAGTCTGTGTTAAATATAACCCATTTTATCCTGCTGTACTTTTGGTTTGTTTTTTTTAAACCCACCAGTACACAGCATGGCATCACATACAGCGTGGGGATAAGGGGCACTGTGGCTTGGGGAGAGAAGTAGCAAGGGATGGATGAGAGGATGGGACCACATAAGCCAGTATTGCTGCCAAAGCCCTGTATCATCAAATTACAGAGCAAGAGTGAACACATCAGGGAGATAACTGTGATGAACAAAAAACCAAAGGGATGTTACTCTTGTGGGGTCTCACAGTGACAGATGTGTCCCAAGGCAGTGCTGTGGGTAACTACATTACAGCTTCCTGCTGTTTGAACTCAGCTGCTCACACAGGTTATACTGTTTGCCATTTTCCTGCAAACACATAGCTGGCCATCTCCCCTGGATGATGGATATGCAAAGTCCGCTGCAGCCCTCTGAAGGGTCCATGGCCAACTTATGCTATTACCTTGCTCTTGGCGAGTCTCAAGGTGAGAGATAGGGATATCTCACATTGCAAGCCCAGAGATGACAACTCACTGTCACCAGGTGCCTTAACCATGCATGTTCCACAGATCTGTGCCTCACGGACCTGGTACACTCACATACCACCCCTTCACACACTGCAACATACAGGGCTAAATCTTGCTGCGATACACCTATGCCACGTATCAAACAGAGGCAGCAACCAGGGCCCCTGGACAAACAGCCTTCTCCAGCTCTCCAGCATCTGCCTGTCCCCGTTCCTAGCAGCCTCAAGACACCCTGAACACTGTTCAGAACAAGCTCCGCTACTGCAATCCATGGCCAGCACACAGTGCCTAACAATCCTTATTTCCTCCTGTCATTTCTCCATTCTGTGACCCAACACAGTGAAAACCATTAGAGAATTCAGTCTGAATAGTTTCTTTAAAAGGGAACTGTAAGCAGGCACTTCTCTGTGTGGCAGAGTATGTCCCATAGACCTGGGTTACATTATCACCAACAGAGCCAAAAGAACCAGGAGGTGCAAAAAAAGACACTGCAACCCTGGGTAAATTCAATTCTTCGAGCACTTTTCAAACAGCAATTAGCGATTTTGCTCCAGTGTGTAAGGTCCTACTGAACCCAGCAGATGGCACCCAAAGCTTTCCAAAATGAAAAAAGTAAGTTGGTTTTTTTCCCCTCCTTTTTCATGACAACAAAATCCAATGAGTGCACATATCTCCCCTCATTTTCAAACACTACACCTACCAACAGTTTTTTATTAGAAGAAAAAAAAAAGACTTCTACAATATAACAGATAATTCATGCAAACACCTGGAAGAAAGTGCACGCTGCATAAACAAGGCAGAGGAGGACATGGCATAGAGGAACCTAGGTAATGGTGCTGCACATAGACACAGCCCTGCCATGGGGATCTGCCGCTGGGGAGCTCAGAGAGGCTGCTGGAGACCTCTCCTCTGGCCTCCCTACAGAAATACCAGTTTCACAAGAACATCTGTACTGCGTCAGATCAAAGGTCTCAGAATCCAGTTTCTGGACTTTGACAGTGGCCACAAATGAATACTGAGGGAAGAGAAAGAACAAGACCAGCATATATGATACTTCCTTCTCTGTACTCTCCCTGTCTGCAACTATTTTCAGGTCAGGGGATTTTCTGAGCCAGATGGGGTTTCTTCGTATTTAGGTTCTTCAACGGATTTCTCCTCCAGGTACTTCTTCAGCTTTTTATTGAGCCCAGAGAGAGTTCTGGCATCACAACATCTTTTAGCAACAATTTTCCCAAGTCTGCTACACACTCTATGAAGAACCGCCTCCTTTTGCTCTGAACCTGACTGCTACTAGCTTTGTGTAACGCTCTTGTTTTTGAAGAACGGCTGACCCCTCTCCATGCCACTCCTGAGCCTAGAGATCTGTATCATATTCCTGGCGAGTTGTCTCTTTTCCAGCCTACAGGCTTCTAGTCTTTGCAGTCATTCTTCAAGTCAAAGTCATTCCTTGCTTTTGCTTATCCGTGTTGCTCCTCCTTGATCCTTTTCCAAGTTTATTATGTCCTCTTTGAGATGACAAGACCAGAACTGCAAAGGTGAGGGGGAACCATGGACTTGTGCCGTGGTATGGCAGCATTCACTGATTTATCATCTATGCCGTTCCTAATCATTCCTAATGCTTGATGCACATATCTGACCACCACTGAGCAGTGAAACAAAGCTTTCATCAAGTTATATACCATATCAGCATCTTGCTTCTGAATGGTACAGGTCAATTCAAAGTTAGTAATTTCACAGCTGCAGTTCTGATCGTTTTTGTCCCTATGCACATTACTGCATGTATACCTAGACCATATGTTATTTATGATTTTACTGTGCAGAACCTCAGTCTCACAATGGCCTTCCAGGATTCTTCAGTCTGCCCTTTCCTCAACGACCTGAATAATGTAGCATCATCAGCAAGCTTCCTCACCTCACTGCTTACCCTGTCTACGAATATTTTGAGATTGTGGGGTTCTCACCATCCTGAGAAGCTGAGAGGGAACTGTCAGTGAACAAGCCTAGAGTGTCCTGTGACAGACAACATGGGAGTTATTTACTGCCTACTCTCTACCCTGTATTTTACTAGCTATTGTCTCCACTGGGCAATCTATCTTAACTACTGACATTCACCAGTGGGGCCTACTCCAAATTACCCCAATCAGTTCCTTGATTAAATTATTCCAATCAGCAACCATGATTAAATGCAGTGTCACAAGTATATTCTGTCAATTAGGGTCGAGACTAGCAAGCTGCTGAGCACCCAGCTCTCATAAGGAGACCTCAACACCGTGCAGGCAGTCTGTATCTTCACTTCGTAACAGCTAAGAACTGTATTTTCTCTGACTTTCCAAGAAGCAGCAGCACGGCCTCTCTTTTTATGTGTAACCTTATCGATGACACATAAAATATAACTTTGTACTGGACCCATAGCCCGCTGAAGTTGACTGGAAATAGCCCCAGTACCTTTCCTGGGCTTTGGACCAGGTCTAAGGAGGACTGTTCCACGCTAGCAGTGCAGAGGCTATCTACTGCAGCTGTGTGCAAGGCCAGACCACCAGACCGAACACCAGCAGCACCAAGCTTAATACTGAAGGTTTACACCCATAAAAGACTATTAGAAAGTGGCTCAGATTTGGCTTCCTGTGGTCTCTAGATGCATGAAGCATGCTACTTTGGATAGGAAGGTGTAATTTTTCAGCCAAGAACTGTCACACCCCACCCCAGCAGCTTGTTCACTTGGGAAGAACTGTACTGTAGTGAAATGACTTTGGCAGTACAAATAGCAGGTCTCTGCCGTCGACGCTGACCTTTACAAGCTCGACTCTCCACTAAAAACTTCAGGTCATATGCAAAATCTATTAGATAGTACGTAGAAATGCTGACTCAGTATAATCAGTTCAGAGAAGTATCTGGACAGCTGAAAGTCCAAGGAAATGATGACTTGGTGTGAAGATCCATGTGAACCAATTTCCTCCTTTCACAGCTCCTGCGTCTCAGGGTAGTTGTGTAGTACAGCACGCAGATGTAAGGAGCTGTAGGCACTACGCAAGTCTGGTTTTGCTGAAATACATTCCCAGTCTCTCTAATAACCTCTCTGTGAGACTAACAGAGGTCATAACAATATCAATCATGACAGTCACGTGAGAAATACTGTATTTTTAGGCAAAGTAACACTAAGCTCAGTATGCCACAGTTTAGACGTCTCACACATACAGACAGATAAATTATTTTGTTACATGGTGCATATTGTGTCCTGAAAAGGTCATGAAAGTCATCTGACAGCAAACTGAAAACACCTCCTCTGGAACGGTTTATCACCTTTGCCTCCGAAACATGCAGCACCAAAACGAATTATGGAAGACAACTGTTTAAAAAGCAACCACCCCGGAAGTCATTGTTTGAATGAAAAGTGGTAATATGCAAGTAGAAAGGGACTCCAGAATTTTTTCTCACAGAAAAAAAACTGAATAGTGCTTCGAAATAACACGGTGTATTAAAATGCAACATAATTTGACTACAGCGAATTTTTTTCTCTGTCGATGTCAAAACTCTTAATAATGATGAATCAGTCACATCATTGGGCCTGATTTTGGAAGTGCTGGACACCTGCCTGAGCACCTCAAATGTCAGGCTGCAAAAGGATGTGCTGTGCTGTGTTCCACCTGGAAAAGCACTGAAAAGGTTTGGAACAGAATCTCGTGTTCTCCTCTGACCCACTGTCTCCTCTACAAGTATCAACTGTCTAGAGATAAAGAAAGCAGAAGCACTTGAATATAAAGAGCTTATTTTCTGGAGAGGTTTTAAAAAAAAGTATTTGTGCACAGATTACATTTTCAGATATAAAGTAAACTCTCTGCCTAAGGAAAAAAAGAGAACACACTGAAAACCCGAAGAAATGGGAACTGAACTATGTGGTTTTTATGGTTTGTGCCAAAACAAATGACTGAAGGCCATGTGTGCATGAAATTAGAGATTACACCAATAAAATCTTTTACTTTGCCTTCTTCCAACACTGAAGATGAAAAGTAAACTCAAGTTATTCAGGCATCTCATTGGATTCCTTGCCCCAAAATACATGGATCATTGCTCAGTTTCTGAGGCAGAAACAATAGCCAGAAGCATAAAGAGTGACTAACTCTGGATCAAAAGCTTTGGCTTTAGGCCAAATTTTCACAAAACCGTCAATGTTTTTGGATACCTTATCTTCTTCTGATGAGCTTGTGCTATGTTGAGCTCGCGTCTCAGAAAAGCTAAGACTCTTCTGGCTCCTATGACTGCAAGTAGAATCAACACTTGGCAACTTTCAAAAATCACACTGAAGTGATTCAAATTTGCTGTCTACTATTAAACATGGTCAAATTCTGATACTACGCACTCCTTGCATTAAGATGACCAGGCTTAACTGATCTTTTGAAGAAGACGTATGTGAACTGTACAGATAAAACAGTAACTGTCCTATGATAAGGAAATTATTCTTTTGACCTATGTTTCTCTAACCACTGAGGCAAAATTTTTAGGTCTTTAAAAATATATGTAATAGCCATTCTAACCAGAGGACTGCTTTATACAGCAAATAACACTTCCCAAAGCTATTATATTCCATTTCTCACTGTATTTTCCCCATTGTTTATGTGTTAATCTTGGAATACTATGTGCATGTACTATGACTGTAAACCCACATATCTGAAAGTGTTCTGTAATAAGAAGCATTGCTGCTTTTTCTTTTCCAGTTTATCTAGCAATGAATTTTACTCTGAGATATATATCTGAAGCATTCATGCTAACACAACAATTCTCAAATCTTTCACATAAAGAAATAGAAAATCTCCTGTTTTCTATCCTTGTTGCCTGGACTAGCAATTTGCTCTACATCTTTTTCCTACCATTTTCTAATCTCAAACACTGCTAATTTTCACCTTCTACCTTCTTAACTGTCATTTTGCTGAATGTATTTTGTACGCGACTCAGTCTGTGACAGAGCATACTGGGTGTGAGGGAGGAGGGAATCAGGTGCGGAGCAACTAAATACCAAATTACCTGCTAGAATGACGCCACTGTTGCAAACAGAAGCTATTCTTCTTAAAAATTTACTTCCAAAATTCTTTGTATCATTAGAAATTTTTTTGAAAAAAATCATAGTTTCCAAATGACATGAGGAAAACTTAGCTGTTTCGACTGCACAGAAAAATGTACCCAGCTGTGGAAATAGAGGATGATTTGCCTTTGTCTCAGTTTATCCCCAGGAAACCAATTTTTTTCATCCTAGATTAATTCAGCATTATGCACCATTACCTCCAGATTACTCAAGCACAACCAGCACCAATAAACTATAATTAAATCCACTCTTTGTCACAGGCACATCAGACTGACTAAACCAGCAAATTTGCATATAGATTACCCTGCTATTTGTCTGCTTTGAAAGATTTTTCAACATGGTGTGACAAAACCAGCTCCTGGACTAGTGTGTGTGCGTGCACGCACACACACACAGAGACACTCTTAATGCACAAAATAAACATTACGTTCACAATTTGTGCTCAGTGCAACGAATGCTGTCGCTAGCACGACGAACAGATCCCTTCCTTCATGGAGAAATCTCTTGGTTTTGAGGGCTTTCAGCTTCGGAATATGAAATAAATCACAAAAGGTCCCATCCATTTCCACAGCATTTCCCATATAACATAGTAGATGATGAAATAGCAGACCTACAGGGAATCTATGCATAAAAAATTGCATTTTTAAATGCAAAAGCGAATGTGAGGAACCAAACCACTCCAACTTGCGCACTTGGTCTGTGCAGTGTGTGCACTTATTTTTTCTGTGAAGAAGAGAGATTTTTGTTCCCTTGTCGTTCCTCTCCCAGGAGTGGCCAGCACTCTCCGCAGGGTGGCGGGTAGAGCCACCTCTCCCGCCTCCTCTGCCTGGAACAGAGCACAGATCTGACCTTGACAGATGGAGGTTTGAGCGAGGGTCTTCCTTCACTCTTGGCTGCCCTTTCCTTTCTTCTCTTCTGCATATGGAGGTGTCTGTTCATGAGACTCCCTTTATCTGATGTCAAAGTGAAGGGTAGGATCTTTAAATTTTCGTAAGCTTTACATTTAGGCTGAGTAGAAAATAGGAAGAATCTGCGTGTTTACAGGAGCAGATGCTGCAAAAGTATTTATTTTATTCAGAGGCTCTTGTTTTTTGTTTTTTTTAAGTGTGGGAGTTCCTTTGAGGGAGGAAGGCTTGTTTAACAGTGATACAAAACAATTCAATTTAAGAAGGTTATAGCTCAGCACAGAACAAGTAGAAACTGTGAAATAAAACAGTTCTTCAAGCTTTATAGTTGCCCCAAAGCCCAAGGATCCCTGAAAGCCAACTCCGTCGGAGCCTCTGTGCCAGGCTGCACTCTCATCCTCAGGACCCAGCCACATCGGTTGTGGTTTGCTGCACAGGGACAGCGAAAGGTGACCCTGCTCTCTGACAACAACCAGCCAGCTGTGCTCTTTTCGGTTGGTCCCAGCTGGGCTTTCTGCTGCCTGAGAGGAGCCGATATGAGGAAGCGACTGCTTTGTTCAGTTACTGCAGTTGTCTCCTGAATCATCCTGAAAGAAACTCCTGAATAAGCTCAGCAAAGTGCACTTTCTTTTGCTGGTAGACACTGTGATGTGCTTTTGAATTGTTTCTAGCACACCATCCTTTTCCCCATTAGCTCCTCAATGTCTCGATGGTTAACAAATGAGCAAAACCCACCCCATTTTCGTTCTGAGCTACAGTATATACAATGGGGTGCTGATATAATGGGAAGAAATGATAGGCAAGGAGCACTCACAACACATCATGCTTCTCTAGCTGTAAGAGTAAAAGGAACAAGCACATTTATATTTGAGCTAGTTTAAAATAGCTAGTCTAGGTGCAGCTCCAACATCACAGGCTGCAAAACCTACCCCAGCTTCTGGCTAAGTACCAAAGCAACCTGCCCATGATGTGCATGACCTTGTTGTTGCTACACTAACGCCAATTCCCAAGCCAGCATCAGGTAAGTAACCCAGGTATGACCACTCAAGTTGAAATTAAATGGCTAGATTAAAAAAGAAATAGGACAGAGGGAGCTGCCAGCTCCTGGTAACTGGATGCATGTTAGCTGGGACAGGCACTAGGACCAAAGGCTCACTGTCTCTGCGAGCCCCTCACTTGACTGTAGCCTAAGAGAAGAAACTTGAGAAAAAGACTGCATCCCATCTAGAGAGATCAAGGTGAAGCAACATTCACAGAAACGTCATGGAGACTTGGAGGCCAAAGCTCATATAGTTCAGGGCAGTGTCAGACAACCTGAGAAATCTCATTGTTCTAGCTAAAAACAAGTCACCGAGGTTGTGATTAACATTAAGTTATAGGGTTCCCTCTTTCCCATAAGTTCTTGGTGATGCCCGGCACAGAGACACAAAAATGGCAGGAACGTTCTGCTCATTTTTATATCTCTTGAGGGCTCTTCCCTCCAGAAAGACACACCATAAAAATGACCGAGGTTCTGGGGAGGCAAAAAGAAATGTTCTATCTTTTCTCCCTGCTAATATGAGACAGGACCTTTGAAGGCAGGTACAAATGTTACTGGTTTTAGTCTAGTTATTTGTTTAGAAGGCTCACCATTCAAATGGGAACTGGAGGAAAAGAAGGGATGCTTTCTTCAAGCATGAGGCCATATTCAACTCCAAATCAGCCCACCTCACTGGCCATTTGCTGACATTTGAATGAGCAACGGGCATTTCCCCTGTTCTTGAAGTAAGGATGCCAATTAGCTTAACCACTCAGAAATAAATACGGTATTTTTTCAACTCAGTGCTCAAAGCTGTGAAATTATGTCTGGTTCTGAATTCAGCAGGATTTTCCACCTAGTGCAGAAGCAAGATACTGCTGAAGCTGCCAAGTCCTTGCGTTTCTCCTGCACTATAAAGTACAAGCTGGTGTCTTGCCTCTGAGCTGGGCAGTTGGGCAGTTTCTTTAGTTAAGTCTGAAAGACAGCAGAGCAAGTAGCTTAGCTGACAACTGCTCACTGTTTTGACACAGCAGCTCCTACGGGGGTCCTCAGAATGCAAAAATTCTTTAAAAAAAATGTAGTGGTATGCTACTATTCAAAAATTTTCCAAGTGGTGTTAGAGCTTCTGGAGCCAATAAGGGCTGCAGACTAACCTATTTTCTAAAATGCGAAAATCTCCTTTGTTTCACAGCCATCCCCAGTGAACTGCTAAGATTGGCTACGCCTGCTACTCTTCCAATTACTTTCCCCCATTTGCTTTAAAGACAGATAATCTTCTGCAGCCAACACAAACAAGTAACTGGAACAGAACCTCTGCAGAGCTCACTGTCCCGAGGCACACACAGGGGAACGGAAGAGCCAAGACACAGCAGTGCACCCTTGGCTATGGAGAAATTTCCATCTGGCTTGGACTAAGCTGGGCATCCAAATTCCTTCAACATTACTAGGTTGCCAGTATAATAAACATTAATGTTTACCTATTAAATCTATTGCCTTTTGCTCACTGCACCTGTCTGTAAAAGTACTGTCATTTTATCTTGAGGACTTTATTCTCAAACTATGGCAGGATGAGAAATAACCTCAAGGATGATGGTTTGTTTTCCTTTGACATCTCAGGACAAGTGTCTCCCAGCAAGAGAGATATTTTCCTTCTGGGAGACTTCCATAGGAAAACAGACAGGAACAGAATGTGACTAAGTGTAATAAATGGCTCTGTGTTCCTGTCCACACACTTTTGTGTCACCAAGCATCCAATCAGAGAGACCAACATTTAACTTCATTCTTTCCCTCAGCCCACAGATCTCAAGATGTACTACATCCTCAACCTCCAAAGGTAAGAGACGCATACAGCAGAACTCATTTCAGCTGCATGCCTTCAAAAAGATGTGTATATATATATAATTCAAATTAACGTACAGAAATTGTAATAAACATGAAACTCTCCATTGCATCACCCTCAGAAACCCACTCTTAGTGGGAGGCTTCCACTTTTGAAACAACAGAAGATTTGAAGACATCAATACTTGCCCGTACTTCCTGGCCAACTCATTCCACTGCAGGAGAGAGCTATTAAAAGAAGCCAAGTCTGAAACTGAGCTGGTCAAGAATCTACAAAATGCTGATTTGTAGGAATTAAAATGAAGAACTATCACTGTGACATAATCTATTAATCATTAAGTAGCGTTGTTCAGATATAATGATCTTATCAATATGATGTTTACTCTAGTATACTGCAAACACATTTTAGAAGCATCAGAGCAAAGTAGGTTTCATACATTTATAAACCTACTACCCTAGTGAGCTTTTGATCGTCACATTTCACATTGAGTGTATAGTGCTACATATATATAGAGAGAGAGAGCGAGAGAGAGAGAGTGTGTGTGTGTGTGTGTGCATATATATATAGTGTAACATCACACATCCAATAAAGCAAGCGTTTCAATCGAGTTGTGACTTTTTTTGGGGTGTAAGTTCTTATTTACAGCATACCTCTTTTCACAAAAGATGGCAATAAATCCAGAGTTTTCCTAACGATTGTGAACAGTTAAACACATTGCTACACACACTTCAAAAATCATGCTTTTATTTTCATCTGAACAGAATGTGAATAACTGTAATTAAATTAGTCAGATAATCCTTTGACCAGTCATCTGTTTAGAAAATAAACTTCCCCTTATTTTTGAAGTCTGCTCCCCTTTTTCTTTTTTTTTTTTATCAAAAGTTGTATTTTTCAGAAATAATGCTTACCTGCTAACTTCAGAAGGCTCACCCCTGTTTTAGAAAATGGATAAAGTGATTTTTGCAGAGCATTTTGCGGAGAACTATAGTATTAAAACTGCTCATCTGTGTTAATTAGATACATCTGCTTCAGAAAATAAGTCTGGGTCTATAAACCACTTCTGCTTGGCCATGTGTAAATTAGGCTGTAAGTGTGCTGCTACAGCCAGAAATGTGGTATTATAAGTGACCTCTGATGTGAACGTTTCCCATATTTTTTTCTCAGATGGCAAGATACTGTGCTTTCTAATACCTTGTTTGCACTCCAGGCCTCTAAATAGAGAAGCAGCAACAAGATTATCTTCTGCATTGTATACGCTAATCCCACTGTAATCTAAAGTCTGTATTAATGACAGATAACAAGCAAGGCCTAATTACTGCAACGTCAAAGCCTCATTTCTGTTATCTGAACTATGTGAAAAGCTTGGGCTTCTTTTCCTTTCCTGAGAGGAATGCAGAATTCCCAGCCTATTTGCAGTGCTATTACCTGGAGAGGCAGCAATGAGATACTTACTTCAACAGCAAGCACTGATTTTCCTGAGTGGGTGAACAGTATCTTTTGCACTCCTGCCACAAATAGTTGTGCAATAAATTATACCAACTGAGATGTCTATTCCTGCAAGATTTTGCATCTCAGTTCAACAAACCACTCAACAGGTATGACTACACTGCAAATATAAAGTAGACATACTTTTTAGTACATAGTCCATAGTGCTCATAACATCAACATTAGGGACTGTCAGTCTTCTCGTCATTTATCTGCCTCATGTGCCATTTGTCCAGATGTGTCCAGTCACCTGAACAGTCAGTGACTGGAAGCATATTCAGTCTTGCTTTGATGACAACTTTATAGATGCAGTGTAGACATACATCATAGGACTACCAGTCCTTAAAATTAAGGTCCTAAAGGTATGCTGCTGATCAACAATGAAGCAAAGAAGAAAACAGACATGATTTTGCAGGTGCTATTCTATCCCATCAGGGTCCCTGGAGCTTCGAACTTAATAAATATAATATATATTTTACGTAATTAAAGAAACTGTGTATGATATTTGCAGATTATTTTTCTCGTACATTACCTTTAAGACAAAGCAGTGATCTGTAGGTGCCTTATATTTCACTTTGTGTTGAGAACCGTAATAAACATTCATATTCTCAAATTGAATGAAGCATGCCAGATCCCGTGATGTCTACAAATGAAAACCAAGCACATCACTGTTAGAACAAACTGAATTTTGATGTGAAACTCATTAATAGGACTTTTTTCAAGTGCATGAATGCCAGTGCTTTTTTATTTTTTTAACTGTCATGAAGTTGGCTGAAGAAAGATGAATTTTAAGTGTTTGCATTCTTAAACTAACAATTGGAAGAGGGTCAGTACATATTAGGAATAATATATAGCATAGTGCAACATTTTGCCATTCTGGTTTTGCTGTGCTTTATTGCTTTGTGTGGAGATTTTGGCTTATGGCTAATAAGATCACGCAGAACACCACAATAAGAAATAACTTTAGTAAAATAGATAATAGGCCTTGCGAACACACCCATACAATTCTGAGTAGAGAAAGAGGGTTTGGGGTTCTAAATTGCTTTGCGAGCTTGTTCTTCTTTGGCATATGTAACAAACTCTGATCAGGAAATAAGCACACATTTCATCTGTTTTGCTTTGAATTTTCTCACGTTTCCTGGCATCATTCCTTTTTTGTTTATCATGTTATTTGCTTGTTCGCAGTATGTTGCTAAAGTAACAAGGTTTCTGTTGCTGGCACGCGCCTCAGTACAGAATTCTGCAAAACATAACTTTTGCAGTCCTTTGAGTGAAAATGCAAAGACGGCCATGTCACATGGTCACTGTTGGCTAAACTGAGAAATGAGGAAATTGTGAAAAGAAGAAAAAAGAAAATAAAAACCCAGAAATCCTCTCTACCCCTAAGAATGGGGTTATATTTCCACATATGATGGTTGTTCTATGCTGTTCTCATTCTCACTGATACTTTCATTACGATACGCCCTTGAGTTGGGTTACTTACAAATTGAGTTTGCAAGTAATATTTGCGGGGAGAGGAAACACTGTATACTGTGTGCAGACAGGGCTTCTCTCTCTCCCTTGTCTCCCCTGAAGCTTATGTCGGGGATTTTGCCATTGACTGTGTGGACTCAGGATTTTCCCACACAGTAAGTTCCTAAACGTGCTCAAATCCGTGCAGTATAATGAGTTGTTCCTTTCCTTTACAAAGCAGGTAATGGCAATTAAGACCAATATGAATGCAGTTGTTATTTGGTTTTAAGGAACAAATTTTTATGCAAGGGACAAAGGCACTCATTGCAAGTATTTCTGCAACGTTAACATGACAAAGCAACACAATTAACAGAAACCAATTTTAAAATTGTATCTGCAATTCTGATTCTGTTGTTTTGTGATCCAGCATGTTTTAAAATGGGATGTAAGTAGAGTAACGCTGAAGAAAGAAATTAAGACAGCAGTGCTGACTGGTTTTTTTAACAAAAAAAACACAAACAACAAAAAACACCTTTGGTGTTGGCATGTATGGTTGGCTGGCATGTGTGTAAAATTATCTGAACGCGTCCCTGTATTTTCACCCGTTTGCAATGTATTTTACAGCTAACATGAAGCACCAAAGGTATGCCAGACTTCTTTGCTTTTTTTGTAACAAGTGAAAACATGATGAATTTCAAAACAGCTGCAGCAGCTGAAGATACTATTGTCCGCCAACTGTTTGTTTCTGTACCTCAATGAAAGATCGCTCTACCCACAACTGAATGACTGCAGCAAGATGCATGTGCACTCTTCATACCACCCTGACACCGGATGAGCTCTCATAATTTAAGGGCTTTGATTGAAGAGCTCTACTGAATTCTGCCACAGTGCTTTAAGATGTTTAGCGCCCTCGCTGCACCCTGCTCATTTACCAGAGATTACTGTCTCCACAAAAGATGTGTACCTGAGCTTCAGCTGTTCCAATACAGAGTCCAGTAACTAACTTAAATCACCATTAAAACAGATTTGAGCTAGGAGACTTGACTTTCTCTGGAATGGCTGAGGCATGGACGTATGCATCCTTCTGCTGAAGGCTGTTACAGAAGCAGGAGCAAACAGTTGACTGTGGTACCATTTTAAAGAGCTGCGACTATTTCCTAAAGAACTAAATTCAAGGCCCTCATTCCCCTGCGAGTGGCTGAGTTGGTAACATAGTGAGTTCAAAGCACTCACACAGTTCCTTAAAGTGGCTCGGTTATAGGCAGGGTGGTACACGGGCTGTAACAACTAACAGGCAAGAAAGTGTTAAACTAAACCAGCTGTTACAAGGTGACTGCAGGGTTCCATCCTGAGCCTATGTTTGCAGTCTATCACCTGAAAAAAGAAAGCACTTTCCTCATTTGCACTAAGTCACTGAAAAGGGTATCACTAGATGATGAAAAAAGGCTGGGTAACGATCAGTATATGCTTGCCCTACTTTGGCACTGGCCATTGTTGGAGGCAGGCTACAAGGAAATGTCCAAGATGGACTTTTCATTTGACTATTTTTATACCCTTTCCACCTTATGTGCCTTCCAAATAGCATTCTAGTTCCTAATTGATAGGATGTTGTGTGTGTGCAACATGATTTGAGGACTGAAAGGGTCAGGTAAAATCAAAATAAGTTGCTATGAAAGCAGCAAGGTAATCTAGGTCTGTGTTTCACTGAAATTTGTTTATAAACACAGGTCACTGGAGCAGCAGCACAGCATTCCTTTACAAGCTATCAATTATTGTTTTCCTTTGTAATTTAGTCAGGGAATAGCAGAACAGTTAAGTTTCACAGCATGAACTATAACAGTAAAAGTTCCATCAACAGCATCAGAATTTTCAAATATGAAGCATTAGCAGAGCTGTAAGTGATAACAGAAGTGGTTTTCAGAATAAAAAAAAAAATAAATAAATAAAAATACCACCAGTCCCAGAAGCCACCATTCTACCTCATCACTCTGGAAATGAGAAGCCAGTCACCCTTATGTGCAACATGTCCGGGACCCCTTTGCTTCTCCAGTGCTGGCAATTCAGACTCTTTAAATATTTTGCAACACTAAATGTAAGTGCATTTGATTCAGTCTTGTGGATGCTTCTGTCTCACTTCTTTCTATACAAAGGGCAGTCTTAAAAAGCGTTAAAAGGCACAATGCATTCTCTAGGTAAAGACCACTGTAGGGAAAAATATATAACATTTCTGCGTCCTGGTTACAGTTGGTTGCAGAAAGACAGTATCAAGCAAAGTAAAATTCCACCTTATTTGTGATAAGAAATTAGTTTACTTGAGAACTTTTAAAATATTCTTCCACAGGGAACCCATACAACAGTGAAGCATTTTTTGGCAGCATAACACCAGCTGAAGGGCGCTGTGCTGTTTTTCTTTCCCCTACTGACTTCCGGAGGAGTGCTATTTCATTAAGGCTTTTATCTATCCATAGAAATCAAAAGGAGAGAAACGTGACAGGATTCAGTGACTACATTCCAATATTTGCACAAGTGGTGTAGTCAAAGTTAAACCAAAAAAACCCCCACCCTCTCAGACGCACCAGACAGTGCTCTGAAAATGTCACCTTGGGAGTTCTTCACTTTCACCTCCATGAATTGTTTTACTGCTAAAAGGATTACTTGGCTTCCTGACCTTGGTTTTTCCTTTGGGTACATAATAAATTCCAGAAGCTCGTAGAAGAAAATAACGCTTCTTCCAGGACTTTTTTCCATCTTCTTTTAAATAAAGGGCCCCTTCAAGCTCTGGCACAATGACAGATGTCCCACAGAAGCTTTCCTGTGCAACAAGAATAATAATACACAAAATAAATTGATGTAAGCACAACCCTATTAATAAATAGCAGAAAAATGCTCCCTTGAAAAATAAAGACATTTCCTGTCACAGTGAACATATGAACATGGGGAATGCAGTTACCAGGGAGATGAACACCTTAGGCAAAGGAAACTTCCAAGCTGATGTGCTAACTCAGCCGTGCAAGTTGGGTGCTCACACTAGAAAAGAAGGCTCGCGAAACCTCCATTCTCTAAAGGGTCAAGAAAAACCTACAAAATGTTTTAACTAGACATAGCTGTGCTCAGTGAAGGCAATAAAATAGAATGGTTGGTACTGCTGCTGTTGGTTTTTCTCTATTGCTGTATCTATAGGTTCTGTAGAGAGAATCTTTAGAGACTGCTTAGAGATTAAAAACAGCTAAAGAAAAATTCCCCCTCAATCTCTGTTTTCACTTTGAAATACATGCTAGCATTTAAAACACTGTTTAAACAAATATACTTCATTGTTTGCTTGAAGGACCCACTGTTGGGTAATTTTTAGCACAAACACACTTATCACTTAATGTTTTCGTTTAGAATTTACCAGGACTTCTGCTGTTTGACATCTGCTGCCTTCATGAGATGCACTAATTTTGAAATGGGAATCCTCAAGTCACCCGAGAACAGCATTTCCTTTGTGAACTTTTACTAAGGTCAAAATGCTTGCCAGAACTGTGATAATCTTCATATAGCTCTGGATTTTTCTCTCTCAAACATACAACTGAAGTAAAACTTCATCAGGAAAGGCAGGAGGCTAAACAGACTTTCTGGAAAAGTGCAAAAGGTTCTTTTTCTGTTGTATTACAGCTAATAATTCGAGGTAGTGAGAAGTACGCCTACTTCTAACCCAGAAGATAATTGTTTGCTACCGATCAACCTTACTAACATTATAAAGTCACAAGGGCTGGCCTAAGGATGTGGCACAGCTGTTTCTTTTATTCATATTTGTATAACACTGCTTTTATTGTTATCATGGCATTACTCTTCATAGAAACACTAAGCAAAAACATTTCATGGCATTGCGGGTCTATAACAACAAAATAATTCTCCATCGTTTTATTTCTCTGATAGGGGATACAATCCTTTTTTAATGGCGAGCAGCAGATGCAGAGGAAAATCCACATATTAAACGTTAGATACAAAGACACCAGCCACCACAGAACTTCCTGTTGTTACACATTTGCCCACAAAGAACTAAATGCTGTTGTTGCAGAGCAGATGCAGATGGTGGCAGAGTTTTGGTGACATTTGTATCATCAACCTAGAAAGCTGGCTTACCTCCAGTAAAGCCTCTTTGTTTTTATCATTCATTTCTTTGCTTTCATTCTTCCCTTTGCTTGCAAGGTAGAAATTCTGATTAAGACACAGAAGAAAATTATGTTCATTATAAAGACAGCAATACAAGTAACTAGATCACTACAAACCCATTCAATAGTTACTCAGTCTTTCAACATTGAGAACCCAAGCCAGCAGATGCAAGAGGCAGATGCTTATGGACTCTTCTTACAGAAAACTTCAATCACAGCTGCCTGCTCATGAGTCTTAATTCTTTATTTTGAATACAATTCAAAAGTAATACAAAATTACTTTTGCCTATGTATATACAGCCTCCAAAAATTTTAAAAACACTGGCTTATGTTTTTGTCTGTTTTTCTGGATCAGTGGGTTTGATTTTATCATTCCAGTTTTCACCGCTTCCTATATTATTACAGGCAGTAAAGAACATAACGTTTTATTGCATGCAGATATCTGATGAATACAATGCAGTATCAAAAGGCTCGGAAGCATTTTTCCTAACAACTCAATTTGTTAATTTGCATGCTCCATATCTGGCACTCTGGATTTAACTCAGCTTTTAATTTTTAATAAAAGTGCCTATATGTCAAAGCTTTTATCCAAAGTTACCACTTTCAAACCCCTGTTCATGCTCTGCAAAGTATTTTTGTGCAATGAAGAAGGTATTCAAAAATCTAGAAGAAACTGGAAGAAATAATCACCATGATATCTTGGCATATATGCTCCAGCCTAATGAAATAAAAACCTACACTTTGAAATGACCCTCTGTTTCTGTGACAGAGGGCTGTGAAGCTGCAGCTGCCCCCAGAGGACCCAGTGCCTGTCTGCCCCTGCAAACAAGGAAGCACCGCACCTCATGCACAGTTACCAGTAAAAATAAATTCCCCCACTGTTAAACAGCAAAACCGATTTTGCATCTATCTGCGTTGTACGGATGGACAAAAGGACAGCACGTGGACATTTATGCAAATTCAGGCAGTGGGAAGGTAGGTCTGGAGCATGCTAGGACTTGTGTGCCGGAGCATGTGCATTGGTGTTGCTCAACAGCAAGCACAGCTGGGCAGCAGAGCCTGGCTGCCTGCAGACAGGTAGATCAAGGAGCTACACCATGCATCAAGTAGCGTTTGGATCCACAGGCTTGAGGCCAGAATGATAACACTCAAAGTTCTCATGTTTTATAATTTTCTAAACAAAAGTACATGTAGAAGAGGAGCTTGGGTTTGGAAAATACCTGATGCATAGGACAGTCTTACTGATTTCCGTGGAATTAGTCAAAAAGCTAAGTTTGCAGAACAAAGGGCATAAACCAAACACCATTGTCTAGGAAACAGACAAAATCATAAAAAACCTGACAAATTTTGAAAGCTATCTACTTAAAAATTACTCCTAATTCTGTAATTCTTCAGCAATTCTGTAAGAAGAAAATAGTTTATCGGACTTTTCATCTCTCTCCATTTTCTCATGTCTCAAGACTATGAGAATGTGGCAACATATTTTCATGCCCAGAACTCCACAACAATTAAACTGCCACACAAATGCAAACGTTACCAAAAGACAAATGAGAACTGTGTAAATGAAGGAACATGCTGTTGCTACAGTGTAAGAAAGAAACAAACAAGCAGTAAATCTGCCCTACCAGCATACCATGTTTACAGCGAGGAGGTTTATCTGAAGTGAAACCCTCCTCTTCCACACAACCACATCTTCTTTTTCAAGCAGTGCTGTGAACAGCTGTCTGCCAGAACACAAGCCTCATAGCAGACGGCTTTTGGAGGGGCACCACGAGAGGAAGGGGAAGGGGTGTGGATGATCTCAAAAACAGTTCTTTAAAAACTGCTTTCTTAAAAGTTCACATTAAGTCAGACAGGGGACATCAGAAACACAGCCACCTGCAATCTGGGCTATGCTGATGTGGTATGAACATCAGAAAAGAAATTTGAACATTCAATGCAATAGGCAGTTATGCTAGGAAACACGGCAACATTCTCTGGAATATGCAGCAGCACATAGCTGGCCCCAGACTGCCTGGGCACATTTTTAGTCCACCGATGAAGGTAAGCAAACACTAAAGACCACAGCTTTTTGTCTACATCTGAAGACAGTATTCACAGTGGAAAAAACCCAAACCAGCTCAAAACAAAACCCGCTTAGAAGTGTGTTCTCAGTACAACCCATACAGCGATGCTTGCCTGTGCAGTCCAAAACCACAGGTCTGACTGAGTGACAACGCTCCACTCATCCCACTGGAAAAAAAAGCTGTGAGCAGCTGCAGCCAAGTCCTCTGCACACGTCCAACAGCTCTTCTTAACAGGGAGCACTAACACAGCACTGCTGGCTTGATGTTGGCACACCCCCTTTTGCATTGATGGAGGTATGAAGAGAAACCTCAGAGGGCACTGTTAGGCTGCGCTGAGCCTCCAGACTTTGGGATGGATTTGGAAAGTAGAGGGACATGTAAGCTGTAAGCCTTCTTCTTCTATAGATCATTATAAAGACATAGTACAACCCCTAAAATACAGAATGAAGATTTATCAAGGTAAGTACACCTTATCACTGTCTCAACAAGGCTTGGCTCATCAGCTTTACTAACGGTGGGGAGAGCTCAGTCAGCCTTCAGTGCACTGATAATAAGAAAACAAAGCTCCTCTGATTACAACTGATTCACATTCAGGCATCTGGCATTTATTTAGCACAAACACAGACCACCCTGTACTGACATAATCAATGGTAAAGAGAGAAAGTTTATAATGATATCCATGCTGGATCTCTAACAACGCAGCTTTTTCATTAGGGAAACAGGGCTCTGTCACCTAAACCAACATTACACAGATGTACACTGTCATCTTTCACCTGTCAACACGCATTTCATTTATTACTGATTACCTCCTTTATGTCTCTGCCCTGAAATCTGGAAGTACATGGTACTCGTTATTTGTCAGTGGCTAAAAACCTGGGGAGCGGACTGTGCACTGTACTTGTTTTATCACTGTGTGGTCTCCTATTTTTGATCAGAAGCATTCATCCTATAGGAGGCAAACCACATGCATCCACAAGAGGTCATTCCAAGTCCAGTAGTAAAAGGTCATGATAAAAAGCAAGCTCTTTCCCGTCTGAGGACACCACTGGGAAATGCATGTTTGGTTTGCGATGTCAGGTCATTAATGGGACAAGATGCGGCTACGGGGCAGCTCTCTGCATATGCCTACAGATTTGAGAATTAACTATTTTTCATGTTCAAAAGACAATGCCTTTCTCTTGATAGAGAGCTGAGCTTACTTAACAGGATGGATTCATCCTCTTGGGCTGATAATATAAGAAAGCAAACATAAAGGGTATTTTAACAAACAAAACAAAGTATGCTGTCACACACTGTCGTCGGGTTTGCTTTGTTTGCACTGTTTGGGTTATGCACTGCAGAGATGAGCAGTCAAGCATTTTTGCTGAATTATTCCCTGTGCCTACACACCCCAGACCAGCTGAAGCTGACATAAACCCAGTTGCTCCCCAGTGCTATTCTGCCTGACTCAGATAAATGCAGAGCTACAGTGGCAGTTTTGACATGTACTGCTAGCCAGGTATGCCATCCTTAAGAGACATTATGCCAGCGTTTCTCCCTCTGCTTATGCAGGACAGTGGCAAAACTAGCTCATGACTCATCTATGGCTTTACATTAGCAGGAAATTCCATATGCACAAAAGAAAATCCTGTAAAGATTTCATAGCCAGCTTAAGATACCTTTGTGCTTTATACTGTAAAGTACCATTAATCTATGCATACAACCTTTCCACTTGGGGATACAGCCATCTCCTTTTGTGTGGAAAAGCAGGTAAAAAAATTCAGGCTGTATCTCTCTCCACTCTATAACCCTCAAACAGTGGAAGACAGAAAGTGTTTTCAAGAGTTTCAAACAACATCTCTGGTGGCACGTAAGCAAACCAAACTTGGATCATGGTAGAAAGAGTAGCATTAACTACTGCACTGACAAACTCTCTGATCGGTGTTCTGTCTCTATATTCATCAAAAAGAATTTTCTAAATTAAACAGCACCTCTCTCGTACCTTTCATCTTTTTTCATACACAGCCCCATCCAAGCTGGAATGCACCAGCTACTTCTCAGTACATAGCAAAAAATAGGTGTTCAAGGCAGCATCCTCCCTCTGCTTCCCCTTCACTTAGGTTGTATTTTTGCTTTCAAGCTATTGAAACTGTTACTCCAGAAGATCTGCAAGGTCCACAACAGCACGGATCAGACAGCCTGTAGCAAACAAGACAGCTGCTCCAGACTATCTTCTTTGTGCAATGAACTGCCTGTTTAAGCTCATCCAAACTGCACCTGGAATGAGGGCAGTTCTGGCCAGCTCACATCCCATTTCCGCGCATTGCAACTGCGTACTGAATGCAGCATGGTTTGTGCAGAAAAAATAAAACAGAACACGGTCATATCTGCAACCCATATCACTATGTGTCCCATATGAAAAATATTAGAAGACACGTATAATTGCTTTGAAGATCACAAATGTAAATAAATAAATGAAGCTAAAGGCAAAGCTCTTTTGAAGCCCAAAAAACCTGATTTTCAACTCTGTTTATTTGATTTTATAATGTTTGAAGAAATCACTACAGCTGACTTTTCATGCCTTGAGGATGATGGTCTTCGGCATCAAAGATGGAGGAATATGGAACAAATGAAAGACGTATATTAGCTAGTATGCAGCTAACAGCAAAGCACTCAATAGGCTCATTAAGAGTCACCTGAAAAACGGTTCAAATGTGTAAAGACTCTTTCTGTGTTACAGTCCCAAGTCAGAAAAAGAAATACGTTTATTAAAGTAGTATCTTCAACTTGAAACTATACCATGGTTTGAAATACACTAATAGAGAAATTAAGATTACTAAACAGACAGAGTATGGTGAAAAACACTTCCCTTTTCTCACTTCTATTTCTTTGCGCTTTTGCCAGCACACTCAATAATCAGGTTCCCTACCACCCTTCTTTGTTTCCTTCACTGGGTAACAGCGGAGACAAAAGAAAAACCTTGATTCATAAAGGTGGCCAAAGTGGTGAAAAACAAAAGTATCTCCTGGTGGATACTAGCCCAATGTCACTGACTTCAAAATTAATATTCAAGTGTGAAACTCACTATGGCTGTCCTATTATGAAATACGTTACGAATTCCTACTCCACTTCCTTCTCATACTGTTTAGTATTCTTGCTTTTCAGAAGAAATAAAATGTCAGTTCAGTGTATGGGTTCTCCATTGGAGAGTATAGCTCTTGCTTTTGTCTTACATATGAGGGAGAAGAAGCATAAAGTACTCACTGTACAGATTTTCATTAATTTCATAAATACTGTCCAAAAATAAACAAAAACAAAAAACCCATCTGCACGTGGCATCACCTGCACTGTTTGAATTTATCCTGTCTGCTTGTACCAGCAAAAGAAAAACACAGGAAATCAAAATCCATGTCAGCAAAAAATCAAACACAGTGTTCTAAGAGTGTGACCAGCATTTACAGTCAGGAGTTTAGATTCAGCTGCCCCTTACAAATAACACTGTTTAAATGAAGCAAAAGCATTTCCTACATTTTTCTTTCATCTTTTAGCTGAGAATTATTCTTCAAGCTTTTTGAAAAGAGTTGTTGAGACCTGACAACATTTCCTTTCAAGAGTCAAGCACAGCATCACTCAACCACATGACAAAGCATCACCTTTCCTATGTTATAAAGGTTTTCTTTATTTGCACATGTACCAATACATATTTTTGTTTCATTCTTTAGCCATAGACTTGCGATGCTCCACCTCTGTAGATGAGTCACTGATGCTATTCGTGGAAAGGTCTTTTACTGTGAGTTCCCTGCAGGGTAAATTGTATCGCAGAAAGGGCAAATGTGTGCCTGTCTTCATGAAGAGGGGGACACCTGAGGATTTTGCAGATTTTTTTTCTAAAATGTATTACAAACACTTTAAAAAATTCTTTTCAGAAACAAAGCTGCATAAAAATATCAAAGTACTGCATAACAAGAATGACAATCTTCAAAAAAAGCCACTGGCATTAGCTGAGCAGCATGTTGCTAGCACAGACATAGAGGATAAATCCTGCATTTCAAAACCTCAGTTCCACCTTAGAAAATGAAACATGTTTAATTAATTGTTGCTTAATCTATACCAGGTATATAGCTATTTTACAGAAAGAAACAATGAATACTGGCACAGGTCACAGACCTTATCTAGAAGTCCGCTTGTTTCAGCAACGCATCTGGACATCTTTATAAGATTTTTTAAAAGCATTTAATTGCATCAAACCTCTGTAATGAAAATTTTGTACCACTAATTTGTCTGAGAATAAATAGTAGGCACCTACCCACCTTTGGAATTTGCCTCTTTTTTTCCAGAAAAATCTGCAAGTTACAAAACTGTGGAATCTCCACAGACAACCTCTGACAGAATAAGCACTAAACAAGACCAATAAGGAATCCAACTGCTGCATTACCACCACTGGCTGTGTCAAAAAGAGCATTTTGCAATTTCTGTACTCACAAAATGAGTTTACAAGGCAACCTTGACTAAGCTAGGAAGCAGCGTCTGAATACACTAGAGAATACAGTATCAGAGCACTGGATTTCAGTTTCTCATTGGTTACACCATAACTTCCATAAGTAGTTAGTTAAGTAATCATACACCCTGCCCCCCACCAACTCAGCATTTCCGCTTGGTTTACCTTTTCAGGGTCTCACTCCAGATAATGTATTCTACCATGTTTCATTATTTAGTGTAAGCTCTGTCTATACAATGCTGGTTATTTTCTGCCAAAAAGACAAACTGCCGATATGACTGCACTATTCCATCTGTCTCACAATGTTTGAATTTACTAAGCCTGACAGATGGTTAGAGTTTATTACTGGCAAAATATTTCAATAGTGTGATAACCACAACTGATCCAGTTTCCTTAGGCTGTTCATTTAAGAGCTTATCACAGAGGGGCTGAAGGACTGCAGACGTGTCCAGATCAAGCTCAGCATGTCCTGAGAGGGGAGGACAGAGCTACACTCTTATTCAGGTTTTGGTTTAGGTCATGTTTATTTTTAAAGTTCATTGCAATCAAAATGCCCAGAATCTTCATCAAAGATTTACATACTGTGGGAGGTTCGCAGACGTGCCCTAAGCCACTTGCCCAAATAACACTACTAGTGTAAGAATCAAATGTACAATCGAACCTCTGCTGCTAGGTATGTTTATGCGTTTTAGAAAGTATGACATCTTGAGCCATCATGTATGTTTTACTTCCAGACTTGCCTTTGCTGTTTCATATTAAAAATCAACATCAATCCATGTATGCTGCAGGATAAGTTTTCTTTCCTTGGCTGTGGATACTTGTTATGTCAATGAAGAAACTTCCTCTCTGCAGGATTTATTTGAAACACTGGCTCATCCTAAAAAAAAAAAGCTTCCTAATGAGCAGCCTGGTGAAACTGGCTGCCAAATCATATATTTGACTCCTTTTTCCAGCAATGTTGAATTGCTCATTTTTCTCTTGCTGCCCTCGGGAACAAACCAGATGCTCAGTGAGCTAACAGACCACTGACACGGGGAAAAGATGTAGTGCCCCAGAATCAATCAACTGTGTGTGCTAGGGTGTTTGTAAATACGGGTTTGACCACGTACCACAAGAAATAGATCACCTGTGTATACACCTATCCTGAATAATTTGACACAATTCAATATGCAGACTCTCTTTTTACAAAGACAGTGTGCAGAAGCTACTGTTCACCCAATTCTTTTCCCCAGTCTAAATGAAATCCAGATAAACTCTCCATAGTACTCAGCATATTCTTTACGAAGTTTCACATACAACTGGCAAAAATTGGACCTTCAAGGAAATGTTGATTTTCATCAGTAGAAATAGTGCAGAAACTGTAGCAATGACAAAGGCCAGGTTTTCACAGGTGTGCCATCTCATCCCAGTTCTAAGAGCTGTGCCTAAGCAACAGCTTGTACCAGTGGAGAACTACATGCTTCATTTTTTACCACTGCAGACAGGACTTTAAAACAGTATCAGAAAAGAACAGAAAGCACTGATTTTCAAATCCTTGCATTCAACATTCTGGGTTTTTTCATTGAAAGTACAAGTTTTGCTTTCTCTAATTCCAAACTGACAGAGCTGAGAGCAAATTACTAATGCAATAGGCAGCATACAGACTAAATGACATAATTTTAGACTCTTATCCAAATATCACATTAGCTTACCTGGGGATTTTTAAATAAAGCATATTTTTCACTTTTTTCCAAAAACAGAATCTTATTCTCAGTGTCTCGAGTCCAGTCTGACAACACCTCAACAACGTTTTCATGGTCTTCAAAAAATCTTTCTGGAGAGACAGAAAAGGTAATGTAAGACATTCAAACTCTCTCTCTCCCCCCTCCTGAGGCTGCAGAAATTCCTGTGTAAGAATGTAATTATTAGATGTTCACCCAGAGCTGGACAGCCCAGCACTCTTTTCCACTGCACATAAGGGAGCAAAACCACATGCAAAGAGTGTCATGTGTAAAGGCAAATCAGCTACAAGGTAACTTATGCAGCTCTCACATGCTCCTTGATTCCTTCTGCACCTCTGTGCTGTTGACCAAAGACTGCAAAGAATGGAAACAGTGACTTACTAGGAGCAGACAGTTACACCTGTGTCTCTCAGTGGCTTTCTGCTTTTGTTTGCTTTTGTTTTTTTAAGGTTTGCAGTATAATTGAGGGGGTTATATATTTGCTTCGGCTACTGAATTGAAAAAAAAGAGTAAAAACTCACTTCCTTGTCTTTTTACTTATTGGAACAATTGGAACAAATGCAAAATTGCTTTGTCAGCAGGAAGAATTCTATACACTGAAAATAAAATGTTTTGTTTCAAGCAACTGTAATAAAAACAGAAATAGCAAAACAGAGGAAATAAGACAACAGACTGAGACTGATGTGAAGATACACAGTTTCACCCAGCATCTCTGTAGTTAAAAACTTCACCGGAGATGTGGGAGATGTAGTGTCAGTTCTCCCCCTTCCTGAGATCATCTGAACCCAGATCCTCCACCCAGGAAAGCCACAGGGTATGCTGAGGTTAGGCAACTCCAATCTCTTCTTCTGCGGTTTCACTTGTGTAAAGTAGCTGAACAGTCACATAAACCCGCTTTGCAAGGAAAAGGAATTGAGCTTAATGTGACAGGTAATTTTGGAAGGACCCAAACTGCATTCTTCTACAAATTCAGTATTGGGGCAGGGAATTCACCCAGTTCCAATTTTCAGAATGATTTTGGCAATTCCCTGGGAACAGCTGTACTCCCATTTCAGTGGTCTGTGGTGATCACATCTTTCAAGGGCCTAGATTGGCCGAGTATAAGAGGAGATAACAAAGCGCGTATTTTGTAGACTAACACTTCTTGTTACTTTTGACAAGGGTTCAGTATACCCCATCAAAACTAAATTTTGTGAATTAAATTCACAAAATGAGATTAGCTTCAAGGCCAGTTCACATGTACACAGTAACTTTTAACAACACAAGAAAAATAACACTTTTCATTTAGCAACTGATACTTCTGCAATGCACTGGCAATATAAAGCACTATATAAACCCCAAGTAACTATTTGAAGGGTAAACAGTATCTTATAGTCCAGGATATCCATAAAATAATTATCAGGTCATAACATTAGCTATTTAACACTAATTTTTGCCACTTATACTTTTGTTTGTTGATTTCCAGTACCAGGCTTTTCTTGTATAAAAGGTATGATCTTACCATCCTCATGAGGGTCTTCTTTATAATTATTGTTACAAAAAAAATACAAAACTGTATGCCTATTATAAGGAAACATTCTTCATTGCAAAATACATGCTGGTATGTACAGCCCAGTGTTATATCCCCATTTCACTACTGAGATCATTTGTGATATTTAACATGCAATTAATCTAAAACTGTAGTTTTTATTTGCAATGATTGTCTTTCAAAGTAACACTATATATAAGATACTCTGTCAAGGATTTTCTGATATAAAACTAGCTTGGACTTTCAGTTCAGTCTGAAGTATTTGCTACTCAGATTTTCTTCTTCAAGTAAAAGTAATTTTATCCTCTTGAATACTAACATGGAAACCAGGCAGAAAGGGCAACTACAGGAAAGCCTGTCTTCTAAGCATGCAGATAGTAATAGAGCTATCTAGAACTGCCAAGAAGTATATTGCCAAGAATAAAGAATAGTTCACATAATTTTGTTCAAAATCAAAACAAACTGCATGTTGCTGTGCACTGGAAGCAGAAGAAAGAATATGTACCATTCCATCCATATCAAAATTCCCTTTTGCAAACAAAAAGGCTCCATTCCCAGCTAATTTGGACCCAGTGACAGACCTCTGCATCAGGAGTTCATAGACTTTTCCTTTTCTCTTGAACCAACTACTGATTTATTTCCTTTCCTATTCTTCTTCTGTCCTGGCTTTTAAAATAGGTTTTATTCATTATGAGAGTAATTCCTTACTATCCCCTAACCCTAACCCAAAGCATCTAGCATTAGCTGGGACTGAAGTAAGACAAGTAATTTTTACTTACCAAAAAAATAAAAGTCTAACCATTAACCCCAATGTTTGTAGCATATGATCTCCCTAATGCTTTCAGTTTTAATTGTGTGATGGGGAATTCAAAATGTCTATGCAGATTATGAAGAAACACAAATACATTCTTTTCAATGATTACGGAGATTCAGAAAACAATCTGTTTATATGCTGTCGTCCTAACACTCAGAAATGTTTGTCCAAGTGACACACACTAGACCAGAGGGGGCAACTTTCCAAGACAAGAAAACACTCTAAAATTATTCAAAGTGGTATTTGTGACATTTCTAGGGTTTAATGATATTTCCAATAAGCAGGTACAAAAGAATGCAGCAACGTTGCTTCATGTATCATCTTAATGGAGTAGAAAGAACAGATTGGCAGTTAATGTCTCTGCCATTCTTACAAGCAGATGAGTATTTCCTTGCTCATGAGCAGTCAGGCTTTTTCCAGCTATTTTTACATTTCTTTGTTTTAGTTTAGCAGGGTGATTATTCCTGGGGCTCTTTTTAAGTGCAATATTGATATTTAACTTACTTTGTGCATTTTTACATCTCAGCTGGGAGTCTGTAAACTGAGAATGCTAAAGGCTGTTTGACAGTTTCCTGTTTCTCTAGGTCAAATGCGACCCTTGAAGAAAGTTGTGGCAATTTTCCTTTTGATGTGAGTACCATTGCAGTCTGGACAATAAAAAGATTCTGAAGTAACTCACAGTTAGAGAATGCTCCATTCTTAATCACGTCTTGAAGCCTTTTTGAAACAAAACTCATTAAGTTGCAACAAACAATACGTAAGTTTTGCACAGCTGTTTCCTAGGGACCTGGAGACCAGGTTAGTTACTTCCTAAATCATAAGATACCAAAAGCAGAGATGCAGCCCCACCAGAGTGCAATATCCTGTTCACAATTATACTTAAGAAAACGACTATCACAAGTAAAAAGCATTAGAAATTACTGAAACGCTTCTCAGACAGTATTGTTTAATTACAACATTTGTTTGGCCAGTATGTAACAGCCTGCTGACAGCACTTCGGCACTGCATCCTCTCTTCAAAGAGTAGAGTGGAGTGCTGGTGTGTTTGGGTCTGTCACTGCCTTGACAAACACAGTGAAATTCACATGGCCCCTTCATTTTGTGTAAAATAAAATAATGGAACCGGTGGTGAGCAGGGAGCCTTTTGCAGATCACAGCACCGACGAATGGAAGACTCACTTCTACTGCAAGAACAGCCTAAGTACATTCCTGCAGCAACCCTCACCTTAAAGACTGCAATGTTCCAACACCATGGGCAGGAGAAATGTTATTAATTATCTTTTCAAGATTATCAATAGCATAGGATGCACTGTATCTATTTGCTATATGCTCTGTCACTACGCCACTTACCAATTTGCAGCTCTGGGTACATTTCATACAGACACCAATCGACGTTGCAGTCGCAATGGGTTTTCTCAAAGAGATTGTCTAAAACATCCCGTGTCACCTGACGCTCATCCACCATTAGTGACTTTGTGCTGTTATCGTACATGTGCACCTTGACAACAAGCTGAGTACAGAGTCACAGAAGAGTCAGTTAATTTCAGAAGCAAGTAAAAGGCTAGTCTGAATCTGCTAACACAGATAAGAAAGATTAAGGCTGAAGGTTATTACTGATTCAAAGGCACCCTGTCCCACAGTGAGCTGAGGGAATAAAACAGCTTGGAAGCTTTCACATTATATTACCACCAAAATAAAGACCTTTTCTCAAAAAAGGAAATTGAACCTCGTCCTGTGCATGGCTTCAGGAAGGTGAAATTGCTACGGAGCAAATCCAGAAGTTAATCTCTTCTCTAAATCTACTAGATGTGCAATTAAGGAAAATGCTTGATAAGGAAACCAAGTACAAAAGGACAGAGTGTCCCTTAATGCAAGCTAGAAATGCAGAAAGTTTAATTTTAAATGAGAAAATGAATGGAAGAATCTTGCCATGTCAACAACAGACTAACCTGAAATCAGACTGTACTAAGATGGGCAGTAGTCCAACAGCCATCAATAAGCAAACAGACGAGTTACTTATGTTGAACAAATTAACCTTAGACACTTACTATTTCTTCCTTCTATGAAGTATTTGTTAAAAGAGAAACAGTGTGTGCTTTTCTTCAGAGAGGAACAAAGCAAGAAAATGTTGAAATACATAAAAAGTGGAAGAACTGCAAATACGTTATAAGGACTGTACTTAAAATGCTCCATTAGTATTGAAAACAGAATAAAAATTGTCTACAGGATCTGTAGATGGAAACTGGAACTAAACTGGTGAGTTGGGAGGATTTCTCCATATAGCCTTGTTTAAATAGCTCCTTATTTTAAAATGTGTGCATAAGAAGCTTTGGTACTACAGAGACAATCTCTGTTAAAGACAGATGCAGAGAGTGATGATCCCCAAGAGAAAATCTACACTATCTTTGAAAAGTAAAAGAAAATGTAACAAAAAATGTAAACTTGCTTTGATTCCAACCCTTGTAAGTATCTTCCTCTTTAAAATAATCAGCTGAGCCACAGTGCATATTATAGAGAAAAAGAAATGTTGTACGTGCATAGCCTACAACATGTCTGGGGAAAAAAGGGTATTTTTGTATGGTTATAGTTGACTGCTCAAAAACATGCATGCATCTTCCATCTTCACAGAATCACAGAATGGTTGAGACTGGAACGCACCTCTGGAAGTCATCTGGTCCAAACCCCTGCTCAAGCAGAGTCACCCAGAGCCCATTTCCCAGGACCCTGTCCAGATGGCTTTTGAGTACCTCCAAGGAGGGAGGCTCCACAACCTCCCTGGGCAACCTGTGCCCGTGCTCAGCCACCCTCACAGTGAAAAAGTGTTTCCTGACATTCAGATAGAAATCTCCTGTGTTTCAGTTTGTGCCCATTGCCTCTGGTCCTGTCACTGTGCACCACTGAAAAGAGCCTGGCTCTGTCTTCTTTGCACCTTGCCTTCAGGTATTTCTATAGATTGGCAAGATACCCTTGGAGCCTTCTCTTCTCTAGGCTATGCAGTCTCAGCCTTTCCTCATAGGAGAGATGGTCCAGTTCCTTAATCATCTTTGTGGCCCTTCATTCATTGGGATGGAACTCTCTTGAGCTTGGAGGAGGTGATCCTTGAATATTAACCAGCTTTCTTGGGCCCCTCTTTTCTCCAGGGCCTTATCCCACGGGACTCTTCAAAGCAGGTCTTTGAAGAAGCCAAAGTCTGCTCTCCTGAAATCCAGGGCTGTGAGCTCACTTTTCACTACCCTCCCTGGCTTCTGCCTTCCACTTTCAGTAAAAGAGAGAAGACCAGTTTTCTTGACAATTATTCAGTCAATTTAGAATTCATGAATGACATAGTTATTCCATTATAGTGACACAGCCACAAGAAGATTAAGCCTTACTTCTACACTATGGTTCCAAATATTCAGGGTGGAAAAAAAGGAAGTGGAGAAAAAAAAAAAAAAAGTCTTCAAAATAAATGTTTTGTCCCAAAAGAGAATTGCTAACATTGCAAGGAAAAAAAGGTGACCAATGAGCAGTTATAAGTTTAGTTATAGAGCTTTCCAAAGACAACATTGGAGAAATCCTCCCAAAACATTCTTTCAGAAGTAGAATTTGTACATGAACGTAAAGTGTTCTGTGGGAACAATCTCAAGTTTGGACACCCCCAAATTTATTGCAAGCTTCAGTTCTTCTGGGAAGCTCTGCGGGCTCTGATCTACAGTGCTTCCCATCTCCTGTTTGAGCAAGACTGAAAGGTCATGACTGTTTTCTTCTTCACATTCATTTTTCAGAGTTACTGAACATCTGCAGCTTCTGTTGAGTTCAGCTGGAACACTAGCTTAAGATGAGTGGGCATAATTACATGACACGCTGCAGCACTGTGCAGACACGAGCTGGAAACTTCCTAATTTGCTCGTCTAAAATAATTTCTATTATCCTAGTACATTACTGCACTGCTGTGAAAAGATTTAGCAAGACGACCCTCATTAATTTAATTGGGATTAGCTAAATCCACATCCACTATAGAAGAAAAGCTTAATACTTCTGGAATTAGCACAGCATAAGTAAGCAACATTTTTATGTACATTCCACTCTCTCTAAAGCAACCTATCAGAACAACAGGGTTTGCCCCAACATTGGAAAAAAAAGAGGCAGAGCCTTCGAAGTCCTCTTTAAAAATAAGTCCCTCACAGGCAGCGTTTGCCCGGAGACTTCTCTGCAAGCAGATGACAAGACAGCTCCACAGAGTATCTTTAGATGTCTCAAGCTACAGATAAAATATGAAAAAGCCTAGCGATTTTAGTAAGAACTTTATTATTGGGAAGAATGATAATAGATACTTAGCTGGTAGCTCTTACGGTAGCATTTCACTATTTTAAGGCTCACCTTTTTAACTTTGGCTTCCTTCAGTTTCTCCAAAGCGAGTTTGATCTTGTCAGCTTTAGCCTGCGCCTCTCGTTCTTCCTGAAAAGACACAAGATATTTGGTATACTTCTTGATAAGTAAGGCCAGCAATTTATGGTTACTTGAAAAGAGTTGTTTCTTGTTATTTGTATCCAGAACATAAGGCTTGTCATTGGAAACTGCATAGTTACAGGGAATCCCCAGCTTTCCTTGAGCTATTATCCTCAAGCCAAAGCTTTGATTTACAGGTCCAGCGCTTCCTTTTGTTGCCCAGTCATACAGCTCTTACTGGTTCTGTTCCTCAAATGCTACAGGAGTGCCTGAAGACCGAACTATTCTATGTTTCCATATGGGTTACAGTTGATACAAAAGAGAAGATGAAGGAAGATCTAGCCTGAATGAAACAGCACTGCGGATGCAGCTGCTTGGAAGAAAACTCGACTCTCAATAGGGTTAAGAGAACTAGAGTTTTTAGGATCTTATGGAAAACTTGGCTTGCAATTATACCACTTATAATTTTATACTTTCTGTTAAGTACATTTCATTTACTTGAATTCTTTCCCTTGCCACATATGAGCTTCTACTGCACGCATACTTACTGGGAGGAACACCTCCTTAAACTGGAGGATATCAGGGCTTTTTATTCTAGTAATGGACATATTCACATTAACACAGACACAGTTAGATACAGCACTCAAGTTCATTCCAGTTTTTGCTGAATGCCACAGTAAGATTCCTAAAAATCTTAGTATCACCTGGCTCTTGTTTTACAAAGCAGCTGTATCAATATCATGCCCCTCTCTTATATCAGTAAGGTTTGTGATCCAAGATGACTTTGGATACCCAGCAGCTGAGAGTTTTAGGTACACGTACCAGATGCGAATGCCTTACTGTTGCCTCTGTGACTGGTGTATAGATTGTGACTGTTTCTTTTTGCCATCTGTCTTCCAGTTGTCTCTCCCGGTCACATACAAAATTGGAAAAGTACATTTTGGACATCAAGTAACTGTGGCTCCTGGGGCTGCAGTACTACTGGAGGGTTCGGTTTCTTCCTAACTTTAAATCCCTGCTCCCCCTATTGAAAAATACCTTGTCTTTGCTTTCTTACCTCTTTCCTGATTTTTACTGTCCCTGTTGCTCTCTCTCACTTGCGCAGTTTCCTTTGTTTTAAAGGGGTAGGAGTTTTTGCTACCGTACTCACAGGCAAACCCAACTTCCAGTCAATGACTGTGGGAGAAAGTTCCTGCCCTGCTTCCACACAAGATTTTTCTCTGTGTTACCTTCAGCCTCTATTTTCTACCCTGAAGTCGTAGTTTTAGTGGTGTTTGGACTAAGAGAAACCAAGGATGGTTGTAACTCATAGGAGATGCACTTGCAAGAAACTAGGCCTACCTAAGCATTGCCACCACTACCTTCTTACAGAGGTATCATAGAATCAAAGCAAAAAAAGAGCTAAGAAGGTTATCTTATTCATCCCAAGCTTTGAGGCAGGTTCAACCATAACTAAAGTACTCCTGAATGACATCCCTCTTGCTGAACTAAACATCTTTTGTTTTATCACTGCTTCCCCTGGATACTAGCATCCTTTAGGATGTCAAAAATACCGAGGTGAGGTGTGCAACTTGAAAGAGATGGCTTCAAGCATGTTTTTTGATGTCAAATTCTCCACTACAAATGCCACGCAATCAGTTAAAAAAAAAGTCTTTTTTTTTTTTCTCCATAGGTATGGAAATTTGCATTGCTACAGCTCAGAGATGCTGAACTTTGAGAACCCAAAAATAGCTTCTACAGTTGAACAGAAGCTGTTGGACAAAAGTGGCTTTCGCAGTAAGGCTGACCGTTCTACAGAGGGAAGAGCACACAGCCTCTCACACTATGGCCCTCCCCTTACCATCTCAAAATACCTTTCTGCAGGAAGCAGGAAAAGCCTCTTAACCAAAGTGGTTGAGTGTGGCGCGGGTAGGTTTTCTGCTGAAAATTTTAGGCAGGTATAACTCAGGCTTCACATGCATGCAACCTGTGTTGAACAGAGTCCACACATTGTACAAATCTGTGTAACAGAGCTCTCACCTGAAAGCCTTCATGTTTTCATAACCTTTGTCTGTCTTAATGTAGAAAAAGGAAACAATGCAAAGTAAATAAGCTATCAGATGCAAAATTTTAGCACCTTTAAAGAAATGCTTTGACAGGCTAACAGATTTGTTTTCCCACTACAGTATCATCACCACATTTTCTGGATCTTCAAACAGAAGTACATAAAAGTCATCCAGACAATATCATAGAAAATGTAGAAGCCTTATTTAGCTTAAGGACAGTTTTAAAAAGAAACGTCAGAGTTGATGGGAACTTGTGAAACAGCCCTATGCTTCCCTGAAAGAAAGGCTGTACTTCTTAATTTTGGCACACTTAAAGGTTAGAGAATAGAGTCTTAGTATTACAGGTGCACTGGGAATAATTAACATTACTCTTATTTGACTACAGACAACCAGAAGTGTTAAACAAAATATCTGCCTTGATTGGCTCAAGAATCACTTATCAACAATCCTGGCTAACAGGAACGTGGATTTTGATGAAACAAAATACATTCCATTGACAGCTGCATTTCATTCTACTAGCAGAAATGTCACGTCAAAGTAAATACTAACCAAGCCAATAAATACTAATCTGAAATCAGTTCTTTCCATGTTAATTTTAAATGGTTATTACCTCCATCATTCACACTGCAACTTGTGTAATAACCCTATAGGCAATTTTGTGGACAGTAAGCCATGCAATGGGTATGCCATCAGCATTTGAATACAACCTGTATCAGAAAATGAGGCAAGGGTTGTGGGAGAAAGCAGAACCAGTGCCTTAATGAGGAAATCAGCTACTGCAGACATTTTCCTTAGAAATGTCTATACCTCCTGTCTCCAGCCCTCTCTGCCCTCCCCCTGTATCTGGAAAAAGACCAGAAAACACTGCTAGAGATTCAACTCAGCACACAGTCTCAGAGGAACACTTTAATTGAGGGAGACAGAAGTGACTTCGAGCTAACTTTTTGCATATAGAATTACAGCTGTGTTTGGCAAGTATATCCTCTTTTCACTCTGAAATCTTGTTGGAGCCTCAGGTAATGCAGGATGCCAGCTAAAAGAGAATTAGCTCAGTACAAGACTCAAGAGAAAGAACTGTGCAGCATTGTTGATTTCAGTGAGCTTTAGATCACAGCATCATAAAAGTGCTGTTTGGAAGAGAGGTCTGGAGGTCCATAGTCTGGCTCCCTGCCCAAGGCAGGACTGTCACCAACACTAGATCGGGTCAGCCATGATTCTGCCCGGTAAAGTTTGGAAAATCTCCAAAGAAAGAGAAACCATGATCTCCCTGGGTCGCCTGTTCCAATGCTAAACCACTGCCTGAAAAGGTTTTCCCAATGTCCTGTCCAAAACTACAATCCTACAATATGTAGCTGTTGCCCCTTATTACATGCCCTAACACTACCATGGAAGCATTTGGGTCCACCAGCTTTGTAGCTTCCCTTCAGGTATTTTTAGGCTGTCATTAGGTCACTCCTCTGTCAGACTAAACAAGCCTAGCTCCCTCAGCCTGTCCTTGCTGGCCCCTGATCACTCCATGCCCCTGGCCATTCCAGTAGCTCTCTGCCGGACACTCTCCAGTATCTCCACATCCAGAATAGCATGCAATATTCCAGGTGTGGCCTCACCAGAAAGGAATAATGGCTCCCTTGGTCTGCTGGCCATGCTCCTCCCAACACAGGCCACTTTCCCATACTGAGATGACCTTGCACTCATGGATCTTATCCAATGTGGCATCCACCAGGATGCCATCTCCTTTTCAGCAGAGCTGCTGCTCAGCCTGTGGCCTCCTAAACTGTACAAATGCATGGGGTTATTTCACCCCAAATGTAGAACCTTGTACCTTGCTGGGTTTCTGAGGGTTTTGCTGGCCCAGTCCTCACATTTCTCAAGGTCACCCTGCACTGAAGTTCTGGCATTCATCTTGTCAGTCAGTGCCTTTAATTAAAAGCATCTTCAGCATATCTACAGATGATGTTTTATGTCATCACTCAGGTCACAGATGAAAATGTTAAAGAATACAAGCGCCAGTGTTGATGCCACTTGTTATCAGCCAGCAAACCATTGATTAGTACCCATTGAGTCTGGTAGTTTGGCCAGTTTCAGCCCAGCTAACCAGCTACCTTTCCAGACCATACTTCCTCAGATTCCAAACTAGACTATTTAGAAACTTGGTACTTTCTTAAAGGTCATGAGCCTAAATCAAGATGGGGGCGTCTTTGTAGGGCAATGGATAGAACTCATCTTGATAGTATGTCTTCTATATCAATTATACTAGTTAAATAAAAGACTTCAGCTTCTGAAGCTGTCTAGCTGCTGTTTTTGCAAATGTTGGTATTCCTTTAAGAGAAGAAGTTAACTATTATCTTTGAGATACAGAAAAATGGTGAAGTTCCTCCCACACTTACAACTTTCACTCTTCAAACAGCGCTGAAAGGACCTATGCACCAAATGAAGCTTTATTCAGTGAATCACTTTTTGTGTAATCAGAAAGGTCCTCTTCCTACCAAATTTTCTGTTCCTTTAGCTAAATACATCTGCTGTATCATGCTAAACACAGGGGCAGCAGTGATGTTGAGGTGATTCATATTCAGTTTCTGTGGACTTTTAAACTGCAATGAATTGCCTGTGGTTTTAAGCGAAACTGACCAGTATGGGTCAACATGGGCTAACAGAGCACTTTTCACATTCCCTAAAATCTTTCCATTCCCTAAATGTAAACACCTTCTCTCCATCATAGTTGCTATGCATATGAATACTGAAAGAGATACTTTTAGATCTTTCGTGATTTCAGATTCATGGGTTTTGGGCTGCATCACTCTTTAATGCATGTATTCTCCCCACAGGGCTGTGACAGGGCAGAATTCTGACATCACGTCCCTCTCCACAACCTCATGTCAAAGAAGTGAACTTCTAATGCTTCTACTAGAAATATCAGATTTGATTTCAGTTGTTAAAAGAGCTCTGCAAGAAACAGAAACGTCAAAGGGGTTGCGATAAGTATGAAATTTTAGTGTACAGGTAAGCCAATTGTTTATAAATAGTACCTACTGATACTTTGGCACCTTGTAAGTAAAGTGTATTTGTCCCATACTGCAGATGGTCTTCATTACTTCCCTTCAAAGTCAAGACAAAGAAGAGCAGAGTGATTCTCTGTTGGGATCAGGAGAGGTACTTCTTGTGCTCAGCCTTGCACCCAGTCTCCTAGCAAATGTTGAGTTTTACACAACTGAACAGCTTTTCCTATTGCAAGAAATGAGTCAGGCCAGCGATGGATCTGGGAAACATCCACAGAACCGTATCATCAGCATCAATAGCGCAGACCGCAATGAACAAACATAGTGACAGCTTCACAGACTGGTGGGATCTTTGGCCATGCTTTGCACTGATGCCAAAGCCAAGTTCTCTATGAGAAGGCATTAACTGATCAGTGCTTACTAAGAAAATTCAGTGGCAAGTTTTCTGTTACAGTAAACTATTTGCAATGATTTATGCCTGTCTGGAGCTATCAGAATGATAATTAGAAAGGTGAAGGAATAGGCAGTAGGTCAAGGAAAAGGCAGAAACTGCTGAGCCTACAATAACAGAAAACTTTCACTCCACAGTTCATGCGTGTTTCATCATTGCAGAACCCTCCCAAGGTGTTTCTACCAGGGATATCCACTGTTGTTCCAATGCCAAATACCCCTTGCAAAATCATAAGAACTAGTGAACACTTAGAACGGGTTCCATCCAGGCTTACCTGCGTGAGTGGCTCAGGAGGAGGAGGTGGTGGTGGTGGTGGAAGCTCTAAATCAGGGTCTGGAGGTGGAGGGGGCAAGTCATCCCCAAACCGTCCAGTAATGGTAACATAGGGGCTTGATTTAGAATAAATGTCACTATCCGAGCCTCTTGAAGGCTGAGGGACCGTACTTCGCTGGTTGCCAGAAGAAGTTTTCTGGGCTTGTAAAGTTCTCTGTTCAACATCATTTATGTCTGCTACAAGATCAGCCATTAAAGCATCCAGGTCTTTGTCCTCTAGGGCACTTAGGGATTCTGTAAAGAAAACCACACAATGTGTCAGAATGAGTGCAATGCAAAACATTATGTTTCCAGTTCAGTGGAGATTAAATTGCAGAAGGCACGGTTACTGTAAGATATAAGGGTTATGGGAAAGGAAACAACGTTTTAAGTGGGTTCAAGAAACAAATGTGTTTTAGGAATAGCCATTAACCTGGTCATACTGATGTTCAGAGTACAAGGAACTCTATAAATACAAATTAAACAGGACAGGAAGCTTCACTTTCAGTGATACAGTCTCAGGACCTTATGATGTTATGAAACCTGGCCCTGATCCAGCAAGGTTTCTGGACACATGCTTAGTGATATGGATGCAAGAAATTCCATTAGCTCCCATTAGGCTATTTACTTATCTTAATTTAAGTACATACACAAATTTTTAGCAAGTTTTGGTATAGCACACAGCAAACTGTGTAACTGAGCCTACATCACAGTATCTTCATATATTACTACTATTCTACAACTCTAAATTAACATAAAGCAGAATCGGAGAGTTCTAAGGCACAAGAAATTGTATGGAATCTTTTGTAGCACATCAGTGCGATCAACATCTGTGACACATCCTATGTAATATGCAGGGTTCTGAGGATCCTTTAAGCAAAGAACAAACAAGGCAATCTTTTGAAAAGCATCTTACCAACCAGGTAGAAATATCGTAGATATAGACAGAATAAATAGGAGCTTTTGCCTTCTGTGTTCTACTCTGTCAGAGTCTAAGATAAATTCCTATACTGGAACTTCATATGCAATTTCTTCTTTGGTTGTTTCCACTAGCCATGGTATAAGAGATCTTGTGGAATAACATCCTGTAGGAATGATTTAGCTTTCTAGAAAATAAGGGTTCTTTAAATACCAACAGATTCAGTGGTTTAAATCTCTTTGAAGAGTCTAGTTCAAATAAAATAAATCACAAGTTGGGAAAGCTTTAAGTGGGATTTTGGAAAGGGATGGAGAGCACTGAACTAGATACTCAAAAATGCTAATACAGTCCAACAAAGGATAGATCATTCATCAGGCTAAGTGTGAACATGTCACTCGACCATCTCAGTTTACTCTGCTTTGCCTGTTATGCTAATAGAGTATTTTCGTAAGTTTTTCTTTTCAGTGGGAAAGTTGGCTTACGATCCTCTTTATTTACATACCTCTACCCACTTTGTTGACAAAGGCATTAGGTAGCTTAATACTGAAATGATTCTGGGACAAAAACACAGGTTAAAACGAACTCAGGCAAATGCACACAGCCAGCCCCCAGTAAAAAGAAAAAAACCCACAAACAAAACCAAAGGATAAACTCCCTCATTTGGTTCATCACACAACCTCAACAAGCAGCTGTACATGCAAAAGTGACAGTGCAAACCAGAATGAAAATAAGCAATGTAATGTGGAAGCAGCTGAAGCCAATACTTCCAACAGACAAAAATGCTTATGCAGCTCTGACCTCACATTGAGGAACTTCGTCTTCTATCAAGTTAAATCTTTACATAAAAAAGGTTGCATTTTAGAAAGTTTTTTGGAGGACTTCTCATTTTTGTTTTTCTCTACACTCAGACATTTAAAGAAGTTTGACTCCTATATAAGACTAAGCAATGTCCCTTTAAAAAAAATTTGGGCCCTTTGAAGTTTCCTAAATTGAGACACACAAATATACCTCTCCCTCCAGCAAAACAGTTGTTGTTTTGGGTTTGTTTGTTTTCTGATCAAGGATGTTTGAAGTTTTTCTTCTCATTTGTTGTTGTGAGGTATTTTAAATAAGCATAAAAAGCATGAAGGAATCCATTCAGCTACTTACCGTTTAAATCTTTAAAACCAACTGTAAAGCTAAATTCATTGTTGGACACTTTGGGGGACGGAAGTGGTACAGTCTCCACTCCTAAACTCTGTTTAAAAGGGGAAAAAAAAAAAGGTATCTGATGACATAATTACTATTAGAGACATTAACATTTGTAAATCAATTACCTGAATTTGTCAAATGAGAAGCAGTCTTTTGTTAATTTTCAAGGCATAATAATGAAATGAAATTACTCTAAATGCCTCCCTCTTTACATAGATATATATAAAATAAAAATGCATGCTTACAAAAAGCCTTTAAAAAGCAGAAAGGCTACCAAGGGGCAGAGTATTGTGATTTGACAGCTAAGAATGTCATGCGAAATCTTGGCTTTCACACAGTTTAAGCACAACTCCTATTCTGTGTCTCAGAATTATTGGTATTTAATTTGACAAGCACTGGGATTCATGAAGAGGAAAGACCGCTCAAAACAGAGGCTGTAAGCAACTAAACTCACACAGTATCCAAGATGACAGCTTAAGTGTTTTCAAGCATGTGTTTATTGAAATACAACAAATTTATCAACCTTGTGAGGTTTTTTTAGAAATAAAAATTCTCCTTTCATCAAGTTTTGCAGGAAGCATTCCATGACTATAGGTTTAGAAATAGGTTCATGCTGTTTTATAGTTTCCTCTCAAGGGTGTATTCTGCACTGGCAATAACGTCTCTATAAATTCTTGAATGCCACCCTAGCTGTAACTTAGTATTTTGCCATAGCTAAAGATTACTCTTATGCATATATTCAAAATATTGCTTTCATTTACAAAGTTTAGATTTGACACTCAGGCTACATCCCATTAACCCATGTAAGCAAAGCATTCATACCTGAAAATTCTGACTCAGACTCTTCCTGTTTTGAAAGAATCTTTCAATTTCTTGGAACTGAGTCCAGAGGAATTTAAATTGCTTATTTGCATTTTTTGGAAAAAGCGTCTTTCATAAGCGGTTAGCTCTCTAACAATCTAGCCTGCACTGATATTACCTTATTCTTCAGGCCACTTGTTTTAAATGTCAAGCACAGAAATTTAGTTGAAGGTTTTTCAAAATAATTTCTCTGTATTTATTCAGAGTGGAGGTACATGAAAAATGGAGAAAAGTTGCCTCTTTTCTCTAACATATAATAGCTATTTTTCTAATCTTAATATTATATACCTGGGTCAGCATGTCCATCTCCCCAAGTAAATTGCTGAACATTTCATCTATATCATCACATGTTTGCTCCATCTGAAAGAAAAAAATCCACCGACAAGGAATCATTACAAGTTCATTACAAAGCCAGCAACGGTCAAAAACAGAGAATATGCAACATTCTTTTATATTGTGTTCCCAATTAACTTCAAAACAACTGTTCACGACTTGCAAAAACCTCCATCCATAGTTTAGAGGTAACTACTAACAGATCAGAATCTCAGTCCCGTATACGCTTAAACACACACTTAAGCTCTACACTCATTAGGAGTTCCAACATATCACAGGAAGTCACTAGCTAATAAACCACGGTTGTATTTTAAACATCAATTTAAACATCAGTGAAAGATGGAGAGGGAAACAAAGTTTGAGGTTGAGAAATTCCTGAATGCTTCATCTTGAAAGCTTGCTTTCTTTCGCTTAGATGACTAATATAACAAGAGTTTACTAGTCATTATCTAGTGCAGGACCTGGCTACGGTTAGGTACGTGACCAACGGTTTGTCTCAGTATTTCTCCCTATTTTCTTTCAAATACTAGAGCACTGAGAGAACTCCAGTCTTACCTAACCTCAAGACATCTGAGGGAGAGCACTGAGACAAGGAAAATGGGTACATGCTGCATGACAGTAAATGGTGGCTCTTGTTGCAAGAGGGGGGCTTGTCAGGAGAGCACCATACACTGGTGGTGCTGAGATACTAGGGAGACACTGCTTCCGTAATAATCTTCTTCCTCTAAATTTGTTCCTTTGAGGGAGAGAAGTAGTGTAAAAGGGTGTCTGACACAGAACGCTGCCAGAGACAAGAATTATAAATGTCATTTTCTTAAGAGGCTCAAAAAAAATCCCTGCAAGAGATTGAGAACTCTGGTACTGATCGCATAAAACTAGGGGTCAAAGTCGGGTCAAACTTTAAACGTATAAGTAGCCCTATTGGTTCACTGGGTTTGTGTGCACCTGTATTGGGATTATGTCGCAAGGTTTCGGTAGTGGGGGGGGCTGAAGGAGTGGCTTCTGTGAGAAGACACCAGGAACTGCCCTCTTGTCAGATAGAGACAGTAGTTCCAGCTGCCTCCAAGATGGACTTGGTGCTGGACAAAGCTGAGTCCATCAGCAATGCTGGTGGCACCTCTGCGACAACATATTTAAGAAAGGATAAAAAAGGCTGCATGGCAGCTGGAAGACAGGAAAGAGAAAATGTAAGAGAAATAGCCCTGCAGACACCTAGGTCAGTGAGGAAGGAGGGGGAAGAGGTGCTCCAGGTGCTGGAGCAGAGATTCCTCCGCCGTCCATGGTGAAGCCCATGGTAAAGCAGGTTGTTTCCCTGAAGCCCATGGAGGACCATGCCGGTGCAGATATCCACACTGCAGTCTGTGGAGGACCTCATGCTGGAGCAGGTGGACATGGCTCTGAGCGAAGCAGGTGCAGGATATCCTGTGTTATCCCCAACACCAGGGATCATCATTAGGAGTAGGCACGTACAGCTCTCATCAGCCAGGCTCAGGGCATATTCTACCCGCTGAAGACTTTTTTTTGTAGCTGGTATAACTAAACAAGGCACAGGCAACCAGGAACTGGACTTTGAACTTTCACGTTTCTCTCAGATCCTGGAAATCAAAGACTTAAAGATTTGGGAACTGGACACTATTAAAGACATTGTGATAGGATGTGGCTGGCAGGACTGAGGGTCACCCTAGTCCAACGGTGGAGACGGCACAGCTATGCCCATGTAACAGGGAACACACTCCACACATGACTGAGCGAATGCGGAACTAAAGTCATCTTACCTGCTTCGTTTCCAGCTGACAAACCCACAGTGGACGGCTCACTCTGTATGTATCATAGTTATAATCCAGAGCTTTCTATAAAAAATTCCATTTCTGCAGAATCAGCAGTATACTGGTTGGGTAAATGATTAGTGAAACTTAATTCATTTATTTGAATCAACAGCTGTGTAGCTTCCTACACACCTGGCACTTGAAGAATCAAATTTCATAAAAAGGATAAATAAAATGGCACTTATTTGATCAGGCAGAGTGAAGTCAGATTTGTTATGTGACAAAAAAAATGGAGCTGCAGTTCATATTGACAAGTACCTCATCAGCGCTTAAATAATACTGAATAATTTTATGTTTTCCTGTTTTCTGATTTAGGAGAACAAAATATGTGCTGGAGGAATCATATCAGCTCTAGCCATTTGTATATTTTTGTGGTTTTTTAAAGTACTGGCTAGATCTACTTTCAGGAAAAAGTCTTCATACTGGTTCCTTTGACAAACTGAAATCCTGCTTTGTATATTTTTCCAGAATAGAAATATAAAAATGGCAAAAAAATTACTCTTGGGTTACAACCAGGACACCTTACCAAGAGGAGGAGTAAGAACTGTCTAAAAAGGGAAAAAAAACAACAACTAAGAACCCTCTTCAGTATTTAGCAAAACAAAAAGGCAAGAATACTGAATACTGGATTATACAACACTTTCACTAAATTACGGGATTTTTACAAGTTTTAGTAAATTGAGAGCTTTTTTCTTTGCAACTCAATTTATAAGGAAAATAATGTAATGCTATGAAAAAGCAATGTGTAAAGAATTCTGTAAGAATTTCCACTGTAAATTGGAGCTGAGTTAGTCACTGATGACTTTTCTTTATCAATTCAAATAAATGACATTTAATACTACGGGGTTTTTTTTGACCTTAAGCACATGGGGGAAGGGAGAAGGCCTGAACATATATTTTGAGAAGGAAATACGTCTGTGTCCCTTTCAAGTGTCACTTTCAATGAACAGACATCCATCATCATCACCAGACTGGCAAAGCCATGTTGTCACCATTGCCCCTACTAGTATCTTTTTTTTTTTCTCTTTACTTTTTATTGTTTGGGTTTAGGAAGACAGAATTATCATCATAATCACCAAATACCCTGAAAATATTTTTATGTTAAAACATACTGAAAGGTCTCTTAAATTAATATGAGAACTCTCCAAATTCATCAGGGATTTTGTCAAGAACTACAAAAGCAAAAGATAGTAAAACGAGTCCCCAAAACATGAACTGTAAAAGAGTGCCCATCCACCCTCCTCCTCTTTGACTCCTCTCCACAATCATTTCCATTTCTTTTATTTGATTGCCACAGTAGGAACAAATAGACAAAACAATATGCAGATTTGGGAATTATCCCATTCAAGGAAGATGTTGCTATGTTTAGGACCAGCAAATTCTTTTGACTTTTATAAATAGCCTTGAACTTATTCAAACCAGAAACTCAAAGTGAAACCTGCAGGTGTAGGAACTATTATTAACAAAAAAGGGGAAAAGATTTACCGAAGTCCCCAAAAGAATATTGAGTTTCATACTCAGTCCTGCTCTATATCCACTAAACAGTAATTTTCTGTCAGGTTTTTCTGTATATGTTACTAATACTAGTAACCCTTATAATCACTATCAACTACACTATACTGAAGAGATAAAAAATACAATAGTTTTGCAATGTTTCCCATGTTATACATAAGATTTTAAGCAGAGAAAAAATCAGAATTAAAATAAAAAGAGGAAATTGTGGTTATATAAGAATAAACATGCTAAGGGAGGGGCTTGTGGGAAGGCATACATGTGAAACCTAAGCTATTTTTAATGTGATTGATTTCCAAATTGATTGTCTTCTAGATGACTTTTTGAAGAAACACCAATCATACATGTGAAGTATTCCTTGTCTTCTATTTCCCCCAAATTTCAAATTCTCAAATCCTCATTGAGCTCTCATGAAAACCTCTCTTTTTTCTTTGAATACTCCCACATTTCTCATACTGTCTATCTTAAGGGTTGGGGCATTTTCTTTTCAGCTTGCTATTCTAACCACCAAATCTCACTATTTAATTTATGCATATTAAACTCTCACAGGTTTATATAATACATAAATATTGACTCATTGTATTTTGACTCATCGATACATTTATTCACCACATCATTTACCAGAAGTCCCCCAGACCTGCTAGACCTATTACTCTTTGACCTTCCCAATTTCAGATTTAGCAGCCTTTTTGCTGATAAAAATAATTTAAATCAAAATTCAAATGTGAATAACAAAACCCTTATATTTTATTGTACATCTTTGTGTTTCAGCTCACCCAATGAAAAATTATGGTTTCTGTGTATTTGTTCCTATGTCTCCTTACCTGTTAGTGTCTGCCTTTTCTCCATCACACACTTTGTTGCCATTTCCAAAGACCTACTTGCATCCATTCAGGTGCCCCTGTGAGGGGGCCTCCCACCATTTCCTTTTCACAAGAACCAGCCCTGCTGCCCTGGATGACAATACAAAACTCCTGTGCTCTAAACTTGGCAACAGACCCACACAAAACTTCTCCCCCCTCCTAAATATCTACTCCATATATACCTTTACTTTGAAATTGAGGTGGAAATTTCTCCATTGTTTGAGCTATGGGCTAGGAAGTTGGAATTAAGTTATCTCACTTCCAATACTAGAGAAGTTTGGCAGATGCACAGAAAGCAAGCTAGCCCACAGAGATGGATGGGAAACATTCCCTGGTCCAACTTGTTGTGCTTGCATGAGCAATGTACTTTGCTGACAGTGAACACTGTTTTCCCATGGGGATGGTCCGGCATTCAAAGGCATCAAAGAAAAACACTGACTGAGAAATTTCTTGCTCAGATGCAAGAATGGAGGAGCAGTCCTTGCACTCAGTCTCAAGGTGCACAATCTTACCTGGGTTAAGTAGAACCTCACCTATGTTATTTAGTGCCATGCACTGACAGGTGGAGCAGGAACGGCCTTTCATGGTCTATAATATGAATTCTGTCATCAGAATATGATTTCTGCATGGTTGTATACATTTTGATTTGTTAAGATACTAGAGAAAATAACAAAACAACTTTTCTTTTTAAGAATTAATAAAGTTTTGTGATTTGCACACTTATAAGACAACAGCACTATGTCTATGAACAATACATAGGAAATGGAATTATTTGATAGAATCATTACCACTTGGCAGGAAGCTAACAGAATGAGTGGCGAAACAATGGCACTAAATTCACCCGGCTTAAAAAGGAAACTATTAAAAAATATCACGAAAGGTGACAGGGTAATCATATGGTGTAGCCCAAAAAAACCAGGCACGGTACTATACTAAGCAGGGTTTGAACTGTTAGTACCTGATAATACCTCTGAGGGTTACTGAAAGCCAGTCCCTTTCAACAGGAAGAGTGGTCTAAGTCACGCGGTAACAAGGCTTCTGCACTTGCAATCTGAAAACAAGCTCAAAGCCCTTGTGCAATACTGAACAGGAAACACCAACAGTGTCACCCAGGAGATTACCATCTCTGCAACTCAGTCTCAGTTGAGTTCATGCAGTTTAATCAACCTAAGGGCTACAAACAGAAAAGGAATAAGGAACGGCATGGTATCAGTAGAACAAAAACAGACAGCAGATTCGTGCTACAAACAGTATTAGGGGAACCAGTCCACTTAGTGATCTGGTGTATGGTTACGGACACATTCATTAAATTCAAAGCACTCTTGTTATTCTTAAACTGTTACATATGCAAATAGCAAGGACAAAAAAATACGTGAAGTATATTTTTACAAGTCACACAAAGAGACAAAAAGCACATCTCCACCTCCTAGTCCCTGCACTACAGTGTGTAACTGTCGGAGTATCGAGCCCACCAAAATGAACACAAGCTGTTTGACTATCCAGATGACCACTACCAGCATTGCAACCTCCTGCTAAAATCTAACCAGGTTTCTTACAACGATTTTACAATTAGCTGTCAAGAAAAACCCTGACTACTCAAATGTCTCTTATCCACTTAAGTGAGGGAGGATGGAAGTTCCGTAACCAGCTATTGCATCATGTGTAGTAAAAAGTCCCTAACAGACATTTTGGTCAATTTTTACGAAGTAGAATACAAGAATATCTATCTCTGCATAATTCAGCCTGGAAGAATAATCCAATTAGTTACTAATTCTAGTAGGTACTAACAAAGGAAAATTAAGTTTTGGAGTAATAAAGGAGAAATGGCAGCTGCCCCCAAGCTTTCAAAATCACAATCAGGTCTGGCAATTAGCACGTTCCAAAGACTTCTCTCTTTCTTACCTACATAAGATGACCCTGTATCACATAACTCTCTTCTAATACTAAGTCATATTTTGAAAAGGATGGCTCAAAAGCTATTAGACTGCTTCCAGCACTGCACTTTCCTAACATTCATAAGCATGGCATTTTCCAAGAAAAAGCTTGCACACATAGATAACTCTGAAAGCAGTTTCTTACTCATATCACCTATTCTTCTGGGAAATCTGGTGCACCAATGACTGTGGGCTTATCTGCAGCTGAAATTACATTGCATATTTATCTCAGGGATGGGTGTGACAAGTCGTAACTCCACTCGTGATGGAATGACAGTGACACACTAGAACACTAGGAGCTGCAGAAAGACTGATACAATTGCAAAGTATCCTTCCTAGTTTAAAAGTTGCATTTGGCTTTGGATTAAAACAAAACCGGCAGATAAATACAATAATGTGAGAGAATCCTTTTCTCATGTTAACCTGGGGCATTAGAGCATCTTCAGGTGACCATGCCACAAAAAACACTTCACAGCATTTTCCATTGATTGCTCCAGACACATTTTTACATATGTTGTGGAACCAATTTTGACTCCAGTTGCCTTGTTCTCTTGTATCACACTGCTCATAATCTGTCTAGCAAGACTAAAGGCACACTTGATATTTAAGCTTATTACTAACTCCAGAATTATCCATCCAGATATACGCACAAACATCTTTAGATAAGAGCACCCCAAACTCACAGATCCTACTTCTGTTTCACAGAAATTGTATATTGTTCCCTTTTTTGTTGTTTTGGAAATTCACAGTTAACTCACTTGTATTACAGGAACAAGTGTGCAGCCAGGACTCAATTTGGAAGAAGTTTTTATTAGTTCAAAAGACCCAAATTTCATAGACCTGAAAGCTACACTGCTGCACTTTGATGACGGCAACAGTTGTATTTTACCCTTGTTTTGCTAAGATGGTAATGATAATTTAAACACCACAGGAACTCCTATGCACGAGCACACCAACTGAGCACAAGTACACCACCATCTTTTTCAGTGATATATATTTGAGTACTTCATTCTCCATTGGTGAGAGAGAGACAGAGTTTCAGTATGTTTGTAAAGCACCACGGGATACTGAGTCTGAGGCCATCCTTCTGATGATGCTGCCTCAGCACCCATCACCTGTGTGCTTCCCAGCCTCCCCCTCTCCCCCATGTACTGCCCCAAACACATACTGTCTTCTTTATCCCGCTTGCTGAAAGCGGTGTTTGGGAGAAGCAGCTGTGGGTCCCGTTCTTAGGATGAGGCAGGATGGCAAGATTATCTAATGGTCCTGGAGGCTCAGTTAGAGAGACTGAGACCAACGACGGACTACCTAAAAGCTTATCCCCAGTGCGTCAGGAGGAAGTTACTCAAGGCCAGAGGAGGGGTTAGCAAAGAGCTCTCGTGCTAAGATGAGAGAGAACCGGAAGAATATTTAGGCAGTGACAGGCAGTGTATGCTATGGCTATGGAAAAGGAGTGTAAAGGGATATGGCATGCAGGCTGCGTGCAAGGCAGCTGATTCACCAAGCTCCTCTCCAGAATCACTCTCAGGCACAGACACAGAGTCTGGATCCTGGGCTCCAGAGAATGTTTCCCAAAGGTACTCGAGCAGCTGGGGACTCTGAATTAAAAGCACCTTATGCAAGAGGAAAAAGAAACCTCAGTGCAAAGCACAAACTCAGGGAGGAGAAAGCTGGGAGCAATTTCTGCGTACCAGAACTTCACTTTGTAGTCTTCTGTCAGCTCCCAAAGGGGACTGCTTTTACAGAGCTCGAAAGGAGTGCCACTTCTGTTCATTTTTATATAGTATCCTCCCAGCAGACAACGGGCTTCAGTCTGGCCTGTGGGTCTAAGAACATTATAGAAATACTGTACGGCTACAGACTCAATCATCTCTAGGGTGCTGCACCTAGGGAGGAATAACCCCATGCACCAGTACAGGTTGGGGGCTGACCTGCTGGAGAGCAGCTCGGTGGAAAGAGACCTGGGAGTCCTGGTGGACAACAGGATGCCCATGAGCCAGCAATGTGCCCTTGTGGCCAAAAAGGCCAATGGCATCCTGGGGTGCATCAAGAAGAGTGTGGCCTGCAGGTCGAGGGAGGTCATCCTCCCCCTCTACTCTGCCTTGGTGAGGCCACACCTCGAGTACTGTGTCCAGTTCTGGGCTCCCCAGCTCAAGAAGGACAGGGAACTGCTGGAGAGGGTGCAGCATAGGGCTACCAAGATGATTAGGGGACTGGAACACCTCTCTTATGAGGAAAGACTGAGGGAATTGGGTCTATTTCATCTGGAAAAAAGACGGCTGAGGGGTGACCTTATTAATGCATACAAATACTTAAAGGGTGGGTGTCAGGAGGATGGGACCAGGCTCTTTTCACTGGTGCCCAGTGACAGGACAAGAGGTAATGGGCACAAACTTGAGTGTAGGAAGTTCCACCTAAACACAAGGAGGAACTTCTTTACTTTGAGGGTGGCAGAGCACTGGAACAGGCTGCCCAGAGAGGTGGTGGAGTCTCCATCTCTGGAGACATTCAAAACCCGCCTGGACGCGTTCCTGTGCAACCTGCTCTAAGGTGACCCTGCTCTGGCAGGGGGGTTGGACTAGATGATCTCCAGAGGTCCCTTCCAACCCTATGATTCTATCTTCTTTCCTTTGTCACAGAATTATTTACTGCAGAATGGTCCGGTTTGGGGACTTTCTCCCCATGAGCCATACTGGCAGCACAAACTCTCCATGTAGAATGAAATGGTAGAAGAAAACATATTTCCAGTCCTACATCTTCACACAGATTGGCAGAAGAAACAACTCCCTATTCTGTGCTAGATTACTGGCACACCAGAACAAGATCTCCATTCCCCCAACTTAACTTCTCCTCGGAAAGGCAGAAATCCAGATGGAAATTTGTCCCCTGAGCTGGATTCAGCTCAAGAACCACCAGCTCATTCATCTTGTGTTGGTAACGTGTCTGCTTCAGCGCTACTCAGGTATAAACAACTGCAGACATACATGCTACCAGAAAATATGAACCTCAGTTCTACATTCCTCCCATTCCCTGCCTTGAAGGGAGAGCAAAATAGTGAGAGAGTAATGCAAGTTTGAGCAGCACAAATTTGTTCTGTTTCCACATTCCTTCCTATGATCTGTAGTTTGCTGATGTTGGTGTAACGTTTTCCTTCCTGTTTTTTCCAGTTACCCAACATTGCTATACAGAACTTACATGAAAACAAAAGACTTGTACTTAAAAAAATTACCAGCAAATGAGAATAGTGCGATTATTAATTTTTGGATCCAGCAGAATTCTCAGCCTAACTCTACCCTGAAATGGAGCAGATGGGCTATAAGCATTTAATTTCCATTTGCTACTTTTGAACTATTCCCAGAATTCCCTATCCTTAGGTCACTGAGCTATGGGAAGCATGTCTTGTGGCTCTCTATTAAATGAAGATTTTGGTATTTAGCTTCACAAAATCTATAAGGTAGGCTGATCCCCCATGAACAGACTGCCTAACAAGCAGAACATGGTAGACAAGGAAGCTCACAGATGAGAGAGGAAGGCATACAGGAATTCACAATGCGGGAAAATCCTTCTTCTCCCCAGTTCCCTACAGAATCAAGAGAAGTTCAGGGTGGAATAATGAAAATAGCAGCACAAACTTAGGAAGAGGAAAAAAGGAATGAAAAAGTACAGTAGAAAATTTAACTGCAGGAGCTGCTATATTAAATAATCAACGGCTCATCTTTTCCAACACTCACTCCCTCCCACAAGGAGCCATTAGAGGTAAGTGCAAGATATGCTATAAAGGTCCATGACAGAACTGTCTACCCATACAAATAACTTATTCCGAGGCCCTAGTCATTGGCAAAAGCTCTAAGTCACCATCTTATCTCTTATAATCACATGCTCTTATTACTGACAGCAATGTTTAAGGAAGGGCACAGATGGTGTGGGAAAGGAAGACTGAAAGAAGAAAAGACACTAACATAAAACACTCTAACTGATAAAAGTGGAGCAAAAATTTTATTGAACCCTTCTGTTTGTCTTATATACAGTTTGTGCATTAAAATCACATGAAGTAAATAATGCTTTAGTATGAATTTATAGGTATTTCAACAAAGTACGGTGCTCAGTACCATGGTGAGCGGTAGAAAAATTAAATTAAGATTTTTTTCTAAACCTTTTTCTCAGCTTTACTACTGACTGAAGAGTCAGGTACAATTTCAAGGCCCATTATTAACTTTCCACATACAAAAGCTGTTTATTTCAGTCTATATAACACACAGTGATCACAAACATGTTATAATGAGTATGTTGCAGATGAAGATCTGCAAGGAAAGTGGAAGCCTGGAGTCACCACAGATGGAGTGTAACATGGTATGGCTGTGGCTGCTTAGCCACAGCCCAGCAAGCCCTGAACCACACAAAGGAAAGAGTTATGGGAAGAAAACGCAGCAAGAGGAGAACAACCTTGTGACATTTCCAGTGTAAATCTTCCATTTCTGTAAGGTTTTCCATGAGAAGGAAATACCACTGCCTCCATCTCTTTTTTCCTTAACAAGTTGAGGGGGGGTAGAACAACTGATCTGGTCAGAGATAGCAACTCCATCATGACACAGGGGAGACAAAGGACATCAATCCAGTGACAGATATGAAAGGCTTTGATTAATTTTGTGGAAGAACATGGCCCCCGTGGGACAAAACTGCAGTTAAATTTATGCTGAATCACTTCCTAGGACTGGCACCCAAATCCACTGGATCATTTGTATTTGCTCTCTCAAACATTAGGTCTGCCAGCTTCCCCTCACGCATTAGGATGTGGTCACCAAAGTACAAAACTAAGCTGCAACCACAACAAGTATTTGGGAATGTTATCTGTTTTCATGCTTTTAGCATGTATTCTCACTTGCTCAGGGTTATCTCACCAGTTTAGGCCCTCCAAGTCACATGTACAGCAGATCTTCCAAATATAAAATTTCATCAAAAAGCACAGAGAACAGCAATGTAGACTTGACTGTTATTTAAATGATTTTCTTTTTTAAATTTTCAATCAGAGGCAAAAAACTATGTCAACTTGCAAAACTGATTTTTTTACTGACACGTCCTTCTTATTTCTGTGCTTCAATGAAATTCCCATAGCAAGTGAGAGAATGGGGGCCTCTAGTACTGTTAGAAAGTACTATAAAAATTTCAGAAGTATGTAAAAATATTGCTCTGAAGCAGAAGAAAAAAGTACTCATGTGTCTGCAGTCTGCACTACCTGAAGATACAGTGAGAGTACCAAAACGGATCAACTAAGGCCACTGAGGAGCAAGTTTTCACTTGCTGCACATGTGGACCAGCAATATGTGACCATATGGACACATATGTCCACACCATATGTGACATATGGACCACATATGGACCATATGTCGCCAGCAGGTAAGTGACAATTCCGTAGAGCTTGCCCGCTCTCTTGGTGAGCCGCCTTCTAGGCAGGTACATTATTTTGTCTGAAACTGGGAACTCAAGAAGGTCATTTGCAATTCTTATCAGCAAAAGCATCAGGTGAGTGCCTCTCTGATTTTGGCTCCTCGATGTTCTCTCTGTGCTTGATGGACTAGCAATGCTGCTAGAAGCAGATTTGCTCCCCATACATCCCCTCCTCTCCCTCATAGATACGGGTACAATGACAAAATTTTAACCCAAATTTTTTTGGGTTTGTCTGAGGACGTCTGAGAACTTTGCATTGTTCGTGATATCAGCTATGTAGGGTATGCCCATCACTGACAGCAGATACACAGGGAGTTTCATCCTCTGATATTAGTGTTACATGTCACACTTTTACATCTGCTGCTTTAGATTACAAGCAAATACAGAATGAAAGTAAAAATGGAAATGGACAGAGAAGATGTATCCAGTGCAAAACTTCTATCAGAAAGGTCTCTGTATGCATTTTTAAACAGAGTATCGTAGAAAAATTTGGTTCATATATACTGAACCTTCTTTTTCTTCTAGGATTCATAATGCACCGGCTCCCCAAAATACTCCTAATAACTGTAGCCCTAATTTATTTCAGCCTAAACTCATGGCATGTTGGATCCACACTCAACAAGAAGAAACAGTGCTGTGTGCAGGCTGACGTAGCTTCTCGTAGCAAAAATTCTGATAGCAAATAGCTAGCCACAGATCTAAAAGGTCACTTTACTGGAAGAAAGGCCTTGAAACTAATGAGAGGCTTAAACTTTTTAAACGGTCATTATCAAACTAGTTTGTGAATTCCCACATCACAGTTGTAAGTCAAATCAAAGTAATTTGTGTTTCCTTTTCATTCACAGTCCACAGTTAATAAATTAATATCACAGTTAATAAATTAATATTGAGGGATGGTGAGGAACACATGTTCATGTACGCTCATGTGGATGCTCAAAAGTCTCCTACAGAAACTTAAGAAGAACATGACACCCTAGCTTCTTTCTTTCACAATCCAACATACTGTCTTCTATACCGGCAGCTATACTGTTAATATCTAGGGTAGCCATGAATCAACAGGCTGGATGATACGGAAAGCTGCCTAAAATGCCTTGTCCAAGAGCAATTTTCCTATATCATGGATCACTCGTAATCATGAAAAGACATATGGTGGAGTTTCTATGACATCTGCATCTGACACGGTCATGCCAGGCTCTTTTTAGCCAATTAAGCAAAAGAAAGGCACTTTTCTAGAGCATGATTCATGATAGCTGTCTAAAACTGGGCAGAAGAACCAAGTTTTAGCAGTACCTACCTCTCTTCATTGACTGTAAAGGTGACTCAGAACCTCAGGTGACTAACTAAAATGCTAATGTCTAAAGGTGGGTGAGGAGGATCCTCCCTATAAAGTCCAAGAAGTGCTTTAGAAGGTCTGCACAGGTGCAAGTTACCATTGTCACTACAGAACTTCCAAAAGAAACAAGCTAAAGCTTCTGTTTTGCTGCCGGCAAATAAGAGGGCTTATTTTCACTTTCACCCCAAATCAGCACCTGACTATGTGAAGTCATCACCACAGCAGGTGAGATGGGCCGACAACAAAACAAGTCAAGACGTACTGAAATGAAAGGTGAAAAAAAGGTCTGTGGGAAAGAAAAGCACATGTAGTTTGCAGAGAGGGCAGAAAAGGACAGGGGCCTTGAAATCTGAATGATATGCAGGAAAACCAAATTCAGCCACGTTCCTGTAAAGCCACCTCTGAAACATAAACACTCTTTCAAGAAAATCCACATTCCCAGATCTTCTTCTAAAAGGACAGATGTTCATGAATCTGCAAACAAGACGGGCCCTCTCTTGAGCAAGGCCACCCCTCCTCTCAGCTCCAGCAGTACTCCAGACTGGTAGTTTTCTCACACACTTTGTAGGGCCAAAGAGATGCAATAGCTGATCCCTTCATCCACTGGTTGCCCAAGTCCTACCCTCTGCCTTCACCACATACTGCAGACAAAGAGAAGGAAAGCTTTCTGCCTCTTGTTCTGCTCATTGCTGTTAAGACATTTCTTCTGATAGGAAAGGTGGAAACACAGCAAAAGCAAAATCTCAGTGGGTTGGGTAAATTCTTTACTACCTAAGAAATCTCGGGCCGCAGTACTGAGTTAAGCTATTACAACACCCAGCAGGCCACTCTGTTCATATTGTTACCTCCCTTTGTGCAAATTGTTACCCTCCCAAATGCGTTAGTCTCTAAAGCTTTATAAATTAGAAGATCAAGTTTTACAGCCTGATTCATAGATGCATGAGTTATAGCGTGTGATCTAGTAGGCACCGCTCAAGTATAGTGAGAATCAGATCTTTGATCTGTAAAAATCAAACTTAGCTGGAATAAATATATTTGATAAAAAAATAAACCAGCACTTCAAGGCCATCATACCCTGCTTGAAGATACTGCGCATCAAATAATCACAAATTCCAGCATGAACAATTAAAACACAATTTACTCAGTAACTACTTTGAGCCTTCAGTCGTATTTGCCTCCAAACACCAGAAGAGTCTGTAGTACACACAGGAGGTATTTAAAGAAGAAAGAGAAGACATAGAGAAAGATTAAAAATACCCTTTCAGAGACAGTATATTTTTCCAGTTATGGGTGCTCCCAGATGGATCAGAATTCTCTGAGAATATAAAACAAGGATCACTCAGCTATCTGTAATGCTCCATTGATTAAACCTCCCAAAGACATTTGTAATCCATATTTCAAACCAAACTACCTCCATCTTTAAGCAATGCTTGCACAAAGCATGAAGTACAATTAAATGTAATAGTCTCTTTAGAAAGCCCACAGGGGAAAACACAACTGAACAGGTTCAGCAAAAAGTTAAACGTTCTGTTTTAAATACAAAGTTTTAACCTAAATCCACATTCTTTACAAAGTTTCTAGAAAAAAACTCTGTAAATTTAGTGAAAACTAATGAGCAGGAGCCTACATGGGTGGAGTCGGTCATCTAGCATAGCCCTCTGAAGCACTGGGGCTTACCTATTTGTCTCTAACGAAACAGATGCACTAAATCAAGTCCTGGTAACACTACATTTACACCACTGTTGTGCAGAAGCAGGGCAATTAATGAACAGTGACATCAACAGAGTCATATGTGAAATGGGTATTTTTCAGAAGCAAGTCAGGAACAAATGACAAAACATGCACGTTATATAATTCACAAAGGGAACTAGAACCAAAGAGGAAAAATGACTGCCAAAATTCTGCAAGCAGAAGTTTTGAGGGGTAGAGTCAAGCTGGAGCCACGGTAATCACAGAATCAGAGTAATGTGGGGCAGGAAGGGACCTGAAAAAGTCAAGCTGTCTGCCCCAGTTTGGTGGCACCCTGCATATTTTGTCTGTAGGCCGTATCCCTGCATCCAAATTTTAAATGACAGTTAAGACAGGCTGGATGAAATGCTGCCCAAAAGACCCTACCAGATACATATTCCCAGTGTGACAACGAATGGATTTAATAACTTCTCTTTTGGCGCACAAGGGATTGAAAAACCACCCCAACTTTGTGGAGACTGTATTTATGTTACTTCTTCATGGTATTCAGACAGGGGTATCATGAAGGATGGGTCTTCTCAAAGACTCACCTATTTCTTCCCTAAACCACATGGCCAAATGCACCACCAGCAGCAGTGTAAACTGTGCTCCTTGGCAGCCAGTACTGACTGTTTTGCCACAACCACACCACCTTCTCATCATGCTTAGTTTAAGATTGATAGATTAGCACACACACGTGCTGTATTTTTTGGCCGCTTATGCCAGGCAGCTTGGTGGACTGCAGTTTCTCCCGCCCGCCTTCGCTTCCCCATCGCAGCCACCCAAAGCCGGGCGTCCCCCGGGATCCCACCTGCCTCACCAGGATGCGGGGAAGCTTTTGCAATCCCGCCTTGACAATTGATCAATCTCCTCCTCGTCCCCTCAGGGTGCGGGCACAGTGAGGGTCTGACTCGGGTGGTCAACCCTGCCGACGGGACCAACCAACACCAGGACCCAGCGCTAAGTCCCGTTATCCCGTTTCAGCCCACCGAGGCCGCCTTTGCCGTCGGAAGACCCCCTGCCCTGAGGGGGGAGGCCCGTGTGTGAGAGGCGCCCCTCGCCACAGGCCTCCCGGGCGGCGAGGCGGCACGGCGGGGGCTGGCGGGCTGCCCGCCCCGGGACGCCATCCTCCAGGGCGGCGCAGCTCTCCCCTCCCCGAGCACCGCCATTTGCCGGCATCCTTCCTCCCCACCGTCAGTGGGACCCCCCCCGCCCCGCCACAGCCGGGCGCCGCACCCTTCCCGCAGCGGCCCTGTCGGGGTCCTCGGACTGGCGCGGGGAGCCCTTCAGCGGGCCGGCGCCTCCCTCCTTCCCTCCCTTCCTCCGTGCCCGGCTTACCTTGGCGGGCGGGCGGCGGGGGCCGCCGGCTCCCGGAGGCGCTGCGAACAGGGCGGTTCTGCGGCCCCCTTGCACAGCGGGAGCTCGCCCGCCCTCCGCCTGTGGGGAAGTGGGGCCGCCCCGCGGGCTGCCGGGCGCCCCACAGCGGGAGCCGCCCCGGTGCGGGCAGCACCGCCCTCCGCCTTCAGCCCCCGGGGCAGCCCGCTCCCCGCGGCGTGCGACCCCCCCTCTGCGGGGCAGGAGGAGCCAGACCCGCGCCCGGCGAGGGCTTCATCTCGCCGGGACTCGCCGCTCGACGCCCACCCGAGGGCTGTGGAGAGCCGGGGCGGCCGCCTCCCCTCTGTGCTGTGGAGAGGCCTCGTCCTCCCCAGAGCCTTAGGGGCACCTGGGGTGTCCACAAAATGGAGTCTGCGGCTCGCCTCGCAAGGCCGGCGTGGCTGGAGGCCCAGGCGGAGAGGCTGTGGCCGGTGCGGGGGCAGCAGCCCTCGGGGGGAGCCCCGGGCAGCCCAGCCCTGCCTCCGCCGCCCCTCTCCTGGGTCCCCGCCGCCGGGGCGGGCGGCTTTCGGCTGGGCAGCAATGTCTGAAAGCCCCCTGCTTTTGAGACAGAAATGTGTTTCTTCCCCAACCCTGTTTAGTGACTCCACATCTTTTTTAAATAACCCTGCCGCAAGGCAGCAAATGGTTTTCATGGCATTTTTGCGTCATTTTGTAGCATTGCAAAGTGCTGCTTTGAGGTGTACTTATTCACGGAGTAGAAATAATCTTATAACACATTAAATTCCATAAAAAGATAGGGAGAAAGAAAATAATCGGGGGTTTCCATCTGAAGTTCAAAAGGCAAATGTCAGTTAGAAAATGCAGTGCGGCCCTGGCGGGGTTAATGTCCTCAAGTTAAAAAGATGAGATTCTAAGTGCTGCAGGCGGCATGCAAATAGACCCCTCTCTTGATCTAAAATCCTATTTTCATTGTCCATAACTTTGCCAAACTAATGCTTTTAGCTAATTTTTTCTTAGATATCTCAGGCACTGCCAGGCAGTAAAGTGTAGTGAATGAAGGTGAAGTTGTCACCATCTCTTACTTCTGTTACTATCGTTTAGAAAAGTCATCAGGTAGTTTAGCTTAATCTTCTGTTTACAGGCAATTTATATTAAAACACCACATTTTGCTCCAAAGCAGCCAAGAAATCTCATGGTCTGTTCTTCCAACACTGCTGGAGATAAAATAATTATAGCAGAAGGGTGGTGGCATTTTAACTTACCACCACGTTTTGCACAGCAAATATGTTTCAATGCTTTAAGTTGCTTTGAAAAATTCCAGCTGAGACAGCTCAGCCATATTTAAGAACGCATTTAGGAAATAGTACGTTGTTCTGCTCATGTTATTTAAAAAACCCCAAGTTATTTCAATGAGAAGCTGGCTAAAATTTACCAGAGACTTTGTTGAGGTCATAACTGCATCTTTGGCCAGGCACGTGAAAGTACATCTAAATTTGGCAAACTTCTTAGCATTTGAAAAATCATGCACATAGTTAATAAATAGTTATTAGTTCAGCAGCTTGGGAGTCTGAGATTCTGTGGATACTGCATATTCTTTTTGCCGACACTTTTCTGTTGTTCCTTTTGGGATCATTATAGTGCCAAGGAAAGAGGTAATTTCAAAAGATTGATTGGCAATTATTTTTTTTTTAATTATCCCAAAGTCAATTTTCAAATCAACACTTTGCAGTGAACACTTTGCATGTATTAAAAGAATACTATTTGATGGTGCATTTTATTGTCAAAAAGTGTTATTTCATTTCTATGTGTGACCTACCAGTAACATGGTCACACCCTGATTATATGTTTCACACTTATTTTGCTGTTGTTGAAATACATGACCAAGATATTTGTTATGATAATGTGGAAAACATCTGCTCTGCTTGTACAAATGAGCCTTTGTTTTCTATGTAGATTTGTTCCTGTCCTCTCTGAGGCTGAGAAAGTTGAATGGCAGTATTTTCCAGCTCTCCTTGTACCTGGCTGTAACAGATAGGCATCATTCTCTCTAAGAGGAATAGTGAAGTTGAGGATGGCACATCTCTATAAAGCAAGGAGAAAATAATAGAAATCCCAGAAAATCTTGAATGCTATCTGAGAAGGTTTTGGGCTGCATTCAGGAGCACGAGCATTGTGCTCCAGTGGGATGGGTGGAGGACATCATGCATTCATATGGAAGAAATGTGGTGAGCGAAACGTTGCGGCAGATAATGGACTTGATTAACAGTGTGTGTCCTACTGTTAAGAGAGAGGCAAAGTCTGGGGCAAGAGGAGGTGGAAATATGTAATGCTTCCTAATTTGTTTTCTCCTCTCTCAGCTAAAATGAATGTGCAACGGAATCATTCCCCTGAATTCCAGCCCTCCATTCTGCACTTCTCCAAAAGCTTTTCTTTTAGATGGAAAGAAGATACATGCGCCCCACCCACGTTACAATTGTGTGTTTCACAGCAGTTGCATGACTCAAGATCTAACCCATGCAATTACAAATTGTTCTTTTCCTTTTCTTATCATGGGAGAGTAGATCACTGGGTAGATATGCTGTCATTATACACCCTCAGCGGGGGGGAGGGGGGGAGCTTTATTAACCTCCACAGCCCTTGTGGATTGCATTTCATTGAAATGTAAGTTTCCATAAAGCAGCATACAATTTAGAGTTAAAGCAGAACATCTGGTTTTGAAAGGGAACAAATAGATAGGTTTCTGGTGTCAAGAAACCAGCGTTTCATTGGCAAAAAAGTAATGTTTTACCATATATGCGTTCCCTTAAGTTTCATTGACATCACTGATAATGACGTGAATTTAGAGAGTGACCTTCATTTTGTCTACAGGGTAAATGTGACACCACGCTAACTAGGACCTTACCTGCCCACAGTAATGCAGGATCAGCCCATAGCCTTCAGCGTTATGAATAGAAAGGGTGCAGGTATGTAAAATACTGCGAAGCCATTGTGCCACTGGCCAACAGAAAAAAAAAAAGAGAATAAATATTAATCAGTGTATTATTAGATCTTTTGTTATAGCAAAACTCATTAAATACAATTAAAAGATTTCTTTGGGGTTTTTTTGTTATTTAAACAAAGCAACTTTCAGACTGATGGAAGAATGACAGTTTTGATCATAGAGGACAAAGGCATAGATACAAGCTACAAAACAAGGTTAGAAAGTATCAGTTTAAGGCAAGTGATATCTAAAGGATGGAGTATCCTCTTTTCAAGTAGTACTCTGCAGACACTGTGAAAATCTTTGGTACAGTGACTGGATGATCCTCTGGGGTATACCAGATAATTTCTTTCACCAAGACACTGTTTTTTCCAGAAACCTTAAAGAGGTTGCAATTAGTGTGAAGTGAATAGCAGCACCACAACAGACTGCAATGTCAGGGCATTCTGGAAAAATTTGTATCTCTGTTTGTCATCTTCCTAGATGTTAAGGCCAAAAGCAGAAAATATAGGGATAAGCAAGGAGCAACTATAGGTCTTTCTTATGTTCTTCCAATAAGAATTAATTCTATTTAAGGTTGGTTTTTTTTTTCATATTCCTTTGTGATTGTGCAGTACTGTAGAAGACCTGTAAACTATAAAAGTTCCTATGAGAAAGATGGAAGGCGCTCATTTGAGATTTTATATGGAAGACATTACCAAAAATAGCTTTTGAAAAATCACAGAAAACCGAATTTGAGTACAACTGCATTGAATACAGAAGCTAGTGAACAAGCACAGCACATATAATTCTTTAAAATTAGAACAAATGAAAAAACAAAAACTCAATGCGCTGAAGAGAAGGTATATGGACAGATCAATTTATTTCTGTCCATCTGTCCTTCCGCCCTTTTGATGGCATCTTTCAGCGACTCAGAACTGAGAATATAATTTCTTCTCCATAACTATTCATAGGAAAGATTATTTGCATTGGTTCTTACAGTGGAAAACCAAAAGCAAAACAAAACCCCAACCTGGATGAAAAGCTGAAGATGTTCAAAGTCTATCTGAAAGTGTCAGCAGTGAAGCTATCAAATTCACACTTTTAACTGCAGGAAATTACAACAGAAGTACTTCTGAAAAGTTTATGATCAAAGCTTAGTTACTAAAGTTCTGCCCACTGATGATTTCAAGATGGATTTCCACTTTTTTTTTTTTCTTCGTGTATGGTAAGGCCTCAGGTTAGTCAATGGCTTCTATGTATAGAATATGTTCAGGCAACAATCTACATGTCCAAGCTTTACACTGTTAAAACTTCAAAGGCCTTGATTCAAAAGCCAGAGATGCCTGCGGGAGCCTTTTTCCCTGGGTTCAATGAGTTTTAGATCAGAGCCTAAGTTTTCCAGCTCTCATATATAAATACCACTCTGTGTACATCCATGTTTCTTGTGACTGTTTATACATAGCGGATATATATCCCTTTCTGGTCTTTGAAAACATCTGTTCAAGTCAGACCACTTCACTGTGACAGCTGAGCATCTAACACAAATTGCAGCTGAGGTAGGAAAAGCCTGACTACCATATCTTGTTTATTAGCTTTATTAATCTTATAATGAAATGAAATTGTCTGCACCCCTAAAAGAAAACCTGTAAATATTGTGAAATGGAATGTTGAAATCTCATCTAACTTATTCAGAATGCTGCTTGTTATTAACTAGAAAATTGTAACCTGAGGGTCTTCATTTGAAAATGTCAGCATTTATTATTAACATTATTTCTTTAGCTTTATAAGAAAGGCTTTTAGCTATTGCTCAGAGCAATGTGTACAAAGATTAGCTTAATGAGAAGCATCATTTAAAACTGGACATTTGATTTTATTAATGCTGTGTGTTAGATCTTACATGTGTGACAAACTAAGCATGATATGAGCACGGTTTTGAAGCTTCTTACTGAAGCGAATATAAAAGGCATTTGAAGACAAAAGAAGATGGAATTACCTGGCTCCATTAATAGGAATAAATTAATGATGTATTTTACTTGTTTCAAGCTGTTCAACCCTTTCCTTACTCATTTCTTTCCTCTGTGATTTATTTCCCTATGCACTTTTTTTCCTGATAGTTAAAATTTTGCAAGCATGATTTACACAGGTAGAATGTTCATTTACAGTTTCTTCCAAAGGTCAACCTGTGTTAATTCATGCAAGAGCCAGCTCTGAAGTTGATCCTCTGATCACGCCAGTGTTAAACTTTCCCCTTTACCTGCTCCCTGTTGACTGTTTGGTTACATTTACGTGAATATTAAAATTTACCCCATTGCCTGAAGGCCCACAGAAAGCCTTTGAAACACTTAACAGTCTTATTTTGATTACGTAATAGTAGTTGAAAAAAATTTCATAATTTTATTTTGAGCTTTTTTTCCTGTTATTCAGGGTTCAAAATAAACCTGTATCACCTCCCCCC
>VYZM01003407.1:207684-221593 GCA_013398915.1 Dromas ardeola
CCCCACACACTCCCCTTCCCCTGTACTTTTCACAGTGTTTTACAGAAAGCTTTATGGAAATAACTGTCTGTATTTTTGGCCTGTTGGAAAGTATCCCCAAAATCTGAGTATGTATTTACTCATCTTTCCATCCCAGTGGGTAGTTTTCAAGTCCAAATGCTATGTTACGTCTTTTTGCACATGCATTGGATTTGCTGTAGCTGCGTGTCAATATCAGGCTGCAAAGTTCTCTGCTGTTTATAGTAAATATGTCTGTCACTTGGAGCGTATGTATAGTGGATAGCATTTGGCCAGTTATAATGTGCAAATTACATACTGGTGAGGGTGAGGGATAGTATGAGGAAAGTAGTGCTATAAAGTAGCTGTATTTTCTTTCCTAATGTGAAGAAGTGAGAAGTGGAGGTTTTGCACAATCACTTGTTTCCCATCAGCATAAGCACTGTCTGCAGGGAACTGACGGAAACCTTCAGAAATAGTCATCAGACCTATTTTTTTCTACAACAAAAGATCCTGATAGTTCCTGCAGAATAGGTTTGAGGTGTGTGGCCCTTACTGCTCATAAGGGGCCAAAGTAGAAGCAGAACTTGCTTCAAGTCCTTGAACTAAATATGGAGGCAGATGGGGAGAACTGATAGAGTTTCATCGTCTTGCCCCACCAGGAAGGCAGGTGCGTATGAAATTAATTCATGCATATGAAATTAACAGATGGAATTTGGGTACACAGACAATCCTTTCTGGTAGGTCCCAATGAGCCAGACCAATTGATGTCATAGCAGTGCAAGTTAAGTCTACAGAAAAGGTATACTTTGAGGCTAAGAGCTTAGTCACACCATGACTGTCTTGACCACCTCAAAACATTATGTTAGATTTGTGTGAGATACAGGACAACTGTTAAGCAAGTAAATATTCATCAATTTCCACCCTACCACAATCTTGTATGGTGCATGCTAAAAGAAAAGCTACTTGCTAGAGCGTAGCACACTGCAGCGGTGGTCTCAGCTCATGCTTGATGGTTTACACTGCTGCTGATAAGTATAAGATTGCCAGGGAACTTTTTAATTTCAGTTGAGTCCATAAAAATTTGCCTCCATAAGATTGTAGATTATCTGAAGGGTACTACGTACCCTGCTCTGGTAATGTACAGCTGAGCTCTGAATATTACTATTAAGAATTTGGAGACCTTGACCTTTCTATCCTCTCCTCTTCTACAGCTCTCCATGGCCTATAGTTGGTGCTGTGAGCCAAGCAAGAGTCAATGTGAGACTCTCCTTCCACTGTGCAAAGAAATGACATCACCCCACCTGTGGCCAGTTGCATCACTTTTACTCAAGACTAGCATCTCACATGATTCACAAGAGCATAAGACAATGAATGATTTACTGAGATAGATGTAGTAAACTAACAGTATTTTCCAGATGATGTTGGCAATACAGTTTTCCATAAAATGCAAGTCAAATATGAGATTTATTTGAATTCAAGAAAATAAATAATATATAAAAGAGGAACTTGACACTAGCATTGTGCTTCCTTTGGTAGGGTTTTTTTTTAAATTTTAGTAGGAGGAAGTGAATTGTCACTTCCTCTTCCATTTAATAACTCAAGTTTCTACACTGCACAGTTGCAATGTACGGTTTGTATTATTTTTAGAATATGGTTATAAAAAAATATTTTAAATACTGTCATATTTTCCTCATATGATGGTTTGAGTGTCCAGTTGTCAAACATTTCTATTCTTGTCTAGTGACACAGCCATCTGCTGACCACAACAGAGCTTTCTATGAGAATAAGGTAAAGCGAGCTTTGACCCAGCAGCAGTAGTTAAAATCATAATACAGCTTAAGTATTCCAGCCCAGAATCATATGCTTTACTGGTCTTTCATGTTCCTGGGGATGAGGGTTCCTACGTACTAGCTGTGTCAGTGGCAATTATAAGAGTTTCTTGCAGGACACAGTAAGGCAGGATGTGGCTTTGGTTTTGGGGTAAAATTTTTGCCAAAAGTATTTCAAATAATGTAACTTGCCTTTGAGAAAACTGTTCCTTCTGCTCTAAAAATATGATAAGCATGAAAGATCTTTTGTCTGACAATGTTTCTCTGAAAGTAAGCAGATTATTTTCTCAAATAGACTTAACAAATAACTTCAAGCTCTTAACCAATTTTGTCCAGGATTTTCTGGAAAAGGGGTGTGTTCTGGTTTATGGCTGTATTTAAGCAAAGCAATTAAGGAAGCGCTTGTCCCATACCCATTTTCAGTCCACTATGTTTGGTGTTCATACTCTGTGCTTTCTTATTCATGTTGAAGGTTTCTGTTTCTGCTCTCTTTTTGACTCAGTAACATTATTCTCATCTTTCGGATTATCTCTGAACATAGTTCAAATTGTTGGTGTACTCTTCACGTTTCACTCTTCAGTATTATTTTTGCTCATTTTCAAATGAAAATCCTTTGCAGGAGCATTTAGATTATCCCCAGCTGACAGAGACCTTTCTAAGTACTGGTAGCAGTAGGAGAGTAGCAAGTATGTGTACTACACGTCCCTGGGTTTCAAAAAACCTTTTGAAGAGGCTTTTTAGAAGTTTCAGATGTGAAGAATAAAACATGATGGCTCTTGTAAATTTTAATAAATGGGCAATGGAGAGATAAGAGCTGGTGAGTCTATAGTGAAAAAGAAGTGATGTGGAATGTGGAGAGTCCATAGAGGGACTTGAAAGTGAAGATCAGCAGCTTGTGTTTGATGTAAGTGGGAAGCCAGTGCCAGCTGAGGAATGCAGAGGCTAAGTGATAAAATAGAAGCATTGGGCCTAGAAAGTAATCTTCAGAGCAAGAAAGAATAAATGAGAAGGGAAAGACCACATCTGGAGACCAAGGATAAGGAGATGAAATGAGAGCCTTGCTTCAAGCTTTGATGTATGGAAAGAGGGCACCTGTGCTGCAAAGAAATAATCAGCAATCTCTAGACACAGCTGATCTGGAACGATCTGGATATATTCTGCGTTAAAGATGATGCCCAGTTTACAGCATGGAAGGAAAGCATGTGGAAGCGAATATTTTCTTAAATCTCTTCATTGGCTCAACTTGAGCTTGAGTTGACAGCTGGATGAAGAGAAAAGTTGAAATGCATACATTGCAAGTGAACCTGGAACATATAAATGTGCATTCCAAGTAAATTCAGCAACTGGCATGCACTGATTGTTGAAGCAGTCAGTATTGTCATGTACATGGTATGCACTTGATTTGTTACTTGTAAAGACTGTGAAAAGCAAACTCTACATTTTGCTCTGGTGGTAGTGTTGTAATGGTAATAAGACTTTCGGGGACCAATGCAGCATCTTTAATCTTTTTTTTTATTATTATTCAGTTTTCTCTTCCTTTTCTATGCCCACAGAATTCCTTGCCTTTTGATATAGATATACAAAAGGAATGTCTCATTTATGTGAACATACTCCAGGAAAAAAGTCTTAAACATTTACAACTTTGTGAATATATTATTGTCTCATACAGTGAAGATAGTCTTGCTTGACAACACTATACACGACTTTTCCTCTGTAAGGGTCATATGAAATGAAAAGTGTAATCCTCTTCAACTAAAAATGAAAATTTCCATAGGTTTAATCTCTCTTATGGGCTTCTTTTGCTCTAGTAACACTGAGTCCCACATTCTCCAATGTATCTCCCTCAAACATTTCTAGGGGCTAAGGAAGCCTGCTCATTCCCTTAAAGCACAGAAGACTGGTAATAAGCAATAGAGAGTGAGGTGAAGGAGTTAAACGAGGGTTTGGAAGACCTGGGTTGGCTTTCCAAGTCTGCCACTGGACATTTGTAACCAGGTTGCTAAAGGCATTTAAAGGCGCCTAAAAATGTCAAAAGAGGTAAATGTCACCTCGAATTGTAAAAAATATTTGGGTCCCATTAGCTATGTTTATTGCCTAGACATCTGGAAATCTGCACCTTAACTGTTTATGAATCAAATCCTTATGGGTGAAGAATGGGGAAGGAACACTTCTTTAGGTCTCAGATGTGTTCTGAACATACCTGCATCGGACTGTGACCTTCTCAGAAACTCTGTCCAGATACGTTCCTCAGAGACCTAGATAGGTGATTTAACCACAGCACAGAAACTCTAACATAGCTCCTGAAAATACTGAGCAAACACAGGATGTAAGTGAAACTAGTGTAGTACATGAGAAGAAAGACACAGATATTTAGCCTGCTCAACGGCCTTTTTCTTTATAGAAACAGCATTTTTGCCAGGTTAATATTATTTCTAGAAATGAAGGCCAAAACAAACACTCTTCTTGGACTATCTGAGGAAAATCTATCTTGAATAGAATAAACTCAGCTGGGTCTTGATCAATCAGCGTTTGAAACATTTCCAGTTTGACTGTTAATGTGCTTTTTTGCCAAAATCTTAGGCTTTAAATTTATTTTAGAACTACATTGTTGAGGAAAAGTCTTTGTAAATGATCCTAGCCTATTTTTAGGATTACCAAAATAAGGTCTTGGGTCTTGATGGTGGGCAAATAGCCATAATGAAAAAAGATCCATAAACATCTCACAGCTTGGAGCAAAGATCAATGTAAACTGTTTACAAAGGGTATTTGAGAGACCACCAGACACTGGAGCATTATTGCAAAGAACCTTGTGAGTTACCGTGCAGAATTCTGCACCAGGAACCAAGGGAACTAATTTGTGTTTCTCTCATACAGCAAGAGTGTAGTTCCTCTCTTAAGGAGAAAACTGAATTCTTCTTATTGATAGAACAGCACTAAGATAATCTAATATGGGATGTTTGTTGCAAGAGGTTTTATAATAGGTTGGAAAACACACAGAGCACCTGATTTACATCTGTAGTAAAGCTCCTTCACATGGGGTAAATGAGGATCAAGTCTACAGTATTTAGTAGCTTAAACAGTCTAAATTTAGTCATCTTTCTGAGAATAACCCCCCTTTTTTTTAAATTCTAAGCTTGCATACGCAAATGCTAAATTGTCAGCTGCTACAATGCTGCCTGTCTTTGCAGAAGCCATTCGTGGCAATGCCCTTTCCTTGGGTTTGACAGAAAAACTTTTTACTGTATATGAAAAGGCTCAGTTGTTCTTGAATGAATGAAGATAAAGAACTGGAAACCTATAAATGCTCCATGGTATCATTCGTGGGCTGTGTCTCCCCTTGTTAGTCTGGAAAACTAGAAGTTCTCATGAATTAAAAGAAAAGAAAAAAGTAGCTATAGAAATTACTACAACTGGAGTTTTCTTCCCATTTTCACCCTAAAAGCGAAAGGCACCAAGATACATTCCCATCTTCCTTGTAACTCTGCAGCCTGGCTTTTTTGAAAATATACTGATATAAGCTGTGTGGAGAAAAATTATCTGGCATCTAGCTGTCTTCTTTTTTGTTCTCTTTGGCAGCCTCGAGATTGAATGGTGGTTTTCTCAGCATTAGTAAAATATAGACAACACTCAAGATTTTGTCATTTTGAATTCCAGGTTCAAGCCCCCATTTTTAACAGCGATTGTACACTTGCCTAAAACAAAGTAGAAACATTATCAGATTCATACCTGATGTGTCTCTAATCTAGACTGCTCACTGGAAGATATCAGGGGTAATACTTTCCTCGGTTAGATTTCATTTCTTCATTGTTGGCCAGTGCTTGACATAGTCATTGTTTCTGACTGTTAGACATAAATTGATAAAAAGGGATGTTGCCAAAAGTTTTTCAAAACTTTAAGCATGTAATTTCAAACACAGTTGCTTTTTTTTAAAAAAAAAAAATTTCAAGAAGACTAATCTTAACAATCCAGCAACTAAAGTAAAATATAAACAGGTAAACAGGACCATCTTGTCCTACTTACGTATTGACCTGGTCCAGAAGTTTTGAAAGTGAATGTTAGATCTCTTAGTCTGTTCTTCTTTTATAATGCAAGTCAAAAGCCTCTACACATACACTCTGTACTAAGCCAAATATTTTTTGTTTTTGAAAAACATTGTTTTGTGATTTGAAGACTTTTACAGATAAAGAATCCAGTCTTTCACCCATCTAGCTCCAGATTTTCTAGGGGTTTGGGGTTTTTTTCTGCTTTGGTTTTCTGCATGAAATCCTGACACCATTTATAGCTCTGGGTGCTCTACCATTGACTTTAGTGGATCCAGGACCTTTTCCTCATTTTTCACTCCTATTAGCTTTTAAAAATATTTTCTTTAACCACCATCTCTTTTCCCTCAGGGCTCTTTGATGTTCCAAGAGTAGCTGGTACATTTTAATCCAACCTATACCATACTTACGTATGTTTACTTTTGCAGGGGCCATGGAGTTTTGATAGGTGGTAACCTGCCAGTGATTTATTTATACCAAATATTTAACACATAAGCATATACAAAACCAAAGCTTTTATTAAGCCTGCAAAATAAGATTTTCATTACTTAGGAAATGCCAAAATTAAGACTGCTGATGTAAATTAATTTCTGTCACATTCTTTGCATACAGTATATAGCTATTTATATGGCCTCTATGCTTTTTTCCATAGACCACTGCCAGAGGCAAACAGCTACCAGAATATGTATTGGTCCAATCAATTGAAAACTGGCAAAAGTGTAAAAAAATCAAAGCAGATCTTATAATGGGAAAATCTAAGATAATTTTACTAGTAAGGGATATTTCTGCTACTCCTGCAAAGAAAAAGAGAGACAACAGCTTAGATTTGAGGTTGTTCTCTAACCATTAGAAACAATATGCGGAATGAAATACAGTTAATATAGAACAGTTAGGTGTCTCTTGCGCTAGATGACATTTATTTAAAAAAAATTATTTATGTCCAGGAGGGGACCCTGCTCCACAGTTCACAGTGGCCCAAATATATGTTAGTCTGCTGTACCTCAAGCACACCTTCTTCTCTTATAGAATCATAGAATAGTTTGGGTTGGAAGGGACCTTTAAAGGTCATCTAGTTCAACCTCCCCTGCAATGAGCAGGGACATCCATGTTTCCAGGGATGGGGCATCTACCACCTCTCTGGGCAACCTGTGCCAGTGTTTCACCACCCTCGTTGTAAAAAATTTCTTCCTTATATCTAGTCTAAATCTTCTTAATTTTAGTTTAAAACCAATACCCCTTATCCTATCGAAACAGGCCCTGCTAAAAAGTTTGTCCCCGTCTTTCCTGCAGGCCCCTTTATGTACTAGAAGGCCACTATAAGGTCTCCCTGGAGCCTTCTCTTCTCCAGGCTGAACAACCCCAGCTCTCTCAGCCTGATCATCTTCATGGCGCTCTTCTGGACCTGCTCCAACAGTTCCACATCTTTCATGTGCTGAGGGCTCCAGAGCTGGATGCAGTACTCCTGGTGGCGTCTCACTCCTCCTGGATTTACCTCCCTTATGAGGGAATTACCTTCCTCGACCTGCTGGCTGTGCTTCTTTTGATGCAGCCCAGGATACAGTTGTCTTTCTGGGCTGTGAGCGCAGATTGTTGGCTCATGTCCAGCTTTTCATCCACCGGTACCCCCAAAGTAGGTCTTCTACCTCTTAGTAGAAGACCTTTTTTATGGATGCTTGTGGAAACAATAGGGTCTTCTAAAACTTAGCTCTAGAGTAGCTCAGGAGAAATCTTTACTCATCACTTGCATGCTGTTCCCACTACCATGAAACAGGGACCCTGTGGAACAAGGCAGACTCTTTGTTAAGGTGGTTTGATAAGCTCAGGAGAACTTCTGGTCAGCCTGGTAATCCGTATTTAACTACAAGCCTTTGAAGTAGAAAGCAAAAACCTCTGTCCAAGCGCTTCTCTCTATCCAAGCATGAATACATTAACAAGGATTCTGTGCTGTGCTAGTAGTGCTCACATGTGGCTCTACTGAAGAAGTGCAATCAGCAATTAGGAGAACAGAGGGTGACCCAAAGATTGTTACTTCAGGAGGCTGAGACTTTTAGTACCGAACTAATGCTGATCAGCTAGTGTAGCCAAGACTGAGATGTTTTTATCATTGTGTCATCCAGCTATGAATGCATCTCTTTGGAAACACCATTCTGCTGGAATGTTTTCTGTCAAAAGTTGCTGGTTCATTGAGAGTGAAACATTTCATGAAAGCTTATCTCAGTGAGCCTTATAATGGAATACAGATAACTTTCGACAGTTCTCTGCCAGGCATGTCAGCTGCCAGTTTTCCATTCAGTCAGATCTACTCCTGTGTGGTGGCCTCTTCCTTGTCTCAGGGATCCAGGGAACACAAGGACCTCCTGGGATTCAGTGCTCCACTGCTCCAGAAGAAATTGTTGCTTTTTGGAAATGCTGTGTATCTTTGTTTCCCAAATGAAGTTGTTACTGGAATGTCTACTTCCTAGGAAATGTTTTAACAGTTCTCATTCTAAATTGTGACAAATTAAGATTTCAAAGTGGTGAAATTTCTCAGAAAATGTAAATTCTGAGCTGTGACCAACTCTAACCGTGAACAGCTTCTAAGTATTCGTACTATGTTCCAGCTGTAAAGCCCTAGAAAAGGCAGAGTCTGGGAGCTTATCCACAGGGCAGGTACAGCTCACTTGGAGGAAGCAGTTGCAACACAGAGCACGTCTGCAGAGCTGTGCGCAGCCCTGTGAGCCAGCGCGGAGAAAATTCGCACTCCGAGATGAGGCAGCACACTGGTGTGCAGCAAAACGACACTGGGTTGCGGAAAGAGTGAAATGGTATCAGAAACCTTTCAAGCTGTGGTGTGTGCATTCTCCTGCTCAGCTATAATACAATTAAGAACTACATTGTGAAAAGGATCTAGAGAAAAACATTTGTATTTTCTGTCTTTGTACTATTTTAACCATAGAAGTATAACTTACAAAGACTCAACTTGTACTACCAGTGTTATTTGATGTGCTTTTTCTGTCAACTTATACAAAAATTATTTTAGGTGATTCCTTAAAATTGTTTGGATAATCAGGTTATTCCCAAAGTTGCTTAGAAAAGGGGATTCCTCTTTTGTTTGTAGCTACACTGCAGAATTGTTGCTATTGCTTCTGTGCAGGCAGGGGTTGGCAGTATGGGTCGTCTGAGATCTATGGCATCAATCTTCTCACACAGAATAACTCTTCTTTTTTCCAACTCTCAGTACCCATATGCCAAGGTAACTTGACTTCTTCTTGCGTGCAACTTAGCAACAGTGAAGTATATCCTTTGAACTACGTTATTTCCCTTTTTTGATTGTTTGCATGAAAACCTAGCATCTCTGTGGGGCTATTGCTTTAGTACTGCCATTATTCAGTGGGGTTTCTGCATCTTCTCTGTTTGGACAGTTGTGAGTTTACATTTCTTTCCCCATACCAGCTAGATGGTAAACTGTTACCTGTAAAAGGATGACAGTCTAGACATCTAAGGGAGGCTGGCTATCTCATAAGATTTGGTGTCAGTTCTTTATGGAGGACATAGCAGAGAGAAGTACTACTTCAGTGACATGGCACTGTCCTCTGTTTATCTAGTTGTTCAGTCCTCTAAGGTATAGTTACTGTCAAATTAGTCATCACGGATATAATCGCATGCCATTTTGCATGACATAAAATCATTCAAGGAAAGAAGGAATAAAAGTCTGGGGTCTATCCACTGTGTATCAGCAACTGTAGGTGATGGCTCTTTTAGGAGAAACTTGTCAATCCCTAAGCACGTAATCAGCTCATCTATACTTTGATTAGGAATCCTTTTACAATGTACAGAATAAATTGCTTGAAAGCTAGTCAAGGAATAAAGACTGGAGGTTAGTAGACATTAAAAAGAATTTCTGAACAGGAAACTTATCAGTTCTGAAAATACTGAAAACACTTTGGAATTTAAATTTGATAATGCTTTGAAAACCACTGAAGGGTATAAGGCATTGAGCAAAATTAGGGTGTTTCAAATGCTGGCTGATAGTAAGTTAGATATATTGTAGCAGGAATTGTTTCTCCTTATTTTCTTTTTCTTTCTTTCTTAACTAATGATCATGCAAAAATCCCAATAGCTTTAAAGGAAAAACTCAAAACCATTCGCATGCTTTTCATTGGGTTCATAATTATTTCTTTATTTAACGATCAATCTTCTTTGGAAACCAACATTTACTAAAAATAACAGTAATATGTGGTATTTTAGCCTGAAAAATAAAGACTTGTAAAAAAATAAATAGCTGAAAACAACCAGACAAAAATATTTAATTTGTTATGGTTTGGGCTTTGATTAAACAAAAATGCGTATCTTGAAAGGTATGCACAGTAAGCAGACCTGCTGGATGTAATAGCATTTCAGATTGCTAAGTTAAGCATGTCTGTAAAGCCTGTAGGATCAAATAATTCTAGTACATTGCTATTGTAAAAGATTGTAAAAGGCGGGAAAACAAAATGGAGTTTAGATGGCACCTGGCATGGAATTTTTCCAAAACTGCTGCATGGTCAAACTACAGATTTAAGAAAAATTAATCATATTGAACAATCATGTTTATATATGGCTACTTTGGATGTTTTTTGTTATCCATATTGCAAAATATGGATATGCTTAATACGGGTTGTCCAGACTTTTGCAAAATACTGGCTCATACAGAGAGCACACAAAAAAGAACATTTTACAGCATCCAGCTGCCTCAAATGATTAGAAACAAGGAATCAAGCAGAAAAAATGTACTGCTTAGGTTTTGACAAAGCAAACGGCCTTTGAGGAAGTGGTGCCCCTCAGGTGCCCAGGGTTTGGGCCTCACTGTACGGCCTCAAAAAACCCCAAACCACTGGCCACGGGGAGCAAAATTGGAGGGGAAGGGAGAGGGAGCGCGGGTGAAGCAATTTCCTTGCTTGGGATGGGGATGAGACAGGATAGGATGAGATGGGACGGGACAGCAGCCAGCAGTCTCTTTGGCCTTGGTGAGATGGGTTTCAAGGTGGGCAAAGCCCATGTCCTGCTGCAAGGGACGCGCTAGAGCTGCTGCGTCTACTTGAAGATGGTGCTAAGCAAGTCAATTTTGGGTTCTTTCTGTGTTTGTGTGCCAGTTCGGAGCAGCTCAGTGGTTTTGAAGCAATTATCCCAGTCTTCCTCACCTATCACATTCAGTTTTGGTGCTTGCAGAAGGGGTCTCTTTTGGAGGAACCTAACACATAAGCTCTTTTCTGGACAACCACCTAATGGGCGCCAGCGCCTGATTGGGAGTGTAGGGGTCCAGACCAATTCTGTATGAATTTTAATCATTGCAAAGTTTGAAGTATCCTCCCCAAACTGCACATAGTTTAGACATAGGGGCCTCCTTACCTACTTCTTTGATCTAAGGCACTCCTGTTGTGCTTGTGAACACAGCCAATCCAAAAAATGCCATGAAAAGAAAAAAAACAGCCTCGCACCAAACCATATTGCAAACACGTGACGCATGGACTCTCCCTGCTTACACAGAGCCTGTGCGGGGAAAGAAAGCAAGAGTGGGACAGATACTGCTTTATGTGTATTGACATACAAGTCACCAACTTCAGTTTGGATCTTTAGCATGTTTGGGTGACTCTGTGCTGGGTGACTCTGTGGCACCTATGCAACGGTAGACAATACCGACAAATAGTGTCATATAGCTTCCATGACATATACGAAACATCAGCAGAATATCTTTTTTTCTTCCACCCCCCCCTTTTTTTCCTCTCTCTATTTAATTGATGCACAGTTTTTCAATCGTAAAGGATAGCATACGTATGCTTATGCTGCTTGTCAAACTGATGGCAGCATTTCACACTGCTGCATTCTGCAGTATAGGCACTTCCAAAGTCAAAACGCATGAATCAGTACTCTCGTTTGCATTATCACTGATACGATGTATGCTTAACCAAAGGCTTTTTTTTTCCCCTGCGAAATATTGTTATTAAGATTCAGGTTTGAAGTTAAATTCTGTTCTTATTTTTCCCAGCAGTATATTAACACCTCAATTTCAGTAGAGTTCCTCATGATTTGTGCTGTGACTGTGGATATCATGTCTTAACGTCATTTCATGAATTATTAGCCTGCAGGTCTAGCTATGCTGGGAATCATCCCCACCTCTATAGCTTTTCTATGTCATTTCTGAAGATGATTCAAAGATGAGTTTGCATCTTAGGTAGCTTTATATGCACTGGCATGGGTCCCCAAAATAATACAGCTGTGATAGCAATGTAATGGCTGCAAAACCTATCAAGGAATCTGAGAAAATACAGAGGTATTAATTCAGAAGAAAGAATTAGCTCATGCAGAGCTCCATACTCTGGAGCTGTGGATTCCCTGGAGGGACAGATCCTGGATGTTTATCCCCATTTTTTCCATGTCTTTTTGTGGTAGAGATACTGTAAACAATAGGAAAACGTAGGATCTCTCAGGAGTAGTTGACCCTCGACTCCTACTTCAGTTGAAGCTCAGGGCAGAGAATCTAGGAACTGTTGGGCTTTTCATGCAGGACTCGGTTTGGTAGGGCTTCCAGGTTTCCCTGTCGCAGACAGGAGCCCTGCAACCTGGCAGGTCACCAGCCCCACAGAATTCAGCTGGGGGTGTCACCGCTCCATGTCTGGAGCCTTTGCCGCTGCTGCTGCACAGCGTTTCAGTTTTGACAAGCTGGTGTCTTCAAAAGAAATAATGCTTGGTCAAAAAATTGGCCAGTCAGTTTTAAGTGATGTATTTGGTATGCTTTTTCTGTAGCAAGGGAAACAGTAGATCAGCCAGTCTGGATTAAAAAAATGGAGATTCCCAACAAATTTCAAATAGAATTTGTAGGGGGTGTGTGTGTGTGGGGAAAAGAACAATGTGCTGTTTTTCCTCTTTCCTGTATAAGTGATAGCAAAGGGACTGTGTGAGAGCATTGCAAAGATACTCTGAAGGGGTTTCCATGTGCGTGAGCCCGTGGATGGGAGGAAGCAGAAGATAATGAATCAATAAATAGTATATTCTGTAATTGTCCCTCTGTCCATAGCTGTTTTATCTGTGCTGGCCAACTTCCCAAAGACAAAATGCGGCATCGCAGTTAGTGCTGAAGCGGACACATAGTTGGTGTCGCTTTCCCCCAGTAGCATGTGGAAGAGATTAGATAAGTGAGGTGGCTCCTGCTGCGGGGAGTTATTCACGCTTGGGAGCACTTGAAAGGTATGCTGATTCTCACACATCGGTGTGAGCGCTGCCAGAAAGGGTCTAGGAAAGCTGCTTTATCAAAAAGCAATACACAGCAGCCCAGCCGCACGGCTGATTTAAAGTCAAAATCAGTCCTCTGCTTCGGTTTATGCTGCGGCTACAGGTAGCCTCAGAGAAAAAAACGGCAGCTGCCAATCGTGGTTATCTTTGATGTAGGTTCCTGACGATCAAAGTGAGAACCGAGAAATCCAAACTACCAGTAACTTTTTCCAGCCGCGTGAAATTTTTATTGGAAACTGCGTCGCGCGTGTACTGTATTCCTGTTGTTTGGGGGTCTTTTTTTTTTTCCTTTTTTTTTCTCAGGCGAAATAAAACCACTCGGAATGAAAGCCAACCTTTTAAGACGTGTGCCTATCCCTGCCGGGCGCCTTGGGATAGCACTTAGGGCGAAGACACGAAGATCCCGGCGGGAGCGGCGGGGGGGACCCCCCCCCCCCCCCCGCAACACCGCGNNCCGGGAGGGGCTGGAGGAGCGAAGGAGTTAAAGGGAGGCGCTTCGGAAATCTGATGCTAACGAAGCCCCAGGAATGTTGCACATTTCCATTCCCCTCCAGCTTTCGGAGGAGGTCAGTCCCCGCTGCGGGCAGCCGCTCCGAGGAGCCCCAGCCCCGAGGCCGCACTCGCTCCGGGCGCTGCCCCGCACCTTCCCGCAGGTTACGCCGGGAGACGCCGGGAAGAGACGTGACGGGGCGGGGGGCGGCGTAAAAAGTTTTTCCAGGATTTGGGATGCTCTGGCGGGACCTGCAAAACCGAGGGGGCGAGGGAAGGGAAGGGAAGGGGGGGTCCGCGTCT
>VYZM01003407.1:222004-281136 GCA_013398915.1 Dromas ardeola
CCCGAGCCCGCTCTGCTGCGCGCCGCCGAGAGAGCCGCCCAGTTCGCGGGGGACGACTTCGCCTACGCCGGGCCCGAGCTGGGCGGCGGCGCCCTGGGGGTGCAGCTCACCTGCGACGTGAAGCCAGGTGCGGGGCGGCCTGAGGGGGCCGGGAGGGCGGGAGGGGCCCCCCCGGGACGGTGGGCGCCGAGGGCCGGGGCTCTCCCGGGGTCCCCGCAGGCCGCGGCGGCTCGGCGTGGGTGTCCGGGAGCCGCCGTCGCAGGGGTGCTGGGTCTCCTCACGCCTGGCGGGAGTCGGCTGAGCCGCGGGGCTTGGGGACCTCTGGGTGTCTGGTAGATACACCGGACCCCCTCATTTCGGGAGGTGAATCTGGCACTGGTCTCTGTGATGTGCGGGGGAACTGCTGCCCCAGCTTCTCTCCCCTTCCTCTCCCCCCTGCACAGAGAAATGTGGCAAAACCCTTTTTAGTGCTGTTTTTAAACAAGCGTAACACCTCTAACCATCTCTCCCTTCACAGTCTGGTATTTCTGGGGTTTTTAATTTATAGCAACATTGTACAAGGCTTCAGTGGGATGTGTATGTTCCATACCCAGGATGAACAGACTGGTGCCCCTGGTAAGAAACTTGCTGCCGCTGACAAATTGTCTTGCTGTCATAGCCAGCAAAAAAAAAAACCAAAGAAATTGCAGAGCCTCTCTTAGTGCACATCCTTCAGAGCAGCTCGTCAGCTGACGAGAACACAGCACTGGTCAGTTCAGTATCCCTGTAGGAAGCCAGGTAATGCCCATGGTTATACTCACAGGTCAGAGCAGAAGGAGTTCTGTAATTGCCTGGGATATGTGGATTTACCCACATGAAAAGCACCAGCAGATCTTTAATGACCACAAAGCAGTTTGGGTTCTGGTTTAATGCCTTGTCTGGAAGATATAAAATGTACGTGGAAGGGTGATTTATTTTATTCCCCATTGATGTTGAAAGCTAATGGGAAGCATGAAGAAGGTCATTTAAACTTTGTCACATCCGAGTGGCTAATCTGAGGGCTGTGGCTGCTTCAGACACCAGAGCACATGCCAAACCTCGTTACCAACGTCTACTTGGTGAAGTGGCATCTCTTCCAAAGCAGACTCCAGCACTTAGTGGCGGTTCCAGTCCCAGGGCTGAGTTTTAACCCCACCTGTGCCTAGTGCAGTGACACTGCCTACCTTCATCTTGCTTGATATTGCTCCCAGATGTCTTGCAGAACCTCTGTATGCTCTGTGACCAAAGGTGGACGGAAAACAAGTCAGTATGGTTAGCCTCAATTTTCTCTGCTTCTGTGCATACTCTTTGTACTATAATCATAACTGCTATGGCTCCCGTTTGCAAAAGGACACAGGATATTTGCATTTTCTTTGTCCGTACCAAAATCCATGTCTGTGTAATACAAGCCCTGGCAAATAATAAGGGCATTCATTCTGCACGGACAGAAGAGACTAATATTCCTTGGATGGTGCTGAAAGCAGACATGCTGTATCTCCATGAAGGTCTTACAAAGAGCATCCAGCTCAGCATGACCTCTTTCTCCAAACATCCTCTTATTTTTTGGCTGTCTTTAGAGGACCCGGAACAGTCTGTGCTGCCCAGTCTCCAGTACCATCAGCACTTCCAGCTAACATGGTGAGTTACATGCACCCTTCATCTCCTAGTCCTTAGGGTTAGGTCCTCTGTCCCCTCTGATGTGGGTCAGAGGAAAACAGAATAAGGGAAAATAAAGCAAAAGGGTTGGAGAGTGAAGATGCTGGGGATTTTGGAGACTTGACACAGAGTTCAGTGTACTCTTTCAATTTCATGCTTTTTGCAGGCCTGGTGCTGGGTGAAGTCTTGGAGGAACAGAAGTGTGGTTAGAAGTTTCCCTTAAGAAAATCCTTGAATGCATCAAGAATGGATTATACCTTATGGCCAGTGGCAGTCATGGATTCGTGCATTCATCTCCTTTCTGTGGCAGAGAGAAACATCCCGTATGTTGGAGGGAAAGCAGTATACAGCACTGCCCACTAATTCACATAATCTCATGGAAGGCACTGTCAGCATGGAAGCACACAGTGAGCAAACCTGCGATAACACATGAGCTTCTTTGTGTGAGAAGGAGTTTTCAGATGAGGAAAACTGCACCCTCAGAAGTTCTCCCCCCTCACTGTTTTTGCCTTGTGGCCAGAGAGTGACACTGGTTGGCATCAGCCCACACCCAGGCCCACTGCAGCAATCATGGCTGCAGTTGGTTGGATGAGACCTGCTGTAGATATACTTCTGTCCAGACTGGACACAGGATGTATCTACATGTTTTGCCAATTCCAAAGACTGGACCCAGGCCTTGATAAGGCAGCTTTCTCTCCTAGGAGTGGGTGAATAGCCTACCGAATTCATCAACATCTACGAGAAATTCCATGTTCTTGGCATAAGGAACAAAAAAAAAAAAAGCCGTATTGACAGTCTTTGGTTTCCTTCAAGTCAGTGTGCAGGCAAGCATCCGGTATTCTGCTCTGCCTGCAGCCTCTAACATTCTCTGCAGTTGCCTGAGACCTTCTTTTGAACACAGGTTAGTGGGTTTCCTGCATTAGTGCAGAGAATACCTTGTTCAGTCCCCATTTGCAGCTGGAGTGGTGTGTCTTAGAAATGAGCATGATTCTGCGTAGCAATTCCAGCATGGCTTGTCTACTAGAACAAACAGAAAAACAAAATGTGATAATCAGACATCTAATTAGGGGAAATGCATTTATGATTGGGGAGAGTTGGTGCTCAAACAGCATACAGCGAACATGACAGGGCAAATGCAGGTAAGGATCATGAAGAGCGTACTGCAATTTCAGTCTTCTAAAGAGCCCTACTAGGGGAGACTGAGACCTCACTCGAGCTGTGCCCAGTCTGTATGGTGGAAATGGTGTCTTTCTTGCCATGAATTTTTGTGGATAAATCTCATTATGCAGGTGTGGCAGGAGGCTGTCTTACAGATGTGCAGCACAGATGTAACTTCATGGAGAAGAACCAGATTCAGGGAGAACTGCCTGTGGTGGTCAGTAGCGTGTGGGGACCAGCAAGAGTCCCTATGAAGGAAATCTAGGAACCTCTTGAGGGCAGCAGTGAATATGCTGCAGACAGGCTTAGCTGAGCTCTAGGAGTCATTTGGGTTAGTCAGAGTGCACAGAGTTGCCTCTAGTACTCAGAGTGTCTGTCGTGTCTTCCCAATCCTCTGGAGTCTTTTGTGAGATGAGGCTTCTCCACGTGCTCAGCGTATGACTTAAGTGAGGCAAAGGAAATACTGCAGTATTTTTTTTCCTGTGCACAGTACATCTTTTGCATGACTACAGGATGGTGTCTTTATGTTTTACGGACAGTGCAGTTGTATGCCTCCAGCCCAGGTAATCGTACATTGATTTTAGCTTCCAGGAACTTGTTACGCAGTTGGAAAGAACACAAGTTTATGACAGATTATTTGCCACCTCTACATCCTCACCCATTCTCCTAATTCTTCCTCAATTAATCACCCCAAAAGAGGAGGTTTCTCTAGCAGCCATGTGCAGACAACTAATTTTAGGGATTTCTAGTGGTTTTAGATCAAGTACAAAGGTATGGTTAATTCCTGGTGGAAGAAAGAAAGAGAAGGCTGTCTGGCCCTTCAGTTTCACATCTAAAGTGCTGTAGCTGAAAACAGAGGAAACCATCTATCCAAGAAGAAACAGGTCAGTGACTGTTCCTGTCTTTCTCTTGTTTTTAGGGGGACATTTCTGTCTGGTTACCATTTCAGCATGTTACTCTAAGGCCAGCTACATGGGGTGTTTCTTTGCCATTGCCATCTCCTCAGACAGCAGGGGAGCTGGAGTATGCTGCCTTGGTGACCCGAAGGCCATTTTTCTGCCTGTATTAATTCACCATCCACAGGTGGAGACTTGGTGACTGACCCCAGCCTATGACTGCCAGCTCTGTGACAGTGGTCGAGTAGATTTGCAATGATTCTTCAGTCACTAAGAGAGACCTCCCCTCCAGTTTACCTGGTGGAGAAGGCTGTGTTTTGGTGAGCAGAATAATCTTTTATTCAACCTGTTGTGTAGCCCTGTTCATATGAGGTGCAGTCTACTTGAACGCTTGCTGAAGACCGTGCCTGATGCCAGCTCTCCAAGATACAGGCCAGTATCAGGGGCTCTAGCTGATCCCCAGCACTGTGTCTGTAGGCTCATCTGCATGAGGCCAGTGACTGTTACTCTCCACCAGCTGCCTGCCAGAACCAGCACGACTCTTCTGTGGGGACACAGAACATTTTCATCATCTTTTCAGCCAGTATCACCAACACCGCAGCTACTGTCTGGAAAGCTCCTGCCACCTGCGGCTGAACCGCCACTTCTGTTCGCCATGTGAAGAAGCTGGAGTGCAGACTTTTACTTCCTTTTCAAGTCAGATGAGCCCATTTCTCTGCAAGATTGTCACTGCTGTTTCTCAGCAGCACCCTAGGTACACCTTACTTCAGATGAAAGACTGGCATCCCAAAAGAAGGAATGCACAGCACCAGTTTTTGTTGTCTTATCATTTTGTACTCCTCTGTGTTTCTCTCCTCACTCATTAATTGCCATTAAATCCTTAATTTTTCTTATCAGAGCCATTGTTCTATTGCATTCTTTTAGGCAGACTTCTCTGCAGTTACAGACACTTGCATTTGGGCAAAATAATGTGCAGCTGCAGTATCTCATACCTGGCAAACCTGGGGAACAAGGTTGTAGGTTCTCATGCTGTTGCTATCTGTGCGATGAGCAGTGTCTGCAGCCCACTGCTCTCTCCTGTGGTTACCAGGAGTGGCTGGCACCATCAGATGGCCCTGTGCTCTCCAGTCCCAATCAAGATCTCACTTTCCCTTCCTCACAGTAGGATCACTGCCTGCTTTTAGCCTCTGCCCCTTGTGCAGTGGCAGATGGTGCCTGAGTGCTACCTTGTCCATGCAGCATGCCTTCAAGATGATGTGTCCTTTCCAGGCTTACTAGGGAAACATAGCAGAGGTTTGTAGGTGATAATTATGTTTGCACCATGATCCTGAAAGCACAGAGTGGCTATTTGCAAAACAGACCTTGCCATGGCTGTGTGGCGTGCGTGTGTGAGGAAAGTAATATTGCATCTGTGGTCATGGGAACATCTGAGTGTTGCTAGTGGGTGTACTTGTTTGATGCTTGTCTGGGCAATGTGGAACGGTACTCAAGTGGGATTGCTGGCATCTACTAATGTGTAAACATCTCTTGCAGTGGAATTCTTCTTATAATTTTAGATGTCTGCCATAGAGACATCCCCATCTGACATGTTCACCATGCCTTACCTTTATATAGTTAATGGAGAGAAACAAGGCCACATTTAGGGCACTCTGCATCTGAGCTATTTTAGACTTCTCCTTCAGAATTCTTTTGGCAAACAAGATATCCCTTCTGCTTAATTGAATGTAGTTTATTTTCAGTAGAGTCTTCTGTTTCGTGCAAGCGCTTTGCTGTGCTCTCTGTTGTTCTAACATTGTGAACTGCCAATAGCACCGATTGTACTACTGTGCAGTGAAGGGCCTCTTCTACCGGTAAGTATAAGTTTTGTCATAGTACTGCAAAATGGATAAAAATGAGAGAAAGCAAACAGTCACGAAGAATTTTTTAGGCCCCATATTCTCACCAGCTGAGCTTTAGACAGCCGGAAGGAGCAAAGCTCCTTGACTGACTGGAATGTAGCTGTTGTTGCAAAGTTCTGTAAGTCCGTTTAGGGCAGAGATAATAGAAAGCTGGTCCATTATGTGAGTAAGCTTGCTTCACTGCAGTCAGTACTTAAAATTATAGCTGTTGTTACTGCCAGAAAGTCAGACAGTTGCTGGCTGAAGACAATGCTTCTTAAGTATGTACTTAAAAATGAGCTCTACTTTGTCTCTTGTTGAATCAGGGCTTTAGTTAACCTTTCTTTGCTCTAATAGTTTTGCTCGTGTGTGTGAGAAACGCCCAGATCCCCGGGATGGGAAGAACCCAATAACCCTGTCTTAGAAATGTCTCTATTCTCCCCATCTATACATTTGTGATGGCTGCAATCATTCAAAGTGTTACTGTTACTGGTACAGTGGTACAGCCACTGAGAACTGGAGGAAAAGTGGTTTTGGAAAAAAGTGGTTTGGGAATATATTCTTGACTATAGGCTTCACTCCCTCTCACAGTTTCCCAGAGGCAGTTCTCTGAGCTGACTTTTAAGTGGCGCAGTTGGACTTTTCCTCAACTCTGTGAAGGTTGTTTCTTTTTTCCTTTTTCATTGAGAAAGAGGGTCAAAAGGCCTAGAGTTGAATGCTGTTACTTTCATTACTCTTTGTTCCCTACAAACCTGGATTTGTTAACATTTCAAGCCTAAAGTCAAGATCATCTCTTTCTGAAGTTATTGATAAAGGCAGACATATATGCCATTTGACAGAATGCAATGGCTGTTAGTACTATGTAGAGTTTGTTGGGGGAATGCGTTTAGATTTTAGGCTTTCTGGTATTATAAGAATATTCTGCTCTTTATTTGCTATGTTTATGTTATTTTTACCAATAACTGTATTGCAGTACTAGCATGGAGCCCTGTTCTCACATGTGATCCCAGCATGTAAGGAATCATATTAATGCAGGACAAGAGGATGAAGTCCCTCTCAGGAAACTTACAAGGAGATCTACCAAGAAACAATTAAGTAACAGTCATCAACATGGTAGCCAAAGCCTCAATATGTCAGCTTTCATAACTATTTTTCTAGGTGCATATGCTTTATTTGGCCAGGTAAAGCTGACCTTTTCCTCACAGACTTTCCGTCTGCTTTGAAGACATAGCTGTTACTGATACATGGGGTAGTCCTTTTGCACTGTGTCATCACTTGTATAGCCAAAGTACTTGGCAAAGACCTGTGCTCCTCTGCCTGTGTTCTCAGCTGTAAGCCAGACTTCTGAGAGCAAAAGTTTTGTGAAAAGGAATTTGTTCATGTCTTTCCAGCCTCTAAAACAAATGGAGCTCATGTAGGTTGATGAAAAATCTTAATAGGCAATCACAGCGTGCTTGTATCTGTCAAACCTATGGGCTGATTTCAGGGAAATTTGACAATGGGCAGAGGTATTAAAAGTAGGCAAGGTTGTTTAAACTTCGTAAGAAGTGATTAAAGAGAGGAGAGAGTGGAATATGAGCATTTGAAAGTTTGCCTCTAGCTGTTAATCCTTTCAGCTGGTAGGACAAAGGCAGCTTGGTTGTTGCACTGTATTCTGAAGAAGGAAGATAGCAAAGGTGCTGCCACTTCTTTAGCCAGTCAAGTGGAAGACACAAATCCACAGAGAATCAGATGACATTGGTTCTGCTCTTCACAGAACTACTTGTTCATGTTAGATGGAAGGAAATCTGGGGGTACGATTTACCAGATATTTCAACATCTGGAATTTCCAACTTGGCTGTGGAGTGTGGCCTTTCCTGTATCATGGTCTTTACTTTCTCAAATCCAGTACCCTGCAAACTACCTTAATATTTAAGTGAATACTGAAAAATAAAAATTGAAATATGCCTTATGCCGTGAATAAAAGTAACTGAAAAGCAAAATATTTTAGGAACCATTAACAGGAACTGGCTATGTTTTCTTTCATTGTCTCATTGTTGATGTTCTGCACTTAAAAGAAGAAAATTCAGTCCTACATCAGAACAGATAAGTGACCATATTGGATTCAGGATTCTCTCTCAGACAGTGTCCAGCAGCGGATATTGTGGAAAGCATAGCATGATACTTGCCTTGATAATTTTCCTGGCTCCAGCAGTTTGTTGGTCAGATTTCCTGAACCTAATTGATGTCCATGTACCTTTTAGCTCCAGATTGATTTTATTTTATTTATATATGGGACAGCAACTTTCTGGATGTAGTTGAACTTTTAACATGTATTGAAACTGCTGCCTTCATTTAATGTCCCCTAATTCTTGTATTGGAAGAAAGAGTGACGAGTCTTCCCGTATCCACTTTCTTTAGAACACCTGTAATATAGCACAGTTGTTTGGTTTCTTTTTTTTTTCCTTTTTGATCCTGAAAAGTCCTGCCTACTGTCTCATACTGTAGCAGTATTGTATGTTAGATGTTCCTTGCTGCCCTTTCATGAACTTTTTGACTTCTTCTGTGCCCTTATTTGAGATGGGGAACCAGGACTGCATGTTGTATTAAAGATGCTCTATTGATAAATATAATGTCATAATGATACATTCTCTTCTGTTATGTGTTCCTGTTCTAATTAGTCCTAGCATTTTATTTGCCTTTTTGACCTCTGTTGGGCACTGAACTGATGATTACATTGCTCTGTAGCCCAGCATCTGTATCTAGATATATTACCTCAAGATCGTTTCCAAGTGGTAATAATAATCTACAAGTACAATGTTTGATATAAAATACTTAGATTTTTTTTTTTCAGTGGGTGCTGCATTTCATCTTTATCTCCTTTGAGTATCTTTTTGCTATTTTATTGCTGTACTCAGTATAGACTCCTTTTGGAGCTCTTTGCAATTGACCCTTTTACTACCCTTAATAGCTTAGTATTCTCAGCAAGTTTTATCACCTTATTTTATCGCCTCTACAGTGAAAATTGGCCATTTACTCTTTACTGTATTTAAGCACGTACATAGGAATGATTAATCTGTTATTGAACCCTAGTGATGATTAATTTATGCCCTGAAGCATGGGGCTTGATTATGACTTTTTAAATGTCTACAACTGTAAGTGTTGCTGCTTATGAAATGGATGACCTTGTGGTCCCATGGAGGGGCTACAAAGATAGTAAAGGAACTGGCCTTATAATCATGAGTTGAATTTAGTGAGATTTTCATTAACTTATTAAAATCTGAATGCCTTTGAAGAGATAATACAACAGCTGGAAAATTACTTTTCTTCAACCATTTGTATTTCAGGAGAAAATGAAGTTCCATCTGAAGATGCCCTAATACTACAGCTGCACCTTGCAAAAGGGCATGAGAAATTTACTGAAATGCTAAAAAGCCAACAGCAGATCATTGTTGATTTGCAGCAAAAACTTGCTGAACAGCAGCACATATTGATTAGCCAGCAACGGGAGATTCTTGAACAGCAAAGAAAAATGTATGAGCAAATGGATCTGATCAAAGTCCAGTATGGCATGCTTTTTGATACGGTGAAACAAATGTCATTTCAGAGTTTGCAAGAAGATATTCAAAATTATTTTGAAAGTCATCTTCAAGGACTTCAGAACCAGGTCAGAAATCATCTCCAGAAGTCATACCCTGTGCATAAAGTAGAAGTGGATGCAAAAGTGATTAATGTTGGGGAGTCTTTGCTGGACTGTGGCCTTTGTGAAAGTGATGAATTTTGCAATTTCCAAAAGACACCTTCGCAATGTGAAAAATGCACATTGTGTCCTGCTGGTTTTTTCCAAATGGCTGAATGTTCTGCAAACTCTGATCGGATTTGCCAGGTGAAATATAATTCTGTATCTTTTAATTATTGCTTATGAAGTATTGTGTTGGACATACTGGGATAACATTCTGGAAATAACTACTTGGAGAGCTAGAGAGATCCAGTCTGAAGCATGTGCTTTACTGAATGGATCTATGGCACTTCAAAGTCTGCCTGAAGTTTTTTGTGGGTTTTGTCTTTACCGTTTACTGCTCTAAATGGGGCACTAGTTTGTGCCTGTTGGGTATGATGCTTTCCCAAACCTGACAGGTGGCAGGACTTTGATTCTTTTCATGATGGTAGGAAAGGATATCCTAAAACATGTATGCTTATGCATGCTAAATTTGTTTATTTAGTCCCAGTCCACTCTGCAGGAACTTCTAGACATCTCTGAAAAGCAGAGGAAGGCTTTACTAAGCTAAACTAGAGGTCGGATATTTATTTATAGGTTTGGAAACAAAAGCTGACAGTTAAAACAAATGTAAGAACTAGTTACAGCTTAAATATAGCATACTAACATATCAAAATACAGAACACGAATTGTTTATTATTAAATACATTTTATTATAAAATACATTTTATTATACAGTACAAAACCAGCATGTAAGCAAAATAAGATGATTCTTTGATCACTTTATCTTGTTTAGAGATCCTTCGATATATGGGGAAATTGATATTTAAAGCAGTGTCTTGTTTGCCAAGTGTTGCCCCCAATACTTAGCTTAATATGAGCCTGAACAGCTGGTGACCTAAGCCCAAGATACTTAGAAGAGAACCTGAAAGAGTTTGTCTGGTTCCCTCTCTGCTGGTCTCAGTTTTCTTTAATGCTAGCATTTAAATGCAAATATAGCATGTTATTCTTTCCCCCCTGCCTTCTGTACGGTGAAAGGAGGGATTGTTGACAGGAAATTCTACTTTATCATTTACCTTTCTTGTGTGTTTTTCAGTTAGCACCTTCCCCCAGACTAAGTGTCTTTAAGAGCCTTTCCTAACGCTGTCTCAATTGTTACAATGCCCTTAAGACCAATCGAGTGATGCATTGCTCGCGGGGATGTGGTGTTGTCTTACAGATCACGCATCATAACAAGCATTAGTTGTGCAACCAATCCATTTAGCTTGTCATCTGCACACTGCTAGCTTTCTGTGGGCACTGCACAGTCTTTTTGTATACCTTGTTAAAACAGGGGACAAATGCAAAACAATTTGTCTTGCTCCAACGTACTTACAAGACCAGCCCCCTTTCCATGCCCACACACGCCTTTTACTGGCAGATGGGTGTCACGGAGCCTGGAGAAGTGCCTGTTTTGAATTTAAGTGTTGCGTTGAAGTGCTCCAATATGATTCTTGTGATTTACAGGACAGAGATGAATGCACTGAATCTCCAAGCATTTGTGGCGAGAGGATAAAATGCCTGAATACACCAGGTAAGTTTTGTTCTCTGATAGTTAAAAAATGAAGATAATTAGATGTTCAGAAACAGGCCAAAAAGATAGATAAGAACTCAGGCCTGTATGTTTGTGAGTCATGACATGCTCAACTTGCTGGAGTCAAGGGGGTTGGAAAACACTCAGCTCTAAGTTGATATCAGTTCTGGTGGACAGTGGGCTACACTGGACTTCATATCCACTAGGAGCATTGGATTGTTCCTTTTACCTTATTTTCCTGGGGTTTTATATGCTTTGGTTTTAATTTTCACTTATGACCTGACTTTCTTCTTGTTTATGCTGGCGCAAATGGGGTCAAAATCAAAGATACTATTCCTGATGGAGAAAAATAGTTGTCATTTTCCTTCTGCGGCACTGGGGTAGATATTTGATTTGAGCTAATGAAGGTTCTTATAAGGCCTCCCTCCATCAATCTTTCTCTCTTTTAGCAACAATATTGTCAAATGCTGAGGAACGATCAACAGTTTCCATCATTTGCAGGGGCTTGGGGGAATTTTTCAGACATTTAAGAACAGATTTGACTGGAGTTCTGCACTGCAGACATTGCCTTCATTACTTCTCTTGACAGTCAGACACAAAAGAGCGAAATTAATAGACATATTGAGCAAAAGAGGGTGGCGTCTCTGAGGGGCAAAGGCTATTTTCAGCTGATTATGAGTGATTTTGTACTATTCCTGTCCTGCCAGTGGTGGAGAAAAAACTGTGAGGGAATTGGTCTTAGAAAAGGGTTAGAAGAGGACATAGGCTCAATTATACTCTCCTTACTTCCTCTGGGCAGGAACTGTGGTGGGTTGGGTGGTATTACTACAAAGACCACAGGAAACTGGAAATGACTACAGGAAGAGAGCGCTTAGTGTTGCTTTATGTGGCAGATGCTGTAGAGGAGGTACCGCCAGCCTTACAAAAGAGGCAAGACACTATTAGACAGCCTTAGCGGTTGTCAGTTAGAGGCAAGACAGCTTAGGGTGCAAAATTTGAGACAGAACATTGGAAAGGTGTAAGGCTTTGTCTCTTCTTTAGTATGAGACCGAGTTCGGTTGAGTTGGTGGTTTTGTGGAAGGAAGCCCACAAGGCCCCAGCCCAGGAAAGAGCCACCAATGTGGTAGTCATTTGGTGTTGCTCTAGTCTGTGGCTTAGAAGAGGGAAGGCTGTAATGAATTTATCCAGTGGGCTCCGAGGTGGGGGGACCCAGACCAAGAGTGAGTCTATACAACTGCTGGAGGAAAGTTAAGTGAAGGCAAAATACTGCCAAGAAACAGATGGATAGTGGTGGTGTGTCACATCACAGAAAGGCAGTAGCAATGTATTTGAAAGGAAAGGACTCTTCCCTTGATTCCTTCTCTCCCAGTTTTAATGGTGGCTTGTAAGATGTGAAAGCAAACTATTTCCCATCACCTGGATCAGGAATCAATGTTCTGTCAATGTTGTCGCCATCTGTCACAGAAGAGAGAGTGTTCTTTTTATTTTTTTATTTGTGAGGACTGCTAGTTTCAGCCTGTCTGTTCACGATGGCTCATTATCTTATACAAGTGCAATTAACTTGTCAAAAGGGAGGCTGAAACTGAATGTCTGTTTTGGGTAACGTAGGGGAGATAGGGATGTGATCTGACATATGAGTTCCAGATGTTGTATGTGGTTTCTTGAGCTGCACGCAAAGGTTGTTGCATCTGTAGCAACTCATGTTCACTGTACAGTGTGAAGGGAGACAGAACAGATAACAAATAAAACAACAAATAAAAAACAACAACTAGGAGCCTCTTTTTCTTCACCCTTCCACTTCCCTCTACATCATACCTTCTTCCCCTGCTGCTTTTTCTTGCTTTTATCTGGTATGGGAGTTGTTAGGGTATTTGATTAAAGGCCGGTCATCAAGGAGCAATGACAGTTGGAGGTACCCAATCAGTGAAAATGGAGTCCAGTCCATCGTTTCCTTCTTAGACAATCACAGTTGTCAGACTGTTGTCTTTGGTGTGAACCCACCAAGCAGAGTCAACGAAAGGCACTCTCCTCACAGTGCTATGCAAGCTAAAGAGAACTTACTGTAGAACTTACTGTAGGATGCAGGGGGAAGAGGAATGAGAACCTAGACAGATAGCCCCAATTTGTAGTTAGCTGTGTTCATTTGTGATGAACCAAATTTGACATAGAGGGTGTAAAAAGAGGTGGATTCCCATACTTAATCTGTTTGAATGTCAACTTTACATCAGGCAGGTAGGAGTAGTAACAGCAGAAAAACATATGCATGGCTTACTCTGATTGCCTTGCAATTGCCTGGCCTCCATGAATGGTGGGGGCTGGCGAGTGTGCTGCAGAGATACTCGGTTTCTGAAAAGCAGCTTGAGTACAACTGGGCTGTTCACTGTTAAACCAGGTGCAACAGTGTCCGGAGCAGGAGCCAGGAAGAGGTGGGAGAGGTTGTCAGGCAGTAAAGAGAAGTAGGAAGCAGTCACAGCATGCTGCTGTGCTGGCTTTCTGATGTTTGACTATTGTTTGCTGCTTGACCTCTTCTGGGCATGGGGTAGGATGCTGCTTTTGCCACTGTGCCCACAGTATAAAGCTTCTGTGCTGCTTTGAAGTTACCTATTTCAAGTACTTGCAGGGGGAACACCTGCTGCAGATCCAACCAATAAAAAACTAGACAGCAAATTGGTGAGAGTAGTCACCACATGTATTTGTAAGACCCGATATGTACAAAAATCCATTAAAATATTTTAAAGAAGCAAATAGCATAAAAAGTATATCTAGGCACTACTGCAGGTCTACTCTGCTATGTGAAGCAGCTGTATTTGTGTACTTGGTAGCATTTCTCAGTGGTAGGGGAGCCACGGATACGAGAAGTAGAACTGGTTTAAGAAGTGTCACGTAAGCAATTACACCATGGTTAAAACTGATTTCAAAAGGAAAGTTTTTCTGGGATTTTTTTGTCTGTATTCTCTAGAATATTCTTAGTTGAAAAAATGTGATCTTATTTATTTGTGTTTTGTTTCCTGTAGAAAAAAAAAAAAAGCCAGACACTTTCAGGGGGAACAAAGTGTTAAGTTTCTCTTGACCTTTTTCAAATAGCGAAATCTTACTGTACTGCAGTGAGCTCTTTTGAGAAAATGATACCTGGTCTCACAAAGAATGTTCTCACATCATAAATTGTGTAGTCCTACATATCAGTGTTGGTGGAGAATCATAGCCTAAGTGAATGAAACGTAAATAGATCAAGAAATATGAGGGTGAATATATGAATCCTTTATAAATTAACACAGTGTCTGGTGTTGTCTGCTGAATAATGTAGTATCAGAAGTGAATTTTAGCCAATATTCTGACCTCTCTTGTGGGCCAGGTGTGTGTATACTGCTCTGTCTTGCAGTTTGCAGTACGTGTGGCGTGCTTTTCTGCCTGCATCAGCGGTCTGCATAGCCAGCTCCACCTTGGGGTTAGCAATGGAGAAAAATGGCTTGTTGGGGTCCATGTCAAATGCTTGTAGTCCCAGTCTCAGAGCAAATTCCGGCCCAGCTATAGCAACTTTCCAGCTGAGGAATAAATCAAATATATGACACAGTATTTAGATAGTAAAGGATATTTAAGAAGAGCTATAAGAATGATGATTATTGAGTTTTGATTTTGGTGGTAAAAAAGCAGAAGTGAGTGCATTAGCAATTAAGCTTTGGGGACCAAACTGCAAGTGGTTATTCTTTAGGGTGCCTCAAATCTTGTGGATTGATTTAGATCCTGAAGGCTCCGTGCACAAAGGTTTTGGGCACCAGTCGCTACAGCTGGAAGCACTGGCAGCTGCGGATGCTCTTGGAAAATTGCCATAGAAAATTACAGGCTGTTTTTAAAACCTGCTCTTAGGGTGTGCGTTCTTTGATCCACCGAGGTCATGGTGTGCCATTTAACAGCACAAAATTGCTTTATGTCAAATAAAGTAATTTCAAATGGCACCACTAGAGATTCTCTTTACTGTTTGCAGCAGTGTTATATTTTAACTTCAGACTGTCACAACTGCTGCTGTCCTGTGTCTTAGGGCAGTGTTTTTCCATCTTTTAAATGTGTGGACTTCTGCATAATGGTGTTAAGCCTGCTGTTTACAATTTTGTTTTTCCTAACTGTCTCTTGCAGGTTCTTTGTCCCTTGGGTTGAAAAGCACTGCTTTAACAATTACAGCTACAGCAGTGCTGTGCCATAACATGGCTGGGCAGGCAGCACACATTTCTCCTTGCATAGGGGAACTCTCCGTTAGTTGAAAATATCTTTGCTGCTCAGCACACCAGTTAGTAACCGTGCCTTTCACCTAGGGGAAGGGAGAGAGGGCCCTTCCAGCAATATCATTGTATCTGGTACATTGCAGGGTTTGGTTAGAATTGCCCCTGCGCAGCCCTGTCTTGCACCTTTCCTGCTCTAAACCAGTGGATTCTACTTGGGCAAGGTGAGATACCCCTAGTGTTTCCTCTGTTTGCTATCAAGGATCCTTTAATAGGCTCTTTTCAATGGTGCCCAGTGACAGGACAAGAGGTAAGGGGCACAAACTTGAGCATAGGAAGTTCCACCTAAACATGAGGAGGAACTTCTTTACTTTGAGGGTGGCAGAGCACTGGAACAGGCTGCCCAGAGAGGTGGTGGAGTCTCCATCTCTGGAGACATTCAAAACCCGCCTGGACACGTTCCTGTGCAACCTGCTCTAAGGTGACCCTGCTCTGGCAGGGGGGTTGGACTAGATGATCTCCAGAGGTCCCTTCCAACCCTATGATTCTGTGATTCTGTGAATAGCACAAAGTGATCTAAAATCATAATGGTCTTCTGTTGTCTCTCTTTTGATTAGATGTGTTATTGAATATACCTGATATGTTGAGCTGTAGAGTTCTTAGATTTATTGTTATAAAGGTACGACAATACAAGTTGTCTGTTTCCTGTGAACAGGTGGTTTCCGATGCCTTGGAATTGCTGAGAAAGATGCAGCTTTGGGACTGTGTGGAGAGGAGTATTTCTTTAATAAAGAAATGCAGGAATGCCAGGCGTGTTTAAAATGTGAAGATGGACTAGTGGCTGTGCCTTGTTCCACTGTCAGTGATACGGTTTGTTCAGCGACCAGTGAAAACAAGCTCTCAGAGTCTTGGGCTGCAAACATCATTCTACCCTCTGTGAAGTCTGGCATCTCTCAGGTCTACTCTGGCTTGAACTTGAAGATAAAGGCAAAGCTTCCCTGTGAAATCCTATCTGTTGAAGATAACAGCCTGGTATTCAGGCAACATGGTCTGTTGTGGACTGACCTAAATTTTGCAGTAAAGCACAACTGCAGGAATTTTTTGCAACTTTCCTTAAAGCTAAATGGCAGTGAGGAAGGCTATGAACTGAGCGGTGTTCGCATTGAACAGCCAGAAGGAAAGTATTTCCAGAGCACTAGTTTAAGCAGTGCTGCTGAAGTGGAGCCCAGCCAAACTCTTTCTGTGTATTTGAGGAGCCCCAATCAATTCTGCAATCAAAGTAGAGACTTAAATATTTATGATCTTAATACCCCACTCAGTTTGTTTTGGTTGTCCCACGACACAGGTGCTGTGGCACTCAGCGCACAGATGTCAACAGCAATACATTACCAAACCAACTATCGACCTACCTTTAAAATAATGTCTGTTTCTGACCCTTACATGCTAAGTTTATCTCATGATGGCAGAGCTATAAAGTTCACTGAAACTGGCGTTGTCAAATTTGTGTTCCACCAGGCATTGTATTCCATGGGTCATACGTGTGTCCGGGAGGGCTTCTCCCTAATTTCTTATATCAATAGGAATGGTACCAACAGAGAATTAATGAATGTATTTAAATCTGGAGTAAATTACAGAGACACATCAATATCTGCTTCTGGGGCCACCAAAGTTGGTGCTGGAGATCTGATTAGCTTTGAGATACTTTCTCCTGCACAGTGTAATGTTCGGTATTTTGGAGATAGTTCTGGAGTTAGTATGTTTAGCCTCATCTGGATCCCTTCAGCAGTTTCTAGTGCCATATCAGCCACAGTTTCTGTTACAGGTCTGCCTACTGGAGCTGTGAGAAACAAATTACTAGATTTCACCCAGGTCTCATCCAACGAGAAACAGATACAGCTGGTTTCGTCTGGACAGCTTGCTCACAAGTATTTCATTTTTACTGAAAAGGGAATTGCCAGCCTTGCATTTAACTTAAAGCTAATCCACTCATGCAATGTGCTCAAAATGACTCTTAATCAGTTGACCATGCATCACATGCAACCCACAGCAATTGCTCAGCAGATCGGAGGTCAGATGCCAGAGGGAAGCATATGGACCAGTGTGTCCCTCCGTGCATCTTTTGCAGTGCATAATGGAACACTGATATCAGTTTCTCTTGACTGTGTGCGTGGAAGGATCAATCAGATCACTCATGAACATGGAACCAGTATATCTATTTTATGGATTTCATCTTAATTTATGTACAGTGAAGGCAGCACAGAACTGGGGTTTAAATTGCATTTGGATTCTACTCTGATTCTATACATATTTGACACCTTATACTGTGTTGACATGAGCAGGTTGTCCCACTAAAATGCTCTCAATTTTAGGAATATTTAAATATAATCTTAATTGAATGATCAGTATTTAAAGAAAGCTTTCAATGTTCCAAGATTTTACTTCTTCTAACATCTTCAGTCAGGGGAACTTTGAATTCAGGTCAAACTCTCTTATCTTTAATAAAGCAGTCTCTTAAAATGAGTTATTTCTGGACCACAAGAAATTGCAGGTGAGGGTAAAAACATACCTTTTAGTACTGCAACTGAAAGCAGCACAGCCAAATAATGGAAACCTGCTTTCAGTTTCTTCACTGCAGCAGGCTAATAGCAAGACTAAATGCACTTTGAGGCTAATTTGTCTAGATCTTATAAAATGTTGTGCTTTCTATAAATGGAGAGAACATGTCTCAAACTAGAGGTTATACTATGGTGGCACTGGAGTATGCATGCTTAGTATTATAGAAATGCGCATGGGTCCAAAATGGAACGTTTTTGCAAAATATAATAATTGCTGTCAGCAAAAACATTAGAAAGAATGACAGTTCTGATGTTATTTGGAAATAATCTGCATTTAAGTAATTTGGGAAGGCTCTTTCCTGTTTTTAGTTTTTGCCACTGAAAAGTTGCAAGATGAGAAGGAAGGATTTCTATGCTGAAAAGCAAGAGTGTATTGGAGAAAAGAAATGAGTGTTAAAAGAATGTATTGAAAATGAGACTTTTGGAAATTAAGCAAATTTGTATTCGGTTTCTTATAAATGAGAAAATATTTTTCTGACCAAAGAGGAACACCGTTCACAAACATACTTATTTTGCGGAACAGGTACTTCATTTTAAAAGGTGGTTGGTGTTTTTTTTTTTTTTTTTCCTTAAATCACTCATCTAATTCTAAAAAGAAATGATGTATTCAGTGACACTGACTTTTATCCTCTTCCAGTTCATCCATCAAACTATTCTTTCTTTTTCTAGTCTATGTAGAGTGTTTTCCCTCATTTTCTCCTTTCTCCTCCACAAATGCTGCTTCACTCTCCTTTCTCATTTCTTTTGTTAGGAGTAAGCGGCATGCCCTGTCACGTAGCTCAACTCTTTCCATCCTTCTTTCACCATCCCTACTAAAGAACAGATGCGTGTATGTCACATATGTAATTACAGAGGAGAGACATTAATAAGGCACTCACAGGCTGCCTTACGTCAACCTCACCAAAAGAAGGAATACTATGCACGATAGAACTTTAATGTAGGTGTCTGCCTGAGTACATATATCTAAAATATATGTACTTTCCTGTACTCTTCACCTGTTTTGGAGTTTGTCACACTGTTTAGTTTTCTCCTATAATTTTCTGTGGAAGCATGAACCCAAATGCAAGACTTGTATCTGGTGGTTCTGTTTTTACTTGTAACTTTCTAACTGCATCCTTAACACTTGTGGTTCTCTTTCCCTCATCCTTTTTTCTTCAAGTTTATACTGAAAGGTATGCAGGCTTTGGACAAATTGCTCACCTGCTCCAAAGAGAGAACCGTAGTTTTTCTTGCTTTCAACTGCAAATCTAAGCAGTCCATCACAAGATACCTCACTGGATGTTGTGTTGAAGCCAGCATAAGTACGCAAACTGCAGTAAATTCAATCCCGGTGTCCCTGAAGTCTGTGACAGAGGTCTCAGTGCCTTTGTGTAGCCAGGCTCATTCATTCTTAAAAGGACATAAGGAAGGGTAGAGTAAATCTAATATTAAAGGTGTTCAACATTTGTGAAATATTGTTACTGTTCCAGATGATATTTTGTAGTGGTAGAGGAAGACTTCTGGAATGAGAACACGTGTATCTATTATATATAGAAGAGCTGCATTACCTAGGAGCGGAGCAGTTTTTCTGGGTACTTCACTCTGGAAGTCTACTGAGATTGAACAGAGATGAAATGGCACAGGCGTTAAACTTTTCTGACATATCCATCTGTTTAGTAAGGCAAACTAGTGAAGTGATTCCTAGCTGATATCAAGGCCATCGTATCTTCTCAAACAAACTCTGCTCTACAAAGAGGTGATTTCGTGAGGAGTGGCTCAAAGGGCTTCTTCCTTACAGAAGCAGGTAGCTCATGTCTGTACGAGGATGCGCATGACACAAAGAGGAGCTCTGCAGCAAGCAGACCTGGGTGTTTCTAAGGTAAGACTTCAGGGGAAGACAATTGAAATTATATGCTTACGGTTTTGTTTTAGAAGAAGTTAAGCAAGTCAATTTCTCACAGACAAACGCCCTTTTTTTCTTTGCTGTTTTGCTGTATGTAGTTGTGTTACAGGCTGCCACTCCCCTGTATGATGACAGCTTAAGAGCCATTCTAGTTTAAACCCGTGTAGCAGATCTCAAAATTTGATGTTAGACATAGTCTGATACATCTTTAGCAAAGTGCAGGTGTTACTTGAATATAATAAGCATTTGCCTATATATAGCATATAGCAAATCTAACGGCATGATTTGTATGAGTATGCTTTATTTGAGTGAGGTTGTGATATCAGTGGAATTGCTTGAATATGGAAGAGACTGATGCTCAAATCCTGTATTATGCACGTGTTGGTTGGTACTTCCATTTAAATGCACCATTATTAAAGGATGCTGAAACTACCAGGGAGGTACAAGTGAACATTATTACAGCTAAGAGAGATTGCAGAGTATGAATTCTTTAATGTAGTAAATCTTCTCTGAGGATTCTGGGGGGAGTGCCCATAAGTGCCCTTAAATTCAGGGTAGATTTTTAGGTGCGCAATGGCAGAAATGCAGTATTTTGCACTCATCTCGTGGTGATAATGCATCTAATACTGTTTTGCCAGTGTCGTCTGTGATAAGGTACTCACATGATTAAAGAAAAAAAGTCTTATTGAATACGTAGTGCTAATTGCAACTTGCAGCGAGCTTAGCCTTATTTCAAGCAAGGAAAGACTGATCGTTTGAGCCTCTTTTGCATCTCTCCCTTTCGGGGGTAAAAAAAAAGCCTGAATCCATAGTTGAGGCCACTGGCTGACCTTGGTTATAGTAACCTGAATTTAGAGTAAGTGTGTTGGAATCATTGTGGATTTATGATAGTCTAATTAATGGCACAGTATATAGCCTTTGCATCTATGAAAATGATATATATTGCCTCATACCATGCAATGTTAAGTGGTGCACTATGATCCTAAGTAAGATGAAGTTCAAGAGGCATCAGACGATATACAATGAATGCTAATTTTATGGCACTTATCCCATTTGCTGTAATAAATTGCATGTTTTATTGACAGGTATATCTTTTTAATTATATTTACAACCTTTGAACTTTTTTAATTCATTTTTTCATATGGTTTCTTTCTATTAGTAGCACAATATAATACTGTGAAGTACAGAATTAATTAAAAAACTTTTCTTTTGCATCTTCTGATACCATGTTCATGAATATGGTTAAAATAGCTGGAGACGAGCTCTCCAATCCTTTCTGCCAGAGAACATTTGCAATGGAGGTGTTCATAAAGTAATAGAGTAAATATGAGGCTGGCAGAATCTAGCTGTACAGAAAGAGCTGAAGTAAATACATCCAGTAAGGCAGGTGGTTATTTCATTTATGTTATGGCAATAATGGGCAACAAGGTTGTTATAGAAAACATGACTGGTACAGGAGGAAAATAATTTAGGTTGTGTAGCGCTGCTCATACAAGAGGAAAAAGGATTTGGCTGACAAAGACCTGCATTGTTTTGTACTGTGAAACATTTTGCAAATTCAAAGATTTTTCCTGGATATATTTTATTACCTCTACAGATATTTTTATGCTTTCTATGAAGTCAAAACTGGGCAGAATAGGTTAAGTCTGTTTTAATATTGTGGATGCTTCCTCTGTGCCGTGATCTCTGCAGATTGCAGTACACTGTGAAAACTACGCAAGTTTCAAGTGGTGCTTTTTTATGAAATTTCCTACTTTGAAATATTACCTTGTTTTAAAAATACTGTTTAGACACTTGCCTCTGTTAATATCATATTGTAATATGTTTTAAGAAAACTTTACTGAAATAAATAAAACAATAACGTTTCATTGGTGTTTATGTTCTGTTCTGAGGAAGGCTAATTACAGCGATTTTTACCACAGACTCTTTCGGTGCCAGGATTTATTTCACGGCTGATATCTGAATTACTTACCTGTGTTTGCTGAAGTGGCATTAAACAAGGGCAGTAACAGTACAAATTCATAGAGATCAGCTAGTCTACCTGTTCCCACTGTTGTAAATGTAGATCTGAGAAGATGAAAATTACATTTGACGCTCCTACACTGATAAATGCTTGTGTCAGAAAAGCAGTACACTTTATCTTGGTCATTGCTGTGGTCACCACAGTAATGCAGAGAAGAAAAATAAGAATACTTTTTTTTTTTAAAAAAGAAGAGATGTGTACTGCCTTGCTGCCTTATAAGCTCTGTGTCATGTGTGGAAGCTTTGAGAGTGGTGCGGGGGGTTACCCTGGTCAGACCTCGGCACTAGCACAGCTGCGCTTTTGTCAGGGTCCCTGCAAGTTAAAGTTCGCGTGTTCTCAGTAGAGGCTCTTTACAAATCAGTTTAAGTTACACAACTGTTTATTCTTTTTGGAGATGTTATTGTTTACTAGGGCTGAATGAAAGAGAGGTGCTACCAAACGACCTCTATTTAGGAATAATTTTTAAACAGATTCCTCCAAAAAACAATTTGAGTCCAGTTGGTATTGCTTTCAGCCTTTTCCACTGAAAGCAAAAAAGAGGAATTTTAGCGTGTTATGTTTTTCACCTGCTGAATTTGCACAGACTTGAAGGGCTCAAAGAAATAATTACTATAAGAAGGGGATTACAGACATCATTAACATAGTCTAAATTAGCCAGGGATGAAATTCAGAGGAAGGAGAGAAGAAGTATTTGTGAAATACTAGTGAAAAGAGAACCATCATCCTCCAGGCTGCATCCGAAATTGCCCCTTCTGGTGTTCAGCAGCTGATATGGTTTATGGCCTTTCCAGAACAGCCCAAACCATCTTGATATTTGACTGCTATGTACAATGGCTCTCTCAGATTCACCCTGTGTTTCTTTTCAGGAGTCTGACCTTTGCTTGTACAACACACGTACGTGTCTAGAAGCATGCTGTGCAACCAAGTGTGCCGTGCCTTCCTCTGCTTGGAGGGTTTGCCTTAAAATAAAGCTCAGAAGGTATTAACAGTGGCAGTGGCAGTGCCTGTGCTGCTGTGCTAGTGCTGCCTGAAGAAACAGGCGGTGAGTGGGCTTCAAAACACCTACCTTGCCAATTTGCTGGACCTCAGCATCTCTATATCTGTACATGTATACATGCCTTGTGGTCTGGCTTTTGATGCCTGAAAGCCAAATGACTGCTCTCGGGGGATCCAATAAACTCTTGTTTGGATTAAATAAATGAACCATCATTGCTAAAATAGAGTTTCTTGGCCAGCTGCAGTTTGTATAGTTTTCTTCAGTCTTTCCTTGGAGCTTTGCAGGCATGTTGGGACCTGCAGGGTTGCATCTTTTGTTTATAGGCTCTTCAGAAGAGAAACTAACTGCTCTCCAGACAGCCTAGTGCAATGCTGTTAAATGGCATCTCTTGAAAGTAGCCTTAAAAGGCTGGATGTAGTTTCATTGCTAGAAGGGTGTTAATGCCTGGCTTTGGCAGAAGCTTGAAGTAAAAGCCTGTCATGTTAAAATACATATATATATGTCCTTGGGTTAAATAGCATTTTCTCTAAAAGAAAAACTGCAGAAAAAGGATTTACAAAAGTTTCTACCTCTTCCTATGAAAACAATTTCTCTAGCTTTCTCCTTTGCCTTTTTTTTTTTTCCACTGGAAAGGTAAAGGAAAAAAAGGAAAATAAGAAAGTGAAAATGTGGGGAATGGTGATTGAAGGAGAGAAAAGTGGGAGAAGGAAAAAGCAATCATCTCCAGTGTTTAGGTAATTTAATGTATGAGAATTTATACTAGTTTTCTTCAGAACTTTCTGGAAGAAATTCTTGTTTTCTGAACCAGCTGTAATTGAAAATTTCTTCAATTGAAAAAGGATTCTATCACATTTGGCTTCATTTTTGTCTCTTTTCATCAAAGCACTTCCCATCCACCAACTTCTGTAAACTTCAGTAACATTAGAGTATTCTGAATATGCTTAAGTATTTTGCTGAGCTGGAACATTAAGTTGGGTAATTGAGTTAATTAAGTGCCAACACATATATATTGGGAAACCTCTGGATATACTTGTGCGTTTTGGCATGCAAACATCAGTTTTCATCATTACCTCTTAACTATGTTTATATTGGTAACTGCTTCTCATTAGATAAATGAGCCTTCTCTGAGCTCTACGTTACCATCACTTGGCTGCTAATGGTACCTAACGTGGCTCATTTAAGTCTCCTTTGGGTATTTTTCTATTGTACTGCAGTCAATAATGTAGACATGTACTAAGTGTCTTCAGGACCTCTGTACTTGTGGGATGTCGACAGTGTTCTTGTCACAGTTAGTTTTTCCTGACTTGTTTCATTGTTTTAAATCAGAAGTTGAAATCAGTTCAGGAATCCATACGATAGATATGGGCTTTCAAAGCAAATGTGACCTGGTGAGTGATTTAGACTGGTAATCACATCTGAGTTGCATGATTGCAGCCTTCTCTTGCAGAGTATAAAAAACTTCTGAGAATAGTCATAGATTAAATGCAGGTGTCTTGAATAAAGATCTGGAGATGCTTTGCATCAAACTCAAATAAAAGCCTCATACTCTACTCAGAAGGTCAAAAAAGTAAAAAGATTTAGTATATACCGTAAAATACGCTGTTTGTTGAAGGAGAAGTACGTTCATTGGTTTTATTAGGAGAGGAGAATGAAAACGTGTGCTTTATGCCGAGTAGATAAGACAAATTGCTTAAGATGCCTTTATGCCTGAAAATGCCCTGTACTTCACTTTTGCTTGAACACGTACCTAGATTTGTTTAAACCTTTGCTTCAAACTACTGCCATAGCAATGACTTAATACAGGCTTGATCCATGCTAAAACCTCTTTGAGTATATTTCCCTCCCCAGATGCCAGACAAACATAATACATTTCAAACACATCTAATCAGTCCTTGGAAAATAGTGTCCAATACTGCGAGTCTCCTGCGAGATGTGAACCCCGTGATTCTGGCTGAGGCAGCAGTTTTTATCCTCAGCTGCTTCAGCCTCCTGGAGCCTTTGTCCTGAGGTGGTCAAGCTTTCACCCACCTTTTGTCATTGCTAGAGGGGTTCAGTGACAGCTGTCTTGCCTGGGAAGCTGCTAAATACTTGTTTTGGATCAGCTGTGAATGTGCTTTTTCCTCTGATTTTGGACATTCTGCCTTCTACCCTCCTTTCATGGTTAGCCATGGGGCTGAAAATCCACTGTTCCCACACCTCCACCCCTGACGTGGACCTTTAATTCTGCTCTCTCTTGTTTCAGTGTGTGACTGTGGTTTGGATCGCTGTTCTGTTGGATGTAGGCTTTCCTCTCGTACACACCTGTGAAGCACCACATACATCTGAGACACTTAGACATGTGCATAACCAGAGATATTTTGTCCCATTTGGACCTGCCTACACCCTTGGGAGACTGGGGTGGTGGCATTCTGCAGGAATGGTGGGAGTCATAACAGCAGCATTTGTGAAGAGCACAAGAGAGTTAAGGCATGCAAAACCCCTCTTCCGGTCAAGACTGGGTTTTGACTGACCTCAGGAATTTCTTGCTTTTGTTAAAAATGGAGATAAAAACTCCTATAATGCTGAGAACAAATATATATTTTTCTCTGCCCAGCTTTTCTCCCTGTTATTTGTGTATCTCAAGCTAAGGCAGCAAACAGCCTGCTTTCCTTTTGCTTCATGCTGCAAGCTTTGAGAACATTTTGACAAGCCTGATCCTGCCAGCCTGCTGTGAGCCTTGAAGAACCACTTCATAACCACAATAAGTAAGCCAGAGCCCAGAGTAAAATGGGGAAAAATCAAGCGCACAATTAGGTTATCCTTCAACATCATACAAGTCTGCTCCTAAGAACAGTAACTGTTTATGGAAATGACATTTGGTAAAGTAAGCTGTAAAGGTCACTCCAGACCTCCAGCAATGTGCTTGCTGCCACGACACAGCACGCAGTCATTTCTCTTCTACTCCATAGCTTGGGGTAAGATTCAGAGCGAACTTCAGTGCACCATTCACCCATAGGCTTTGTTCTCAGTAAAGGTTTTGATTTTCTCAGTTCCCACTTCTGGAAGTATATAAATTCACTAACAGATTCCCATAGTTCTGCTTTTCATACATGGAGATGACCTGTTTCCGTAACAGTGCTCTTGCAGCGATTCACACCTCTTGGTACCATCCCTTGCTCTAAGGCTGTTGAAACATTGATGTCCTTGAGAACTTCTTTCAGGTCTACATGTGTGCACGTGCACTTGAAAATTCACTTATAACGTGGGAGAAGAGGTAATCGTAGAACCACAGAATGTGTTGGGTTGGAAGGGACCTTTAAAGGTCATCTAGTCCAACCCCCCTGAAGTAAGCAGGGACATCTTCAACTAGATCAGGTTGCTCAGAGCCTCATCAAGCCTGGCCTTGAATGTGTCCAGGGATGAGGCCTCCATCACCTCTCTGGGCAACCTGTTCAGTGTCTCACCACCCTCATTGTAAAGAACTTCTTCCTAATGTCTAATCTAAACCTACTCTGCTCTGGTTTAAAACCATTGCCCCTCGTCCTATCGCTACATGCCCTTGCAAACAGCCCCTCCCTTTTCTTACCTTTTCAGTTGCCTTCAAACTCAACTATATAGAAAAGATCTGCTCTCATCCAGTCTTCCTGGCACTTGATTTCCAGTGGTCAAAACACAAAGCAGTGTGTTTTCTATTCTGCATGTAAGATGTTGGTAAATACCTACAATATTATTGATGTGTTGCTGATAAAATCTGTTTCAGAACTGATAATCTTTAACTTCAAGGTAATCCAAATCATCAAATACTTCAGATGGTTTAATTATGACTATAAGGTTAATACTCCAAATGTCCTAAAACTAATGTTAATATTCTGACTAAGAACAAATATAAGCGCCTTAAGATTTGCAATACATGGCTGGGGAAATGGACGTTTTAGCTCGTGTCACAAATTAGAATGACTAGAATTGCAAGGGACCTTTAAAGGTCATCTAGTCCAACTTTCCTGCAATGAGCAGGTACATTTTCAACTAGATCAGGTTCCTCAGAGCCCCATCCAACCTGACCTTGAATGTGTTTCCAGGGATGGGGCATCTACCACCTCTCTGGGCAACCTGTTCCAGTGTTTCATCACCCTCGTAAAAAAGTTTTTCCTCATATCTAGTCTAAATCTTCCCTTTTTTAGTTTAAAACCATTACCCCTTGTCATATTGCAACAGGTCTTCCTAAAAAGTTTGTTCCCATCTTTCCTGTAGGCCCCCTTTAAGTACTGAAAGGTTGCAAGAAGGTCTTCCTGGAGCCTTTTCTTCTCCAGGCTGAACAACCCCAACTCTCTCAGCCTGTCTTTCATAGAAGTCCTCCAGCCCACTCCAACAGTTCCACGTCTTTCCTGCGCTGAAGGCTCCAAAGCTGGATACAGTACTCCAGGTGGGGTCTCACCAGAGCAGAGTAGAGGGGCAGAATCACCTCCCTCAACCTGCTGGCCACGCTTCTTTTGATGCAGCCCAGGATGTGGTTGGTATTCAGGGCTGTGGGCACACACTGCCAGCTCATGTCCAGCTTTTCATCCCCCAGCACCCCAAGGCCTTCTCGGCAGGGCTGCTCTCAGTCCCTTCATCCCCCAGCCTTTATTGATACCGGGGGTTGCCCTGGCCCAGGTGCAGGGCCTTGTACTTGGCCCTGCTGAACCTCATGAGGTTAGTCACAAATACCTTTTAAAAAAGCTATTTTGGTGAAGACTATCATAAAGATTCTTTTTCTCCCAGCCCCTCTTATTTACATATGGACTCTGGGATTATGGCAGCTACATCATGTAGAACAGTTTATGGCTTTTTTGAAGTTATGGCAGAAGCCATTTTATTTCTCGTTGCTCTTAGGGCCATGAAAGTACACAACTGGATTAAAATTTTCTTTCTACCAACCTGATGTTCTCCACTCAGCTTATCTGGTATAAATCTGGCAGCATCTGACTTGGATTTATAAACAGTAAGAGTTCCAGTGGGCAAAATAAATGGAACAATCCTTGATACCTGCTAACAGTGGCTTGACAGTTATTTCACATGAAATATGCTCTTAGCAAAGTTGCTTCAAGTGAACTTTATGTGACGAAAAAAATATTAAATGCAGACATTCTGCAAGGAGTTTGTTTGTATAAAAGGTATCGGTATGTGTAAGTGTAAAAGTGTAAGTCGTAGAAGTAACGGGAATACTCGTGCACAATAAATGTGGCTGATAGGATCTGGGGAACTTGAGTTGTAAATACCAGCATTTTATTTACATAAGGCAAATGTGGGAGGTGTATGATACTTCAGGACGGGTCTGTGACCCTTGATCTACTGGCTTGACACTGTAATTTGCTAAAAGACAAAAGTTTTAAAGCACTCTGTACATTTGGCTATGGACACAAGGCCTAATGAATTTGGCCAGCTCTGCAGGTAGTATTTAAATCACAGCACGGGTATAAAAGTCTTTGAAGTTTTGCTTCTGACCAAGCTGGGCACAATATTGTTTGACCAGAAACAGATCAGAGAGCACCTGGAAACACCGAGTAAGCAGGCCAGGCTGGCTCTGCGAGAGGGACCTCCTGCTGAAGCTCAGGTGTCGGTGTGGTGGAGGGTCCTGCTGCAGCCTGGCCCTCGCAGGAGCAGGAGTACATGGGACCTGACCAGCCTCCAGGAAATGCTAAGCGTTAGGTACAGCTGGGGTATGTTGAGGCTATTTTGCTGTTGTAGCATTTTTGCTGCTGATTGCTGTACTCCTAAGGGTAAGTACTGCTTTGCTTGGAAGGTTGCCCATACTCAGCGCTGTATCTAACTGCAACTTAAGGGATCTTTGTTCCAGGAGCCCAACCTGGTTTGAATATCTGAACAAAATGCCTAGAAACTAAAGACACTGTAGCACGGAGACATTGCTGAAGTGGGTTGAGTTTTCACAAGTCACTAGGAACACAACACATGTCACTTGAGAACAGAGACTGAGGCTGGAACTGTAACATATAGTCTTAATTTATTTGTACTGTAAAAATGCCACTCTGGTGGCTTCAGCCTTCAGTTGGTAGCTGTCTCAGGGCCACAGCATCCAGAGTATACCCAAGCTCAGCTACCATAGCTCTATCATTGTGTGTCTAGTGTGAATACAACCAGTTCAGCTAGAGAAAGCTCACATGCAGCACTGAACAGAGAAATCTATCCACACCATTTAGTCTTGGGCTCTCTTTTATTTATCAGTATAGATGCACCCTCTCAGGTTAAACAGGGTGGACAGGTAATGAGTGGATATTCTTCATCCTAACTTTTTATATAGGCACTTATGTAGTGATGTACTTGTTTACCTGTGATCTTCTTACAGGTGCCTGAGAAACCATATCTAAAGAAAGATTTGTCCAACCTCCTGACTATGCCTTTGAATCTCTGTTTTTTACTGTTCTGTAAGGTGTTTTGCCAAGAGATGCTGATGCCTTGGGCACAGCAAGCAGCGTGGCATGCTACACTATGCAAGTATCCAGTCTGCGGTCTGTATTAGGGCTGGGGGTAATCTTGTGGATATAGTCATCAATTGATAAATAAAAACTGGTTCTGGCGTAACTCAGTGAAGACTATTCATTCTGTGTGCGCTGCGGTTCTCCACATCTGTGCTACATACCAGAGTTCCTCCCAGGAAACCAGTGGATATAAATTCACTGGACTTCACTCTGATGGCAAAGCGTTGAGCTCTCCTAGGCACATGCACCTAAATTTATGGGGTGAAACTTAGGAAATCTCTTCTGCAATCATATTTTTCTTTCCAGCTATCTGAAAGACCTGTGTGGATCTGCTCACTTCTAATAAATAACTGCTTTGAAACAGGTATTTGAATTACAGTATTTTTGGTAAATTGAAAATCCTTACTTCAGTAGCACTACTGTAGCATTACTAAATGACAAGCTATATCACCAAGGTCTTGGTCCTTGCTTCAAGTGACAGCTACTCAATCCATATCCAAGCTCTCAATCCAGACTTCGAAACTAAAATACCCAGACCAATCACCAAAGTAGCACGGTAGCCCTATTAATGGCAGCGTCTTAGGGGCTGGGCGGTAGCAACGACCATCACTGAAACACCAGGAGAGCGAGTAGCTCTACATGAGTGGGACCTTGCAAAAAGTAACAACCCCACCCTGAAGTGTCCCTATTCAATAGCAGAAGCTCATGCGCACAACACCACCTGCAGTGGCCCCAGCCCATGCACAGGAACATCTCCCCGGGTTGCACGTCCTTGCAGCCATCCAGGTGGAGGGGAAAGCCAAGCCAGGCACTGCCTGCAGCCCAGTGCAGTTCCCCCTCATCCAGGGAAGGCTGCGGATGGAGGGGTTGCAGCAGCCTATTGAGAAACAGAGCCAGGAAAGAAATTTTCTGATTTCAGGGCTGTTTAGTGCTGATGTTGCGTTCCTGTGCAACCTGCTCTAAGGTGACTCTGCTCTGGCAGGGGGGTTGGACTAGATGATCTCCAGAGGTCCCTTCCAACCCTATGATTCTATGATTCTATGATTCTATGATGGCATTCACATTGCCCCAGAGGTGTTTCTGTACCCATGAAACCTGCCAGTAGCAGGTTTGAATACTAGAGAGGATTTTTTTTTGTTCCAGTGAAAAGCTCTGAGCAGGGGAAGGTCTTATTTATCACTGTCTCGGCTTAGCAGTCATAAAAGTGGCAATAATTGTTAGCTGATAAGGGCAGTAAAAAGGCAGGTCTCTAAGCCTGGGGAAGGTTTTGACAAATGGCTGCTCACTAGATTGGAGGCGTTGCTGGCTTGGAGACAGATGGGCTCATCAGATGAATGTAGGTAATGCTACAGGTAAATGATAGAGAAATTACTGTAGGTGTAGTTGAGGTAGTTACAACAATCTCTTCATCTACTGTTGGCATCTTTTGCCTTCATAGTTAACTACTTTTTCTTTTAAAGAGACCTTCAGAGACCCGGGATTGAGGGATGAGTGAACTCGTTGGGTACAAAGGAAAAGATGTCTTTTGATTTTGGTGCCATACATTAAACAGCTGTGTTTGTGACAAGTCTTTGCCCCAGATTGCTTTGTTGCAAGATACATTTGCTTCTAATTTGCAATCAGTTCATGATAGATTTTCTTTGTAGTCCTTGTTCTTACAAATTTTTGTCTTTTTTCTTTCCTTAAGTGTATCACAATATGAATCAGCTGATATTCACTGTAACCATTTGTTAGATATTTTTGTACAGAATTAGATGAGTGGTAATTGAATGTGAAACCCCCATACACACACATTTTCAAAAGGAAAGAAATACACACTCTGCAGTTTGCCTTGTACAATGTTTGGAGCAATACAGATCTTGTTGTATTTCTCGTCTCACATTTCTGGATGATCAAATCATTGTAAAAGTAAATGTTATGCTTCAGGTAGCTTTTCTCTGGGGCTTGAGTCTGTTTCTGAATATGAACATCCATACTGACTTGCCTCAGGCACCCTGAGGTCAACACTGAAGTCTTCAAAGACTGAATTAATCTGATACAAGAAAATACTCAGAGACAGAGGATGTAAGAATGAGAGCAGAGGAGGTCCCAGTCACTCTGTTCCCTCAGTTTCTGTGGATTCCAACTAAACCCTTAACCTCATTTGATACAATGGGATGTGTTGGTCTGCTTTATTAGAAAGAAAAAGCATGTGTGTGGAAAGAAATCTGGGAATTTCTACATCACAGGCCTTGAAAATATTTTGGGGATTAAACTTTCATGGCAGCAGTATTGAAGAGTGTTTCTGAAGACAAATTAGATCCGATTCTGTACCTTGACATTTATTTTTATTTGTCTTTTTGCAGCTTGTTCATATTTTAAATTTGAGACAAATCTCATGGGTAGATGAAGAAGTTCCTTAAACAAGAGTAGAGAGTATACATCTTCAAAGGTGGTTTTAGGACACAGGTATTTTCCCTTTGTGAGGACTATTGAAGTCAGGTCTGCATTAATAATGACAAAAGTGTCGTCTTCAACCATCTGAGTGAATTAATGCTCAGTTACCTATTGGTCCAGACCAGACAAGGAAACAGTACCTTTGACAAACTAACTGAAGACTGGCAGAACAGGACATGCCATTCCTCCTTTCCATAGCTTGCGTTGCGCGACTGAGCTACAGTTTAGAGAACTCCCCTCCTTTGAAGGAAGGATGTTATCAAGCTTTTGAAAAATGTTTTCAGGACAGGCTCTGACACACAGAGCTTGTAACAGTGACACTGAACCCACCGCACATCCTCAAATCACTATGGACTACTCCATTCACCATGGACCATTATTTATCTTTTTGTGGGACTCTTTCTACTTATCTCCAGATTTCTCAAAAGGGACTGAAAGTCTATTACCAGGGTCTATGTTTTCAGCGTATTACCTGTCATCCACAGCTTAGCCTGAGCGCCTCGCACTGTTTCTTCTTCTCTAGGAATGTAAAAAATGCATGTCTCAGCATAGCAATTTCTACTATAAGAATAATGAGAAATAATGATTGTTATAATTGTTTCTTTGTTCTAATAAGAACAAAGTTTGCTGGGTATGTGATAGACTAGAAAAGAAAATTATAATAAAGGGCAAGGAAAATACAGTCTCACTATTAGGTAAGCATATCAAATAGTCTATTTACCTATGATTGGGCCATTCCTTCATAGTCTATTTACCTATGATTGGGCCATTCCTTCATCTTCCCTAAGCAGAGGATACCTCCCACCCTTTCGTCTCTTCCAAGCTTACAGGGAGCTGGTTTGAAGGCAGAAGCAAATGAAGCACGATGGGTAATGTCTGCACATTTCTTTATCTCTATCTTTCTATTGGATTTTTAATAAAATTACCAGTATGCTTATGATAAGTGATTTTTTCCTACACCTTTATTTGATTCTGAAGCACAGAGCCCCAGGCCACATCCATGTTTCCCTGCTACATTCAGGGAAGAAAGTCTCACGTATCCTTGGAAGTGAACCTGGGCAATGGTCTGGTGGCCAGTATCAGGAGCTGGAGTTTTGTTATCTTTATGCTCCTCCCTAGTAGTTTATTGTTGACCTGTATCAAAGTCAGGACACTGGCTGGATGGTGGGTACAACTGCTGTGTTCTTGTTTAGATTTCAGGGGTCCGACCACAGAGTGCTGGTATGACTGGGCAGGTGGCTCAAGCTATTTGCTTTCTCTCCTTTAAAAACGGGATAAAGTGCCACTATACTACAGGGGTGTTATGCGGGTAAAACTCATTATTAATGACTGTGAGGTATTCAGATGCGGTGGTAATGAGGCTATATGGCTGTCTGGACTATGTGCTTCACTGCACATCTGAAGCAAAACATGTCTGTTTCCTTGACAACCCCTCTGCATCTGTACCATTGTAGCTGCTCTCTGCCGTACGTGGAAACATCAAGCATCATTACTGAAGCTTGCTCACATTCTGCTCCATTCATATTCTGCTATTAAAAATATTCTGTTTGTTGCATTGACAGTGTGCAGCTCTGAATGGTGCAGGAATATACCTCCCTGTTCCTTCCTCTTTTCCTACCTCTCCCTCCCCAGGGGTGCAGTCCCCCCCCTTTTTCTCTACCATCAGGATCTGGGCTCACCCCTTCAGGGAGGCTGATTTGGTTCACTCGACTGGTAGCAAACTAACCTTGTTCAAAAATGAAACAAAGGAATAGTTTTCTGCTGAGCTGCCTTTCAGAGGGGTCAGAGCGGCATTTGGTGCTGTGGGGACCGCAGGGGCCAAGCGAGAGCAAAGAGAGAAGGAGAGAGGGGAGCCATGGAGAGGGAGCTCAGCTTAACCCGCTTCTCTGCCCACAGCAGAAGCCTCAGGGTCACCCCACCGAAGGTGGGAGGCAGCAGCGCTTCCCTAAGCAGTGCACAAATGTGCTACTACAGAAACACATCATGTCCATGTCCATATCCATGCATTGCCCTTGAGAAAATTAAAACAACATGAACTTTCTGAACAACAATTAGTGCTGCCATCTGTTACTGTCAGCATATATACGTGAGGATGTTGTGTTCACTTCCTTGGAAAGAGCTGTGTGTATTTCACTTGTGTTATCCATAGATGTTTTCCTTTCAGCAATCTAGAGATATGTGATATTAACTAACAGTTTTATCTTGACATGTGTCATGGTTTTATGAATGCCTTTACATAAAACAAATATCAAAGTGATCTTCCGCAGTGCTGAGCCACACACGGTCACAGTTTCTAGCCAGCTGAGAGTTTGTAGCCCATGGAAGCCCAAGGTCTGCTCATGTAAGAAAGTGCTCACCACAGTGCGTAAACTTAGTGCAGCCTCATCCTCCTAATGCAGCCAGTATCTTTGTCCTCCTTTGAACTCTCAGGTGTTAAGATGATTCGTGGCTGCCAAAGATACAATCCCACATATGGAGAAAGGCAAATATGTCATGTTTAAATAGTTGTCACCAGCTTCAAAACAAAAAACTTCAGGTTTCAAGAGGTCAGTTCTTCTGTCAGTCTAGCCTGATTACCATGTAAAGATGCAAGAGGAATATAGGCAGCAAGGTGGTGGAAAGGCAACTGAGTTCAAATTCTGATGCTCTGCCTGTTCCCAGCACCTGTGTCTCTGCAGCTCGATTCCCCGGGGTTGGTTGCACTGACCAGTCCTTCACTTGCTTGCACCTCTGCTCATGAACAGGTTTGCAGCTCTGTGCATTTGCACTGGGTGATGTCCCAGGAAAAAGTGCCGAACAAGGGGGTTAAGGCGTTGCAAAACTGAACATGAAAAGCAATTTCTGGCGAAGAAATGTTTTATGATTAAAAGGAAAAGGAAACACAGAATGTGGGCCACAAAGTCTGTCCTGTAAATCTGCCCATTCATTCAGTGTTTATGTGAGCATGATATTACCACAATTATATCTTTAGTGTGAGTGAGATCTCCATGCATTATCTAGAAGCTGGAATGTGAATAGATGCAAAAGAAAGGAGAACCTTTCTTATTTTTATCAAGCACTGAAGGCAGGCCAAGAAGATGGCCTAGATCTGTGAGATCTAGGAAGATTATCCTAACAGTTCCTCCTGACAGCACATGATCTACCTCTTTCAAATTTATACATCTTCTTTTGCCTAAAATATGATGGTCCCTACTAAAATCTGTTTCTCGGAGTAGTATTTGTTGCAAATTAAGACATAAGGAATTGCTCTACAATATCCTGGGAGAACATTTTCCACTTTAAAATCGATGCTAATTAAGTGCACATACTTTAATGTTAACATAAATAGGTTCCAATTTACACACTACCAATACCTTACAAAACATCATTTTCCTTGATTCTAATGAGATTTCCCCTCTGTGTGTTTTGTGCAGGTTAATTAATTACGTGCTTTTGTTTTTACGTAAATACAAACACACACACATAGTATCTACACATGAAGTAGAGGGAAAAAACAATAGGGATTTAGCTTTTTTGGGCAGATGTGGGTTGAAATTCCCTTTAGGTATAGGACCACACTGAAAACAAATCTTCTAAAACACCCTAAGTAGGCTGTTGGGAAAAATGACAAATGTCCTGATGTGTGTTTGTGAGAAAGCACTGACACAGATGTTTAATTCCAGAACAGGGCTCAGATTTGCTAATCCAAACTGAAAATAGTCACTTTCTGCAGCTTTCATGTAGGAGTTAAAATTCCTGGAAGAGATGGAACTTCTCCCCATTTTTTACTGACTGCTTCCTGCAAATCCCCAATCTCCAGGCTCACTGACGTTTGTTAGGGATGTTCAATTTCTCTGAAAATTATGAAGGGACTTGAGCATTTTCATGCCTGGCAGGTATTTTAGACAGCTGAGCATGGATATAGCAGCAGAGCTGCTCTATAGGAAGCGTACAGCGAATGGCAGAATGTTCTTTGCATTTGACGTAGGTACCAAGAAAGCATTGGCTACGTGACAGAGAGATCTTACGGTACACATGTTTATTTTAATGAAGGGCAGGGTAGGAGAACATATATATATATCTATCTCTCTACAGACAAAAATATACTCCAGAAATATGGGAGCCATATGGGGAAACAGTGCAATTCCCTGTAGTGGGAAAAAGACTTAAGTCTGACAGAGACCTCAGTGAAAATAAACTTTAGGATTCAGTAGGCACTTCTGCAAGGGATTAACGAAACAAATGTGGACTTGCCTCTAACAAGAAACAGAGTCCTAAATTCAATACAAACCAATTAGCCCATTATATTTGGGTCATGGCATAACTGTGAGAAGCAGGGAAGCACACCCCTTTGTAGTATAGTTTGCTGTAGCTGTGCATCACATTTCACACTGATTGGACTTCTAGATTGCCTCTAATCAATAAAAAGCCCAGGACTCTCCATGCAGTGCCTAACAGACTGCGTTTCTGTAGGGAATCAAGTCAAGCCTGTGTGCTGGCTCCAGTGGGAAAGCTGGTTTAAGCAGCTCCTTCCTTTCTTCGTAAGAGCCATGAACAAGTGTTGCAATGCTATGCTGAAGTTTACTGCCTCTAAGTTGTGAAGTTATGGCTGGTTTTGAGGCCATGCTGTAAACCAGGTCACTGAAATGTTTAAAATAGTGACCAGAGCCTCCAGGGCAGATACTTCTGAAGCCAACTTTGTCATCACAGCCAACACTGCATAACTGCACAATAAATGTCATAGCTGACTGAAAGTCCATGAAAGAAACATGGAAATTCATGAAAGAATATGAAGAATGAAGAATGAAGAGTGAAGTATGCAGCCTACCTGTGCCTTCAAGCTATATGATAAACAGTTACTGGCCACAGCTGCAAAGAGGAAATGGAGCGGCATCCAGGGCTCCGTTTAGTTATTTACAGCACAGATTGTTATTGCCAGCTACAGATTTGTTAGCAACCTGCAGTTGTTTCACAATTTCATCTTGACTTTTAGAACTGTTGGTGGGAAAACCCCTATGTGAGTATCCTCAGGATGCTCTTTTTTTGGCTATTCCTGAATGAAATGGTTCCATTTAGTTAAAATGGCTTATTTCAATTTATTTAAAATTAAGAAGAACCAGCAGGCTTAAAATGCCCTTACATCTAAAAAGGTGTTTCATTTCATCCCAGCTCATCTCCGCCCTTCTGCTGATAGACTTTGGCAACTATTTGGGGAAGGAAGTGCTTAAAAACAGATGTAAAATCCCTCTTGTGTGGAGATCAATGATCCTTCTTTCAGAAAACTGCCTTGCAAATCCAGCAGTGGTCTTTAATACATTGACTTATACTTCTGACCTATGATTTCAGCATCTTCTGAATAATAATCTGGAATAGCAACCTTGTTGTTGGCAGACCTCAAATGCTTCTGTCGGATTAAGGAATGTAGTCATAGTGTCCAGACGTCTGATTTTGCAGGCCACTCTGCCAAGCTCCTAGAAATGTTCACTGGAAGCAGCTCTGGGACACTCTCACTTGAGTTCCTGCCCCTACAAGCAGATCTGGAGGAGCACAGAATCAAAAAACCTCTGTCATCCTTCAGAGCAGGAATCACTTAGTACAAACTCAGTGGGGGTGTGCCATGAGACATAACCTACAGTCTCTGGGTATGGACATCACCCTGGACCAGAATGAGCTGCTTGATTCCAAGAACGTGGGGACTCTCTGTTGCTCACTAGCAGTCCTCAACACTCTACACCTCAGAGGACTCTTGGTCTGCTTTAATTTACATAAACTATACAGTCCATGACAGCTCAGTGTTAGAAGGATGCAAAGGTGTCTTAAATCTCATATGTCTGTTGTGCTTCACTGTATTTTCCCCTTTTCTTGCCTGCTGTGCTTGGTGGTTAATGATGATAATTATTTTTAATAGATGCAATCATGCAGTGGTAACACAAGTCCTTCACTGCTGCTGGGGCTACAAAACTCTTAATTTCTCAAAGAGATTCCAGTGGGTAGGATGGAGGCAACGTTTAGGTCACTCTCTGTGAGTGTGCCCAGTTACACTATTGGGTTGTCACAGGCACACTGAGAATGGAAATGTAACCATGTACTAAGAGGTATTGCCTTCAGGCTATGTTTTCCTTAAGTTCCTATTATTTTTAAGTGGCTGTCAAGGGTTATAATCCATCAATTTGAAAAATATTACTCCTCTGAATCTATCCTTAAAGAGGACTCATCCATTCCAGCAGGCTTTGAAAGAGTTGAACATCATCAGCTGCTCTATTCCTGGATCACCACGTGCATGTAATTGCCTGGAATCCCAGGCTTTCCCATCTGCTTTCACTAAAGGACAGTGCTTTTCTGCCTTAAGGAGATTAAAAACAGACCTTGTACTTTTTTTGGGCTGTGACCATCAGGCATCAGAAGGAGAGGACACTAAAATTTTGTTTGAAACAAATTAAATGTAATAGGAGCTTTCTTGGGGAGAGTTGCAGTGTCTGTGTGTATTTAACACATAAATGATGCTTTATGCTTCACCAAAGCCAAAAGCCAAAAATATCCATAGTATTTGCACTGTTTGAAAGTGTCTCTGAAGGGGTACCCTAAAAACTTGATGGAGGGATAAATCTTCATTTTCTAGTTTATGAATAAAGGCTGAGTTTTCCAGGGTAAAAAAATCTAAAAATATACAGTCATGAAGAACTTCTGTTAGGATGTTCCTTCAATTCACTTGTCTAAAATCGACACAGAGCAATAAGGAGGCTGAATGCCCAGTCGGGTAGAGTCCCTGCCAATACGGGACACGACATTTCACAGACACACACTGAGCCCTTGAGTGGCAACAGGAGTGAAAGTAAATATTAGCTGCATCGCTTGATGCACCACTGGAAGATGTTCAGATTCTGTGGCATTATAAGAATGCACAGAAAACAGCATACAGTTTTAACTCTCCTGGGTTTTTATCACAGAAATTACATTTTCTTGTTTTTATGGACTTGAATTTATCCTCTGTAATTTAATTCTTCTCAGAAGACTAGAGGCAACCATATCCACTCATCCAGAGAACTACTACATTAGGGCACAGATGCTAAATAAACAAATTGTTGAAATCTCTGAGTTTAAAGACTTGTATTGTGGAAGAGTCCTGAGTTTCAGTCTGTCTTTGCTTCTGACTGGTTCTTTTCAGTCAAACCTCCAGGAGATACACATGCCTCAGAGACTCAGCTGTGTTTGCCCACCAGTCGCCTCGCATTTGCGTTTTCTGCTTCCTAAAGCTGCCTCAGGGTATCTTTGTGAAATAGTGGTGCTATTCATGATGGTCATAGTTATATAGACTTTTAAAATAGTGTGATAAAGTTCTGGTTTTATGGAAGAAGATTTTCATTGTCTTCAATAAGCTTTGAAAGAGGTGCTAAAATAAATTGGTAATTTAGTCGTTCACAAGTGAGACAGTGCAACACATAAAAGCTTAATTCTTTTTCCAACAAAATCAATGGCAAGGTCCCCACTGACCCCACTGGGGTAGAATCTGACTTTGGGACATGATCTTGTGTCTTCTAAAGGCGAGGAGTTTTGCAGTGAATATAACAAAACACAAACAGCCGCTAGAATAGCTGTACAACATTCAGGAACTCAGAAATTCAGGACTCCTTTGTACTCGGTTGAGGACCAACAGGAAAAAACTTACATGTCATTTGCTCCGCTCAAAATAGAATCAGATTTAATTGTATTTTCTTCTTTTTTTTAAAAATAATAATTTAAATACCATTATTCAATGGAATTTTAAACATTAACAATCTGCATTTAATGCATCATTTTGGCCTCCCCTTGGATCACACCCAGCTTGGAACAGCTCTGGAATTTGGCAGGAGCACTGCTGAGAGCACGGTGTAGCAGCCACCGCTCCTGTGATGCTTTTCACAACGTAACATGTTTATATTACTTAGACTCAAGCGTGTAGTACTGCTGTATAATTGATACTGCTACTATTTCTATTTGTTGTATTCCAAAGGGTGACATGGGTAAGCAAATTTGAGAAGGCTCTCAATACATTTATATATTCAATACAGAGCAAGCTGTATGTGCAGGTGTGTGTAGATATATAACATGTGGTGTGTATACATATATATATACACACACACACACATTAAAATAACTTGTGAACATGAAAACAAAGCCTTAGTCTTCTAAGTGTGTGCCAATTATTTTTAGGAAATGTACACAGTCATACTAATCACGCTGAGCGAGAAGAAAGTGTATCTCCCCGTAGGATAATTATACTTTTCTGGAGTGAGGTTCACTTACCATCTTCTACTTTAAAAATTCATATTTTCTCTGGTGGGTGGGGCGTGGCAGGGTGGGGGGATGGGAGTAAGGGGGGAACAAAACAAGGGTCCAACAATAAGCACCTAAAAAAATGTATAGGGCAAGCTAATCTTCCTTGAGGTATGAGATTAAATTCACTGAAGCAGAGGAGAGAACGAAATGTCATTGCCCCATCTCGGCCATGGATGCCTGAACGAAGGAGAGAGGAGCACATGGGTATGTGCTGAACTCCGTCTGGTTTTTGTACGTGAGGGAAATCTGCGGGAGGAACCTATGGAATGAGATGGTAAGAAATTCAGTTTGTAGTCCAGAAAGGACTATATTGAGCTAAACGCTCGCCTGATTAGCTACACCAATATGTACATCCTTTAGGGCATGCCCAGAACACCACCCTAGGGGGCTCCTACAGACTGGCTGTAGTGAAGACATGCGTGCCTCAAAATTTCTTCAGATTTCGAGGCTTTCTTGGTTGCTTTTGTCCCATGTTTCAGTCCAAAACAAGCCTCTCGCTTGCAGTGCTGCATTGGCCGCAGAAGAATTTCTGTTAACCCATCTACACATTTGGGATCATACTGGTGTTTTGAAATACATGGATTTTAATGCTAATTGTTGTTACAGCCGTTAAGTGTGCAAATGTCACTGTCACTTTTTCACAAAAAACACCGCTTAGAGTTTATATTATGCCCTAAATATCTGGGTATGAGACGTTTTGCTTTATAAACAGGAAGAGCGATACGGTTCTGCAGTGATGAAGCAGGATGCCCTCTTGAAGGAAAGCACTGGCCAAGCAGCTGTTGCTGGCAGGATTATGCCTACCTTGTGGACACACAGAGCCCCTGCAGAGCCACTTGAATAAGGGTAGCTTAATACAGCTTCTGGTGAGAAAGTAGAGTTTTTTATATTGCCCTTTCTCATAACCTTTTCTTACCCTACACTCTTTTCACGAGCGAGAATTTCTTGGTGCCCCTCTGACTCCATCTTGCCGTTGAAGCAGCACAGGAGTGCCAGCAGCGATATCCTCCTTACATGCACTAATAACAACTCACAAGGAGAAAAATCTCAGTCCAAAATGTCGGTTTTATAATGGTGTAATTAAGAAAGATTTGCAGTAAATGATCACCTTGGGGTTTTGTATAGTTTTGGATTGATTTTTTTTTTTTAATGAAGCAATTACTTGCAAAATTTTGCAAAACAAAAGCCATCGGTTTTTCCCCACCTAATTCTTTCTTTTGGTAGAAATGTATTATTACCTTTGCCAGAGCCTGAGTGTGTTCACACTTGCCTTTGCACAGCAAAGTGCAGGTAAGATGAGGGTCAGTAACCAGAAATTGGGGTCAGTTTTCCAGATATCACATTACATATCTCAATCACTGGCTCTTTCTGGAATGTTTCATCTAAAGACATTAAAGTTTAGCTGCCTTTTAAAGCAAGGTCACTCAGTTTCTCCGGATGCGATCTCTATCCTGTGGCTTTTTACACAAAGACCCAAATAAGATTTGCCCACAGCTGTTTCTTAGCACATGAGTGGACTCAGTTTGCTGGGAGGCGATTTGAGTATCGACAGAAAGCTGAAACGATGCTGAGTTAGTGCTCCAGCCCAGTGCCTTCTTAATTTAAAGGAGAGGGAATTGAGCCTGAAAAAAGCTACAATACCACAGCGCTATTTCTACTGTGGGAATTTTGCATACGAGTCGCAATAAATGTGTGCAATTCAGAAAGCAGCATTTCCTGCTGTCGGATGGGAGGGATCAACGCGCGTAGTAATTGGATTACAAACAGAGCAATAGCAATGAAACACTTGTTCGCAGTGTGTGAAACTACGGAGAAAACAGACCTTTCCCTGCTGTGCTGTAATGTTTGACTTTCCCCCCGGGAAAATCTGGAGCCCCGGCCCCTGATCCCCACGGAGGAGCGCAGAAGGCTCCACAGGGATCCGCTGTGCAGGGAACTGCTGCAGCCAGGCAGGAGTGAAAGGCACAGGCAAAGGCAGGGCTGAAATATCTGTCTGACGTGACTCAGAGGAGACCCTTGTAGCCAGCTCTTGTTTATTTGCATGCTAGTCCTCAAACTGGCCGGCATTTTTCACAAAAGTTATATGATGACAAAGCCTTGAAATATAGTCATTTGGTGACATCAGAGCAGTGAGATATGGCTCCTTGCCATTGCTGTCCAGATGATTTGTGCTTTTCATTACAGCAATATGATAATAAAATCAGAGTCCGGAGAAGGAAAATGACAGACAAAAGCAGACGTTTGCCAGTACTGTGGTATAACAAAGTCCCTTGCTCTGCCTGGAAATATAAGCCTTTTGCATCAATAGAAAGCTATTTAGTTCGTTCTCATTAAATTTATTGGTAGGGTGGCTTTATATAGGTTTGACACGATGATTCGGTAAAGCTGGCCATTGCATTTTTCTAAGCATCTTTTTTTTTCAAACGCTGAAATGGCCCATCAGGCAGTAGACCTGGCTTTAGTGGTCAACTTCAGCAATTAGCGGGAGAAAATAGCCAGAAGGTGCCGAGGTCTACAAAGCAATTCTTTTGTCTATTTTTAATCACACTTTTCTGAAAGAGACACTGAAAATTTGAGAATGTGCTACCAGGGAATTCAAGCTCTAGCACTTTTCCCTGTATGTGTTCGGAACAATACTAGGGAAAAAGCATAAGTAAAAAATGTTGCATGATTAAATGGCTAGAGGTGAGAGGCTTGACTGTGATTTAAAGCAGGTCAATAGTATTTACAATAGTATTTACAATAGTAAAAAATTGAAATTAAAAAAGGGTCATTTTTTTTCAGTGTAAAAAATGCTGATGTCCAGTTCACAGCAATTTGTCACACTAATTTGCAGGAAAGATATGGGACTGAGAATCACAGCTGGAGTAAAACCGCAAGGAGGGCCAGATACCCTGGGAAGGTAATGGAGCGACTCATTCTGGATGTCATCTCCAATCACGTTGAGGAACAGGAAGTTATTGGAAGTGGTCAACATGGATTTACCAAGGGTAAATCATGCTTGACCAATCTGATAGCTTTCTATGATGTTATAACTGGTTGGCTGGATGAGGGGAGAGCCGTAGATGTCATCTACCTTGACTTTAGCAAGGCTTTTGACACTGTCTCCCATAACATCCTCATTAGGAAGCTGAGGAAGTATGGGCTAGGTGAGGTGACAGCGAGGTGGATTGAGAGCTGGATGTGTAACAGAACTCAGAGGGTTGTGATCAGCGGCACAGAGTCTAGTTGGAGGCCTGTAACCAGTGGTGTCCCCCAGGGATCAATACTCGGTCCAATTTTGTTCAATATATTCATTAATGACCTGGATGAGGGAACAGAGTGTATCCTCAGCAAATTTGCTGATGATACCAAACTGGGAGGGGTGGCTGACACCCCAGAGGGCCGTGCTGCCATCCAGCGTGACCTGGACAGGCTGGAGAGCTGGGCAGAGAAGAACCTAATGAGGTTCAACAAAAGCAAGTGCAAGGTCCTGCACCTGGGGAGGAAGAATGCTAAGCACCAGTATAGGTTAGGGGTGGACCTGCTGGGAAGTAGTTCTGAGGAGAAGGATCTGGGGGTCCTAGTAGACAGTAAATTATCCATGAGCAAGCAATGTGCCCTTGTTGCCAAAAAGGCCAATGGAATCCTGGGCTGCATAGGGAAGAGTGTGGCCAGTAGGTCGAAGGAGGTCATTCTCCCCCTCTACTCTGCACTGGTGAGGCCACAACTGGAATACTGTGTCCAGTTCTGGGCTCCCCAGTTCAAGAGGGACAGGGAACTGCTGGAGCGAGTCCAGCGAAGGGCAACTAAGATGATTAAGGGATTGGAGCATCTCCCTTATGAGGAAAGGCTGAGAGAGCTGGGACTCTTTAGCCTGGAGAAGAGAAGGCTGAGGGGAGACCTTATTAATGTTTACAAGTATCTAAAGGGTGGGTTGAAGGAGGATGGAGGCAGGTTCTTTTCAGTGGTTCCCAGTGACAGGACGAGGGGCAATGGGCACAAGCTGGAACACAGGAAGTTCCTATTGAATATGAGAAAAAACCTTCTTCGCGGTGAGGGTGACAGAGCACTGGAACAGGCTGCCCAGGGAGGTTGTGGAGGCCCCTTCTCTGGAGACTTTCAAGACCCGCCTGGATGGAGACCTGAGCAAGGCAGTCCTGCTTTAGCAGGGGAGTTGGACCAGATGATCTCTAGAGGTCCCTTCCAACTCTGAAGATTCCGTGATTCCATGATTCCGGGATAACGCTTGGGAGAGATTTTTAATGAGAGGGGCTGTCTTCAGAGTAAGAAACAGAAGATAAGCTCCTTGGGTAAACATTTGTAATGCAATAATATAATAACCAGTGCTCAGGAGTCTGCCAGGGGCAGAGTGCCCATGGTTTTATATTGCACATGATGGAAACACACCTTAGTATGGTATGAGTTATGGAGGGTAGAGATGCCTGCCTTTGTGCTAAATCTCCTGTGGCTTTTCTAAGTGGACAGTAGCAGTTTCCACCTCCTCAAGGGAAATCCTCAGGGGATGGGGACCCAAACCTTTGTCACAGAGGATAAAACAAGACCATGCCTTGCTGCAGCACGGCTGGGACAACAGCCCCCAGCAGGGTCGTGCTCCAGGGAGCAGTGAGATGGTCCAGCCTTCACCTCGCTCCAGCCCTTGGCTCTTCCCACATATTGTTTTTCTTGCTTACTAGTCCATGTCTGTGCCCAGACCTTGAGGATCTGAGCCTGAAATACACCTCTCAGTCAAACTGGTATTTTTATCTCCACATCTGTCACTACGCTGTATTTTATTTGACATGGCATTTTTCAGACTGATTTCAGTAGCCTCCTGATAGCTTTGAAATTATCAACATTTGTTTCAACAGGAAAGCCTGTACTCGTGAGAAGAAATAGCTTTTCTGATTGGTATCCTGAAAAGAGCAACAGTGCTGATGACCCTGCTGGCCGAGAGAGGAAGCACGCACCTGAGCATGGACCACAGTAAGATCTTCTAGAGCTCCCAGAGATACTGCAGCAGTACCCAGAAGAACCTCCATGATACTCAGAAGCAATAAGTGAGATAATACTGAATGATTTCTTGCTGACTATTAAAATGTCCCACTTAATTTAATGTTCAGCATGTTGTCATTTTAGGGCTGGGCAAAGGAAAGCTGGGAGAGGCATCACTAGTGTTTTGCTGTAAGGTGAGGTATGTTACTGATTTCATTTAAATAACCATTTGTACCTTAAGGAAAGCAGACGTTATCTGCTTCCTATTGGCAGAAGAATACTAAAGACTATGAAGCATCAGATAGAAAATGAGGGCTGGTGACCAGTCCTAACACATTAAGCATTACAGAGCAAATTGCTGTACATAGTATGCCTGCACATTTTCTGTGGGTGTCAATTACATGCACAGAATACCTATTCTCATTAGATAACTGTGCTTAATAAATGTCCATCTGAATACACTATTGGCCATATGTTTACTCAAGTGTTGAGTTTTGCAAGCAGATTTTGCTTCTGGCTCTTCACCCAAACAAGAAGGAGGAAAAAGAATATACAGTAGACTTTTGTTGTAAAATAGGGGATGAATCTGAAAAAAATATTTCTCATGCACCATTTCTCAATAGTTTAGTTTATAAAGCAGATTAAACAATCTGAAATCTAGTCCTGATATCTCTTACAAAAAATAAAAAAACGTATGTCTGAGAAAGTAATATCCCGTACTAGAATCAGACTAACACAATAGTTTCCATTTATAACTACATATGCAGCCAAATCCTTATAATTTTCTTAGAACTCTGCAAACTAATTCATGACCACTTCAGAAACATCCTTGTCTTCACTATGTTTACAGAAGGCTATGAGTTTAAAACTACCATTTAAAAACTGAACCATGTCGTTTTTTTCAGAATTGTAGAACTCGGAGGTTGTTAAAACTACAGTTCAGCTACAGTTTTTGGGGTTTTTTTCATTGCTTCTCTGTGTAGTAAGGCCTCTTGCTTACTAAACATTATGAATCAATGCAGCTGTGTTTATTTCTTTTTTTTAAACTGCAACTCTCACAGTAGCAGCTAGACTAAGAACATGTAAAACTCTTTCATTAGACAAAAAAATCTTTGCTGTCTCTTAATTCACGGTTAGAGAATGTAGCAATTTCTTTGTAGTCTTAGCAGCTTATAAAGAGGAAGAAATCTATAGCATACTTTTAAGAATTTTTCAAGTGATTTCTATAAAGGTATGGAAAAAGTAGCAGATTAGTCACTAGCCATGAAATGCAGCTGACTTAGTGGAGTTTGTGTAAATGCTAACAATCACTAATGCCTGTTGAACAATAGGGCATACGTGTATAATCCGCGTTTTTGTATACAGAAAGGCACAAGCTAACACAACATAGGCTAATGTGTACTTCAAAGTTTTCATCATCCTACTTAATCTTGTCTTGATCCCTGTTCTTCTGCTTAAGAGGTCCCAGGCACATTCCAACTAAAGCTCTTCTAATAGAAAACATCAGTTTAGAATAGTGAATGAAAGACAATGTCTCATTGACCCTGGTAGAGTTACTTTACTTTCATTTTTCAACAAATGCTTGATGTCCATATACATTTTGTGTATATGTATATATCTGAGACTGAGCAGACCTGATGCCTATGCGTGATACATTCTCAGAACACTTCTGTTATCCTTGCACTACAGATTTTTGCGGAAAATAAACCATGCTGCAGAATCAATAGGGAATGTAATCCCTGCCATGGGGGTCTGTAGGATGCTTCAAAGAACACAGGCAGGATCTTGCACTCTCATTTGAAGGTTTCAGTTTCTTTGTATTTACATATCAGTGCTATATAAATAAAGCATTTTAAGTATTTTAAAGCCATTGCGTGCGCTCTACTCATAATCAGATAAGCCACAATCTCCTTGCTTAATTTTTGGCAAAGAGTTGTTTTGTCATGCCACAGTCCACCCAGAATAAGGGGCAACAACTTGCTGTGGTGTCCAGGAGCTGGACAAACTTATACAGTTTAAATTCTTCTTTCTCTTTGACTTCCTCAGGGAAGCAAGGAAGCATCCGTCTTTTTGGAGGGTGACTGGCAGCCCTCTCTTACCCCTAGCCCTGGAGGATGGACCCCCCCATCTGCCCATCTCTGTGCTTGCCTGCAAGTTTCTGCCCATCACTCTGTCTGGAAGCAGCAGTTTGGAAGCGGATAGTTTAACATCCTCAGGTCCTTTCTATCCTCTGTGCACGCCCAGGGTGGCTTCACAGTTTAGCTCAAAAAAAGCCAAACTGTCCATCTGTGGCAAGCTTGCCCTCTTGAGAAGTGCAGGGTCTGAAGAGGGTACCACCTTACCCACTGTCAAAATGCAGCCCCTCTGTCACTGCAGCTTGTAGGCACGCAAAAAAGCACTATCAAACCCAACCAGCTCTGCTGGCCGCAAGCAGCAAAGATGGCCAGTGTGCTCCTGGGACCTCTGGAGTCGGCAGCATTTTTATGGCTGACTTCAGATGGTCAGGCCAACTGAATTAGAGGGGTTGTAGGAACCGGAGTTAGCTCTGAAGCACCTCCAATACTTGCAAGGTTTTTTTAACATCATCTTCTGACATACACTTTCTTGGTCTAGAAGAAAGTATTACTCCAACAGCCAACTCTATGGTGTGCTGGGATGCTCAAGGCGCTGCAGTCCAGCCCCACTTGCAGCAGAAGACTTGGCTGGAGGTGGTAAGACTGCGAACAGATATCATCTCCTCATCCCAGAGCAGTGTCCTCACATCTACTTGCCTTGACTTTTAAAAAACCTTCACAGCCTTAATTTGGATTGGAGCAGGGTTGAGAAATAAAAACCTCAGGAAGCTCTCCACTCTTTGTTAGTGCCCACCAAAATTATTCCTCCTCCTATGCTTCAGCCGTTCCTTCTTTGTGGCCAATTAATGCCTGAAATGTGAAAGCTTGACTTCATGTTCTGCTATAATCTCTCTGACTCACTCTTCCCCAAACCAGTCCGGGTACCTATGCTTTGAGCTCTTCTTTTTTAATATGTAAAATATCCTCTACAGAAAAGTAAATGTTTCTTGGCAGAAAGTTAACTACAAAGTACAACTAAGGTGTCTTTTATTCACAGCTCAGTAGGTTTAATTCCATGTTGCTATTCATCTCTGATGTGTGCCTCATTGATAAAAATATTATCTTTATAGACATATGGCAGTAAAAATTGGATGAAGACAAAGTATGATATAGGTATAAACATGAGAGGAAAAAGAAATAAAAGAAAATGAGGTACTGAGGAGAGACACAGATTCATGCATTAGAAACACATAAGAAAAAGAGAAGAACAGTTTTATCTAAAGAATTTAAAAATGTTGTTTATTCAAATGCTTAGATGAAAATATATGACTAGGAAAAAAATTAGGAATCACTGTAATTGTATATAAAAAGATGTTTACTTGCATCAGCAGCTTTCTCTAGCTAGCTAGTAATGAAGGGTAAAGTATATCCCAACTGCTACGAATGTATTACTAGTCTGTTTACAAATTTAACAATTTAATTGCACAGTCCTGTGTCAGCTTGTCTCTTTTTAAAAATAATGACATCCAAGGTGAGAACAAAACAAAACATTTCAGGCTGTTAAATTAGCCACCAGGGAAAAACCTGTGAAGTCTCCTGAATACAACTGAGGTACAGAGAAATTACAGGAAATACTAACAAAGGAATCCATCTTCTTAATGATGGCAGTCACTTTCACATTTAGTGGCCTCCCCGCATGGGTACCAACGTGTCAGGTAAATCCTTCGGCTCTTCTAGGCCAGTGGAGCTCTGCATTATTGATGTCTGATGTCTACTGCAGCTTTCTGTCCCTTCCCCTGTCAAATTCAGGTTTCTATTAAGCAGTCAAACCTGCCACTCACTGGAGGGCCGATTCTCGTGAGAACGAGATCGCAACGGTGTGATCATAGAAAATAACTACCTACTCCGGGAACAGCTTCCTTTTCATGGAGAAAACTCGATCGAGTTCAGAATGCCGCAAAGATATCGGTGAAATCCTGTGATCTTTACAATAGATGGGAGTTCTACTGCTGGCTGCTGCAAGGCTGGGATTTCGTCTAGCAGCTGGACTGCAGAATCCCTTCCCGTAGCCAGGGTGCCACCGCTCAGAATATTGTAATTTCTCATGTAAAAGACAGATCTTAGCTTGGTACCTCTTTTTCCCCCTTCTAAATTGAAAGTCTTGTCATCAATAAAAATCGCTCATTTTCCATGTCATAGACCATCAATGTATCTAAGGTTTAAAATATCCAGCCTACTGTAAGGGCTGTACTTGCACTCTTTCTGTACAAATGTAAGTTGCCCTTGGCTGTGGGAAAGCCAAAGATTTGCATTTCTATGAAATAAATTTCAGTGTGCCTAACTCTTCTCTGCCCCTCTAACTTGACCCCCAGTCTGAAGCAAGGAGGTCTTTTCTGAGGCCTTGAAGAGGCACCTACCTTTCTTCATGAGTTATATAAGGAACTCAGGCATTTAGGTAGTTAAATTCAAAAAAGCTGTAAATACCATATTGGAATGGTCAAACCACACTGCTGTTTGGTACTCAGCTGTTTTACCCTGAAAACACTGCTTGCAGACAGGAGACTTTTGGAAACCATTACATGTACAGCTAGGATAGGGCATCTGGCCCCAAATTCATGACCCTGTGCTCTCTCATGCTGCCCAGATGCAGAGATGGCATCACACTGGTTCCTTCACTGCTTCAGAGCACCGTGAGAGAGGGAAAACGTCCCCACAAAAGGCAACTGCTGGACTCCACAGAACGTGGTCGGCGTTTCAGCCAGCTGAAGAGACTATTGCAAGCCCCGGTGCAATGTGAAAAACAGGCCAGCTCTAAAACAAGGGCACTTGCCAGCGCCAATGGTCCAGCAGGTGACACCTTTCATTTCCCTCTGCACCCAAGTGCTGCAAGCACCCTCACATGGCAGTTACTATTATTTGTCTTGGTGCACAGTTTAAAAACACTTTATGGTCTGCAATTGTGAGGGGAGGACTTTTTTCTTCCTTGGTAAATGAGCGTTCTCAGCATAATGTGATATTGCAGCATTTTCTATGCAATATGAGCTTTTCCTCCTTCTACTCCTTCAGTCAGATTCTTGAAAACACTCTCAGTGGAAGATACCTGCAGAAAAATCAGACATCTTCCACCACCTGCCCTTTTCCCCATTTAGGAGAAAAAAAATTACAATAGGTTAAAAACACATTACAAGAAGCATGGGACATTACTACCCATGGGAGCATCTGCTGCCCTCTGAGCCGCCCTGTCTCCTGCCAGCGCTTGTGTCTCCGACGTGCATTTCAGCTTCTACCTCTGATCTCTTCCACTCTCAGATAAGAAGTAGTGACATTAACCAACAGCATTTGGGTAGTTTTCTTTCATTTCTTTTCAACCCCAACACTGGGTCAGGTACCCAGTGGTCTGAGTGGAGCGAAGGCTGCACGGTCACACGATGCTTTGCTGGTTCACAAAATCCACCATTTCATGCGGGACAGCTGCCAGGCTGCCCCAGCCTCTACAAATACACCTTAATTGTTGTGAGGAGTCGGAAACAAATTTAGACTGAAATGAGTTAATTTACACATGTGGTAACCCTGCTTTGGTGGAAGTTTCTATTGAAGGCCACGTTTCCAGACTGAGGGTGTGCACAAGGAAAACCACATCCATTGCAGAGCGAGGCCACCTCAGTCTCCAGCTACCTCATGGCCGACTGTGACGGACTCTTTCCCACGAGACTGGCAAGTGTGTGGGGCGAAGGAAAAAGTCCTCCAGAAGTGAAGTGAGATCTGGGGGGAGAAAAGGGCCAGGTGGGCTCCAAATGTAACTTAGATCAAACTAACTTTGATCACCTAGTTATGCTGGACAGAAGCATAGTTACAATCTGAACATGTTTGAGAAACATAATTACTGCATTTTTAAGCTGAAGGGTGACATTAATTTTGAAATAGCAGTTTTTGTTGAAAACCTCACCTGTGTTTAAAAATTACCAGGTTTAAGAGGCTAAAAAATCCCAAAAGAAAGCACAACATTAGTTCTAACATCATTTGGTTGACCAGAAATTAAATTGTGGAGAGACACATATATAGTTTTTGTTTCCACAATAAAAATTCATTTCAGGTCAACTTGAATAGATTTTTTAAAAAAAAAAATCTTTTTCTTACCCTTGAACTGAAAAATCCATTATTCCTCTTCCAAATCTATTCATTCTTATTTCTTAATTTTTCCGTCTCCATTTTTAAGGTAAATATGCTTTCTTAGTCGGACTGCCAGAGTACAGTAACTGTTACCCAGTTTCTGCTGCCTATTTTAATTCCCTCATGCACACAAACTGAGTATTTACCTCCAAAAATATGTGCAGGTCAGGAGCCAGCTTTTTCTTCACCCTGCAGACCTTTGTAATGGTTTGGCAACACCTTACCTGCCTAGAAAGCAGATGAACACCCATCACCAGCCACCACCTTCCATGGGGCGTGAGGACCCGGTGGAGCGATGGGGGGACGAGCAATCAGCCCCTTCCTCCCGCTCCAGCTGACCCTAAAGGGACCCCCTGCTCGGGTTCCCCCTCGGCTGGGGGGGAAGAGCGGGCGGGTGAGCCCTGCCCCGGGGAAGGCTCCCTGAGAAACGTCCGTGTCCGAAGAGCTGCTTTGCAGCAGCAGTGACAATCCAGGTTTCCGTTTGGTGTTTGCCTGTCAGGCCCTGCCTAGCCCCCGGGCTCAACCGATTTGTAGGGTGTCGTAAATGGCATTGAAACAGATGGACATTAGTTCAGGCAGCCAAGACATCCTGTAAATTATGTGGCTCATAAACTCGGTCCACGTCCATTTGCAGTCAGTGGGAATTTTGCCACGGACTCGGGCAGGGGCTGGATCAAACTCAGCTTGTGTGGGTGTAGAGGAGCGGAATTTACAGCTACCTTCCTCCAGGACATATCTGTCAGTAACTAAGGCTACAGGGATATTTTATCACCTGTCCACCACTGTGCTGGGTTAATTTTCAAGGCGAGTCAGGGTGAGAGATCATTCAAGATCACCCAGCTGGAAAGATGAATTAAAGAGGAGTCACCACCGGTCAGATCTGGCTTCTGTATTTCATGCGGGACTAGACCAGGACTGTCCTGCAACCTGCAGCATCAGCACCTGTCCCCCTTATCCACCCCAAAGGGGAATCACCCCCCTGTCCAGCCACTTTGCTCCTACACCCAGCCCTCCCTTCTCCCTCCCCTGAAGGCACAGCCTGGCGTAGGAGGGCTGTGCCCTGTTTTATCTACTTAAAATCTTGTAATATCTACATAAACCAATTATTAATGTGCCAGCACATAGTGAGGTGAGAATAGGTAGGCAAAACAAGCTGACAGATTTGCAATGAACACAGAAGACTGAATTTGCTTCCCCGGTCCTGGCTTTAAGGGGTCAGGATGACCACCCAGGTTGCTCCTCCAGCAGACCTGGGGGGTGTGAATCCAAACTCACCCCCTTCTCTCTCCCTTCCTGTTTTTACTTTGTTACCTTCAAAATTCAGTCGCAAGTGTAATATGGATTTTTTCTTCTGAAGTCTCTCACAGTACTTAGATTTGAGAATCTTTTTTTAGGAATTTTCTGCTGTATTTTTCAACAGTTAATGATTTAGGAGGAGACAACTAACTGTATGGTTAATGTAGGGTAGCAGCAGTCTGGGGAGTTGGCAGTTCAGAAGGTCACTGCCTTTGCCAAAGGAGGAGAATCAGTTCCTTACTTCTGTTATGACACTGATCGCCTGAGATCTCTACAGGTCTCTTGCTACAGTGGACTTCCTAGAAATTAACTTCATGTTGATCCACAGACAGCACTGACATGGTCTTGAAAAGTATCATTGAAAGGAGTTACAGGTAGTCACAGATTAACCCAGGGCTGCTGCCTTGAGTCAGAAAAACACATCCCTGGTCCATCCCTCTGCTCAAAGCTGCATCAGCTGTTCCTCGCTTAACATTCATCCACCCTGTTCTGAAGACTTCCTGCATCCCATGGTCTCCCAAGGTAAGCTGTTTTGAGGCTTTATTACTTTTACCACTGGAAAACTATTTCTAATATTGAACTAAATCTTTTCTGCTGGAGCTTAAACACATTATTTCCTGACTGAGCCTTCATGACCATGAAGAAATAAAAAATCCCTTCCTCTCTATAGCAAACTTCTAGATATTAGAGGACTTTCATCATAATTTTGGATATGTTTTTTAGGTAGACAGTTCAACTTTCAGTATTTCCTTGCAGATTGTATGCTTTCAGATTGCTAATAATTACTGTTGCTGACGCCTTAACGTCTTTCTGGAAGTGTGATGCCTAAAACTGAGTATTATGTCCCCATTGAGGCTGTACCAGTCATCACTGGTGACCAGATCAGAGGGATGACTCAGACTGTGGTGCAAGCCATTTTCCCACTCATATATTCCAGAATGACTACATCCTTTTTCTCTCTGATAGGACATTGTTCACTAATAGTTGAGCCCCTTTTCTGAAAGGCTGCTGTATAACCCACCACCCCCCCAGTCTATGACTGTGATTAGTCCTGCTTGAAGTGACACCCTTCACTTGCCTGTATGGAGCTTTAACCTATTTTTTCAGACTGTTTTTCCAGGTTGTCAAGATTGATTTGAATTCAGCTGTCGCCCTTCCCCTGTTCTTCCCAGAATTCTGCCCCTCCTTGCACCATACCATCTAGGCATTTCATAGATGCAGTCTGTATTTCACTGTCCAAGTCATTAGGGAGAAGCTGAACAAAATCAAGTCTGGGACAGGTTCCTGCAGAGCCACGCTCTGTGTGACCTACAAAAAACTCTCTGGGCACATTTATTAATCAGTTTTGTACCAACCCTATTATACCTTCATCCAGACCACATGTCAGCAGAAGGAATTAAGACCATTCCTATAAGAACCAATGAATGCTTTATTGGAGTGTGCAGGTGTGGATTCAGGTCTCATTAGACAAAATTAGAGTTTGGACCTGAGACGTCATGGTGGTGTTTTTGAAGGTCCCAGCCACTGAACAAGAGAGGAGACCTCCTCCTCTGTGAGACTTTCTTGATCTTCAGCCTATTTTGTCTTCTGTTTGTTGCCCTTCCTGTTGTAATCCTTCATGGGAATCAACTTTGAGTTAGTTCACATTCAATGACTACATAGTAATACAGCAAAGGATGATGGACAACAACAGCCAACAGCTCGTGCATGGTCCTGGACACTGAAACTAGGGATGGGCGTCCAGAAACGAGGATCCACCCTTGGTTTTCTAAATTTCTGCTTACAGAACTACTGTGGACAGTAAGGACCTCAAGGTAGGGTTATATCAGCTGAAGCAATAACAGAGGCCTTTGCCTCCTCACTGGGGCTTACTGTATAAGGCAGCTAAGAACACAGTGGTTTCCATTCGATTATTTTATGGCCCTGAGCTAAACCCTGGTGACAATGACTTTATAAATTCATCTTCCTACAGAAGGGGCAAAAGACAACAAGGAAACAAAGTGCTGGAGTCCTTGCTGGGTGGAGGAGTAGAGGTGCTGCAATCGCAGCAGGACAGAGTCCAGCTCACGTTGTGCATAAGCAAAGGTCCTGCGACAGGGTGAGTTTTCTCAGGGGTGAGAAGTGCTTGGGTAGCATTAGTTCTGTCTTCTAAGAACAATGGGAGCAGGGAGCATCTTGGTTGGGCTAGAAAGTGGGAAAGCACACAGAAGAGAACTATGGCATTGCTCAAAAATGCTGTCCCTTCTGCTCTGCTCTAAATATTCACATGCCAGGTAACGGAGCACAGCCATTTGCCAGCTACCCTTGAGGACCCCCTTGAGCAGCAGCACAGGAGTCTCATAAGAGATGTGCTATCAGTGAGAGCCTTGCAGAGAGGCCATTGCCACCCATGAGGACAAGTCATTCCTCATTTCTAAGGAACTCCTTCCCATCGGCCCCAAGACAGCCAGAGATAAAATGAAACCACTCACCATCTTACTGTAGTGTCTTATTGGATACACTGGAACAAATATATCCTGGCATATCCTAACCCCTGCTATGAGGTGTTCGTCTGGAGCAGGAGAGTGCTCAGATTCATTTAACGCATTGGTCCTCTCACTGTGTGTGTCGTATCACTGTGGACTGACCTGAAAGACACCCTGGGCTGGCTGGCTGGGCTGATTTGTACCCAGCCTGCTGAAGGCCAGCATGCTGCCCGCATCCAGACTGCATAGCACTTTGACCAGGTCTCTTTGGGGTATCATGGAGTACTCCTGAGGCATAATTATTACTTTTTCAACACTTCTTGAAAGACATGTATGTGTGGCACTTAGGGACGTGGTTTAGTGGTGGACTTGGAAGGTTTATGGTTGGACCCAATGATCTTAAATGTCTTTTCCAACCAAAATTATTCTATGAGTTCTGAGAGGGGTCTGTTATAGCCTGCAGAATGATGTCTTTATTTTTTGTGCACCCCAGACAGAGGAGGAGTATTTTTGAAATTGCAATGTCCCCTGTCAGAAGGGGTCAGAAGTCAAACTTGGTGGAGTCTGCATCTATGCTGTCTGTTTGGATCAGACTCTGTGGTGACCTATCCTGTCAAATGTGCCCAGTTTCCCATAGAAAAGGATTAGTTGGTTCACTCTAAAAACAAGCCTGGGAGCAAGCGAGGCTGCCTACAACATGAACAAAGAGCCAGACTTTCTGTGTGGGAAATATGAAGGCTAGTGATCAATAGCTACAATTTATTCGAGATTCCTACCAGAGTTACAGCAAGAAAATTGCTTTCAAGAACTGTAATACATCAGTAATTTCAGCTATGTTGCAATTGAGGCATCTACAATCAGAACCAATCACTGGAAGGTTTTTTGAGTTTGATTATTTTTGTCTCTTTTTTTCATAATGACTGTAGCTGAACCAGGTGAAGAAAAGGAGAAAAGTGATTGCAAATTGTCATCTGTAGAATACAGTCGATCACAGTGGTAAATAAAAGGCAGACTGTTTCAGAAGCAATGGCAAAGTAGTGAGATGATCCGTGCATACCTCTTGGGTTGCCAGTGTCATATCAACAATACGTGCTTTGCTTGTAGATTTTCCTGCAGCACCAGCTCATAAAAACATGACACTGTGAATTAAGAGAAATGGCAAAGGGAGAAATGAATCAACGCAAATTGAACCATATTATGCACAAACAAGGCACTAAGTAAAGTGTGTGCATCAAATGACATTTTTGAGCAATACCGTTAATTGTACGTATTTTGTATTTCACTTTAATATGATTATTTCTTTCAACTACTGACATCTGAAATTTTAGGAAATGTGAGATGTAAATAGACAGATGTCTGTTTGGTTAAGCATGGAAAACACCTCTGCAGTAAGCAGTATTGCAACTCATTTGTATTGAAGGTAAAAGGACAGAGTGAGATATCGAGGCACTTGCGCTATTTCATAACCCTGCCATTTATCATTTGCCTGTTGGATACTAATTCGCAAGGCAGCTTATTGGGTCTGTAGACTGCAAACAGGAAATTATTATATTTTTATCCAAAGTTAATACAGAAAATAACCCAATGATAATCTTGCAGTCTAAAAATTTCTATTGAAGCACCTATTCAGAACTGTCACGAATCTCACTGAGCAGTAGGTGCTTACTTGAGGCATTCTGCATTTTATTAATATCATCCTCACCAACTCTCAGTAGTATCACTATTAATACAGTTTAATTCTCAGTCTCCCAAATTTAATATGGACAGGCTTGTTTGGAGTAGCAGCCCAAACTGCCGGAGCAAGAGCCATAGCCATAAAATAAGGGATGGGGAAGGAAATAAATCTGTTGCAGGGGATTCATAACTCATCTAGGTGTGTTCTGCTCCCATGTGGGACCTCAGTGTCTGCGGCAGGAGGAAGGTGCACTATCCCACCTCCCCCAGGAAGGACAGCTTTATTGGGCCGATCTCTGGGAATCCTCTCTGCAGGCACTGTGCAGAGGCGGTGTCCTAGTTTTTTGGAGCTCTCTGGTGGAAAAGTCATGCTGGTGGAAGTCATGCACCTGGAAACTGATGCAAGGACACGGAGCTGCTCTGAATACCCTGTGTCCCAAAGTCAAGTTTGTTGAAAGATGAATCCAGAGAATTGCCAGAAAGCTTAATATTTTATTTACATGGTCTCTCCTGATCAGAAGGCAAGATTGGTGAAAGAGAAAAATCATCACGTGAGACAAAGTCCTGAGACAAGCTCTATGCACCAAGTCTCTTCCATGCTTTCGGGTCTTGAGCTGACAGTGTTACAGCTTTTCTTGCTACAAGACCTGAGCTTCTGCTGGTTGCTAATGTAATACAAACAGCAGTCGTTTCTCTGAATGGGGAAATTAGCTGGGTTAGCTTTAGCAAAGCTGTTTGGCAGGGACTGTTGTGGAGTTGCTTCCCATGGTGGGCATTGCCTCTCAGCACAGGAGCACCTGGGGAGCTCTGCCGGGCAGCCCCAGCGTGTGTGCAGCCCTCAACCACGCTGCCTCATCACTCTTTATAGACTGTCTTTAAAAAGCTGCGGTCTACAGCTAACTATTTTAACACAAGCCATTTCCTTTTAGTTTCTCAGAGCAGCAAAAGCATGTTTACATCAAGTCCCAAACATCTGTTCTTTCTTCCAGAACTGCTTTCATTTCCAGGACAGAGGAGGATGGGTAGGAAAATAGAAGTCCATCACGCAGGCAGTGCAGAAGTGTGAGAAAATGGAAATTTACTGATACAGGATTATATAAAATGATAAACGTTTCTAGGGTAATGGGGCAAATTATGTATAGCTATTCTTACACTCCTTGTCCTGCATGTTAGTTTAATGCTTGTTGTGCAGAGCATATCTTTTGTCTGCTATATAATGAAGATCTTGTATGGTTGTAGTGCCCAGTGCAGGTCAGATGCCAGTACTATGCTAGACCCTGTTACATGTAATGGAAAATTAAGCGTTTTAGAAAGAAAGGCTGCCTAGTTGTGTGGTTTTCAAGCTGTTTTGAGTCGTGAGCCTCTAAAATCTTTCTATGGAAGGTGAGGAACCCTTTATAAATTTCATACACTGCAGAGCAGTGCATGAACTTGTTCTTCCCAGTTATTGGTCACAGACCTCAGGGAAATTATCCATAGGGGTTTATGGGTCACAGGCTGAAAGTGAGAAGTCTAGAGGACTGGGATTAAACAATTAGGGTTCACATCATGGAAGCTGGGTACCTGAATGCCTTTGGAAGACTTGGCACCAGGCATCAGCTGAAGTGAGAACATTCACAGGGGCAGCTGTTGCAGAGTGGTGGGAAAACTGGGGGTTTCCATCCTTGCTTGACTTGTGACTTTCTGTGCCCTAAGAAAATAGCCTTTGCTCTGTTCATGCAATGTGAATTTATAGAACAGATTTTTTTCATCTTTCTTTGTAATGCAAGAATTTCAGCAGCAACACACATAGGCTTTTATGCCAACACAAAAAAAGGTACATATTGCTTTTCCTCTGACTCCAATCTCAGACCCAATTTCTTGCTCCAAAGTACAGTGTAAAATCTATACACCTGCATCCTACAGTGCAGTAATGAACAGTGCCACGACCTGCAGCCCTTCTGTCTTCCCAGTGAAGAGCAAAGTCAGGTCTGTAATTCTTCCAGCTACAGCACTTGGCTTTCCCTTAATGGCTGAATTACTCCCTTTATTGAGGCTGGTCAGGTAGAAAGCTGATAGTTCAGACATGCTAAGTCTAAGACATTAGTACATTAAAGACAGTATCCTGTGGCTTTCCATGGGGCTCATTTTCTACCTGGAATGATTTTCTACTTGGCAGTTATCCTGGCTAAGTCAGATAAAAGATATACATTTCCTTGAGCTCTATCTTGCTTTGTTCCTTCCTTAACCATGCTGGAATATGAGTTCAATACAACCAACCTGATATTTAAACTTGCCTTCTGTGGAGCCGTGGGCTGTAGGGTAGGTGAGGGTTTCTCTCTGGGTGCCTTCTGGAGGCCATTTGCAGAAGAGCAAGCAGCATTTGTGAGTAGCCAAAACTGATGAGACCCAACCACCCCATCAGCCATGTCTTTGTGTGGTCCACCTTGTGTTGTCAGGCCAGGCCAGCTGGGCTGAGAACTTCTGCATCTCATCTGCTCCTCAGCCACTGCCATGCTCTGACCAACATGGCCCCAGGGCCGAGAATTTGCAAAAGCTGTGGGAGAGCCCACCTACACTGCTGTTTCTGCATTAACCCCCCCAGTAGCTATTAACTACTGAGTATCAAGGCAAATGTCAAGAAATTGCTTTTACATATCATCTTGCTGCTCTTTATAACTATGGACTTCAAAATCATGTGCCAGTGTTTGTGCACCCTCCCCCCCCC
>VYZM01003407.1:281174-322021 GCA_013398915.1 Dromas ardeola
CCCCAGTAATAATCAAGAACAGAAAAAACCCCACAGGCTTTATGTAATCTGAGATGCGATTTGCTTTGGTGCAGACACAGTTCTTGGTCTGCAGTTCTGCTAGCGCTGGATGGTGCCTGCAATAGCTGTTTCAATAGCTGAATTTGTTTCCTAGTTCCTCATAGCATATAGGCGTCACCAGTAAAATATTCTGCTGTATTTTGTCGATGTGACACAGTTTTGCACTCTGTCCATTTCCCAATGCAGCATCCATTTAGGCAAGAACGGGTATCTTCAGTAGTGGGAAGAGTGTGTCTCTGGATGAAATTATGCACCACAGATTAAAATCCCAGGGGATACCACATACCAGTATGTCAAAGATTCATGAGGCCATGTACAGGCACCATTAGGTTTGTTCATTCAGATGGTCTGTGCTTCACAGAACCTGGTTTATCTAAGCCTTACTAAACCATTTTTTATTAAACCCAGGTTTAAGATGTGAACTACAAACCATTTACCAAGGCCACTAAACACAGTCAGTGGACTGTGGTTGTGAGTCAATTGGGATGGCTCCAGGCAGGTTTTGAGGCCTCCCTGAGCCCTGCTGGTTCTTCCTTGGTGCTCTGCCTCATTTTGCATCAGACCAACTCCAGGACGGGGTCACCCACTGACACTGTGCTTCTCGTGGAGTTAGCTTGGACCAGGACCACCCCATGATGGAGGAAAGAACAGCCACTTCTTGGATTGAGGACCCCAGTCTCATTGTGGTGGGGTTTTAATTGATTTTGTGGGCTGCATTTCAAAGGAACTTTAATCTCTTTAGACAAAAAAAATGGTCCCATCAAGTTATGAAGATAGTTAAAGTGTTTGCATACATACTTAAAAGGTCTTTTCCAACTAAAATGATTCTATGATTCTATGTTGTGGCAAAGGGGCAAGAGGAAAGAGAGGCATGAAAAGGTGGAGCAGGGGACTGGTGCAGGGAGGCAGAAGCAGCACAGTGGGGCGGTGGGGGGAAGGCAGTGTCCCGTGGGGGCAACGGCTTCTGGGAGGTTTATGGGACTGTACAGCACTGGAACCCCCCAGTCGCGGGCATGAGAGAACCATGCTGGTATGCTACTGCACCGAATTAGGTCATCTTCCCTTCTAGATCCATGATTCTCCCTGTGCAGGCTGCTTTTTTGAGGGTTTTCTGCTAAGGAGCAGAGAAACAGCAAACCAGAGCATTTGTTCTCCAAGGAGAATGCCAAAGGAACCAGTCTCTGTAAAGAGCAGGCACTCAGGCTGCCGTGTGAATTCCCTTTTGCTCAGCAATTTTATTTTGCCTTCCTTGAGCACAGCCAGGACCCTGCACAACTCTGCTGGGCAAATCTATTCCAGCCCCCCATCTGTCAGGGAGATTCCATGCAGCTTTGGGTGCAACAGGTTTACAGCAAAACCCAAGCTTCATGCACTCCCCTGAGGGTAGTACTTAAAAATACTAAACCAGTGCTCCCTCTCCCAATGCCAAACGGAGAGCTTCGCTGGGGTAAGGATAAAAATTTATCCCCACATCTTTTCCCTCTCTGTATTTCATAGAACCATAGAATTGTCTAGGTTGGAAGGGACCTTCCAGATCACCAAGTCCAACCATCAGTCTTTCCTTACAGAGCTCCTAGCTGGGCTCTGTGCAGGTACCCGGCGTAGGCGTTCATCTCTGATTCTGCTGCAGACTTGTAGAAATGATACAGAAAATCTCATTTCAGGCATAAGCTTTCTGACGGCTGCCACTTTCATGGCATCACTTTGTTTTCTTTCTCTGCTGCTGGTATCGTGCTCAGCAGCACTTCAGAGGGTGGAAGGAAAATAGAGCAGACAGGTGGCAGATTTTGGAGGAATGAGGCCCCAGGCCAGGGGAGACATGAGGATTAAAATCTTAATTTTCATTTTGGTTGTTTTGTCTTTTTTACTTCATGGCCCTTTTAAATTGTTGCCATGGTATAGTCTGTGTTGTCCTGGAAGGTGCCCTGACAGCTTTCACTGCTGTGCTGGAGGCTGATTAGAGTCTATGGTTAATTTGGGGATAAGTACTGGTGGAATAAAAAGACAAAACAAAACATAAAGTTGTTGAGCCTGTCTGAGGAGAATAAAGCAACGAAATCCGTCTTGTAACGATAAGGTAAAGGAATACCAGATGGCAGATTTACACTTGTATGCTGGTGCGAGTATCGCCTCAAAAAGGGTCTGGTGATGGAATTGTTTTTTTTTTTTAATGCTACAATAATTAACAGAATGCATTGCATCACGAAAAAATCCAGCAGGAGACATCGAAAGTTACAATTAAACATTCTCTTTATTGGGGCCTTGCAACGAAATGGCACAAGTGATAAATGCTCACAGTGCCCATCGGTGCTGCTAATGAAAAGACCCAGAGTCACGTTTTACACTTTTATTTGGATTTAGATCAACACCACAGACAAGATACTTTGGTCAAACACAAGAACAGATTGCTATGCCGCTCTTTCCTGGCTGCAATAAGTACAGTAACGTGGAAAAAAAAAATGCTGGTTCTCCTGGAACACTGAATGTAAATTTTGGATTGGCACATACAGCTAATAAATACGTTGTTTGCACTTAGCAGTTTAAACAGAATTGCACATGCAAGGTGTAACCAGGCTACTGATCACCTTCATCATTGTCCCTGTACTATTTTCACTTTTCAAGCTCTTTGCTTGCCTTTTTCCCAGCAAGAAAAAAGAATACGATTTGCTGCCCTACTCAGTATTTCAGTCATTGCCGATTTTTGACATGTTCGCAAAGGTCACAGTGAAGTCCTTCCTGATAGAACTGGTAGCTCCTCTATAGCTTGACTTGCAACACTATGCATCGCAGGTAGCAATGGAAGTCCACTGATGTGAGGCGAGAGGTCTGCCCAAAAGCTGACGAGGAGAGGTTAATACCAAGCAAAGATATAGTAGAGGGACAGGCGTGAATGCAGTTCTTACAATATCAAGAGTCAATACTACTATATCACACAAATAATGACATATCAATAATATATTGTACAAGCTTATACAGCAACACATGTTGATTTGCAACATTGTACAGTTTAAATCTAAAGTGCACAGCCTCAATCTGAGGTGACAAAACAGTACTATCAATATAATAAAGGCAACACAATTACAGACACAATTTATTTCCTCTTACTTCACGTCCTCATGATATTACATTGAATCAATACTCCGTTTATCTATTTTAGATGAAATTAAAACCACATTGCACTTCTTTTTCTTCTCTTCAAGTATCTTAGAGACAGCAAAACAATATTGCTTTACAAACGAAAGTTGGCCATTTAGGCAAAGTTAAAACCAAAACTTTAGTAGGGTTATAAGTAGACAGGCCCGAACCGCAGAACTCTTACCAACACTTCCAGGTGTTGGGGGCAAAGAGGATAAATTTCAGTTCCCATGCCAGAGTCACCTCTAATGGTAAGGAATGATGCAGCACATGAATTCTGCAAGAGCTGTGCCCGTGGTTTCTGAAAAGGCTGTGAGGCTCCATGTGGGCTGTTTTAGACAGATGTAGCCTTATCTCAATTTTTTCTGCAATTTCAAAAGCCGTTGCAGACAAGGATGGAGTCCAGCACTGGGAGAAACCTTTCACCAAGCAGTTTGTTACTTAGACCCCATCCCTGTCGCTCAGATTACAGTCACATTTAATTTAGGCCTTGTCTTGCAGACCTGTACATCTGTAAAAGTACCCTCTTAATGTAGCTGTGAGTTTTCATGCTATTTCTTTAGTAAGAATTTCAGTCAATTTTAGTTTTTAATGTAGTTTTGGACTGCTCATAGAAGAAAGGGTTATGAGGTAAGCATTTATTCAGACATGTGACTTTTTTTGGTTAGGCTTTTTTACCACAGAACACAGAAACCATCCAAATACAACCTTGTTTCAGTCTTGGTTAGCACTGTATATTGATTGTGCGTCTGCTTAGGTAGGCCAAGTGGGAAACATAATTAGGAATAATCGCATCCTATTGTTGTACTGTAATTGATGTTATTAAGTGGTTTTAAGAGCTGCAGTACTCTTGAGGTTTTTCAGTAATCAACCCTGGAGATGTACAGTCCATATGACATGGAGAAACGAGGTACTGGTACCTCTTAAAAATGTAGTATGTGGGCTTATATTTTAAAATAAGCAGTAATAAATATTTGAGGCACCTCCATCAAAAGAAAAAGAATCCTAGCTAATTTTCAGCTTCTGTCCTTGCAGTTTTATAACCCATATAAAATAAAAATATATAGTTTACAAAATAGGATTTTTTTTATATCTATATATATTTCCTTTTGTAAAACTATACCTATTTAAATACATTTGAAATGTCGCTGTAGGTAAATTAGAAATTCTGTTCTAATACTACGAAAAAGGCAAAATACTTTCACTTTTAAACATACAGCTTGTATACTCTGCTTCTCACCGCCCCCTCCCACATCCCCCAATTTGATTTTGTCATCATTTTGGGCAAATTTGGCATCATTCAGTCTGATTGCTTTAAATTTAAAGTAGTAGCTGTGTTAAAATAGGGGATAAAATTTTCAGTATCTTCTGTTCTTCCTTATTTGTTTCAATGCAGCTTTTTGTGCAGCTAATTAAGGAGATATTCTAAAACTCAGGAAAGGACTTTAAAGGAGCCATGTTTCTTGATTTTAAACTGTACTCTACTCCAACGCCACAATATAGAAATAGATTTACTTTGGAACAAACTACAAATACATTCGCACAGTTTGTGACAACTTAATTGTCTCCTTAGAGGTCCAGGAACAGACTTTCACACCCGATTATTATAAATCTTGTCCCAGGCGTTCTATTTCATCAATCAGGAAATCAATGTCTTGGTGAGTTGCTGCGGGGTTTGAGATGACCATCCGGAAGAAGTTCACTTTGTCTCCCAGGGGCTGATAGCTCACCATGGTCGTTCCATACTCCATCATCCTGGCTTTTATCACTGGTGCCACCTGCATGTAAGAAAAAGCAGGGGATGATGATCATGATTATTATCATGGTTATTATAATTATTATCATTATTTTCATTATTTTCATTATCACCATCATCCTTATTGTTATAACAAAACACAGAGTATGTTTTCTTTTTTAAAAAAGATGAAGAGCCACAAGAAGCAGTTCAAATGAAATCACATCCAATATTGATAAAAAAGTTAACCTCTGTTAAGGAATAAATGGCTTATTGAAAAGACATTGGGTTTATCCTGTTTCTTTGTCCTGCTCTTAAAATCACTGGGGATCTTCCCACCCCCAACTTTCTCAATATTCAATATTGCTGACAGCCACGCAGTAGCTGTTTTTTTGCAGCGCTCAAAGCATATTGTTACGATCGTTTTCCATCTTCTTATTGTATGCCAGGGTGCCATGGTATTATCAAGCTATTGTTGCCCTTGCTGGGTTTAGCAATTGCAGTCTAAGTAACTTCAGTAAATATATAGAGTTCATATAAGTACTCTAGAGACCAGGCAAGCCCAGGGAATAGCAAACTTGGAGACCAGAGTAAGGTGGTGCTAGCCTAACCTGCAGTAAAATGACCACAGAGCTGTCATTTCCCAGAATATTGCGAGGTGACCTTGCCTGGTGCCCTGGGAGACCATTTCAAGGATTGCCTGCCTGCAAGGATTTCACTGGTCACTACATGGTGTCCTGGAGGACGCTGCTTACCTTCATAAGGCGGCTTGTTCTTTCTTCATTGTCTTCCATACTGCGCAAGCTGGGAGGTATATACCAGAAGCAGACGTTTGTGTGCTGAGGCTAAACACAGAATAATAATGGTTTACACTGAAAGAAATGCTCATAACATCTCAGTTGCAATTAAGTTCACGCCTTTCCCCCCCTCTCATACATCATATTGTGACAGCAGTCAATGGTTTTCATTATTCTGGTCCACTGAGAGTCATCATCATTATTAATGTGGAAAAGATAATTTTAGGCAATTTATTCCCAGCGTGTCAGATGCAGAAACACATCATCCAGCTGTGCAAGTATATTTATCCCCTACTGAGAGGCTTCTAGATTTTGTAGGTGCTGCCCCTCCAGAGGCTGAAGGGAGTGTGTGGCTAAGGCAAGAGTCTATTACAGATAATTTAGAGGTGAGGACCGTGTCATTGACTTTTATTACATGGCAGGATAATACAAAATCTGGTTCTGTAAACAAGAGTCACAGGTGATACATAAGAGAGTCTAAGTTTTTCTTACTTTAATGAAATTTATTACTTCTCAGTCCGATTCAGCTAGCTGCCGTATTAATATGCATGCATCACAGTGTCTTAGCTAGTTTAACTTATATGGGAGCACCAAATAGAAAGGCATGAAGTAAGAACCAGTTGACATTTTGTATATTTTTGCAGTCTCCCAGCAGTTGCCTGCCTCCCTATGTTCCTCTTTGCTGGACGCTCAATGTGTGGGTTACAGCAACTCCTACTGCTGCCAGTTCCTTTACTCATCATCAGACCCAGTGGACCAAATCCAGTGATGATGTGCGAGATGCAGGAAATAAATCACAGAGTGGCGTGTGGGTATGAGCCTGTGATCTCAGTTTGAAGGAACATGGTGACGTTTATCCTTGTGCTGCAAAGCACTTAGGCACGCACTAACTGATCGCTACCAGGGAGCAACATTCTGAGAGACAAAACCTTCCAAGGCAAGTACAGAGAGCAAAAACCATCACAAGTAGGAGGAAAGAGCTAGAACAGGATTTTGGTTTTACTCTATTACAGGCAAAACATCAGTTACCTTTGTACCAGAGGTCTCTACCAGGCTTGTCCTCAGCTATCACAGCTGGAGGGGGTTGGCATGAAGACGTGGCCGAACACGGGACAGTTCAGAGGTACAGCCACACAACCCAGGCTGCACTGCCTTGCCCTGGGCACTGCGCTCCAGCTGAGCACCTGGCACCCAGGGGTCCCGTCTCAACCAGACTCCCTCAACAGAATCAAGAGGTATCTGCACCCCACACGGCGCTGTAGCCTCTGTCACATGAGCCAGCCGGGCTCCCGAGCAACATCAGCCCCTGCCCCGCTGTATTGCACCCCAGGGCAGCAGGGACTGCAGGGCAGACGTCCTCCCCAGGTCACCCCAGGTCCCCTGTGACTGCCCACCTGATAAAACCACTTTGCACAACAATCCTTTCAGAGTCGCATGGGGCACTGTAACCGCCCACTCAAAACAGACCCTCCTATTAAGAAAGCACAACTTGTTTTTATTACTTAAGAGCTGGTTCTAATTGTGTGTGTGCTGGGTTAGCCCGAGATGCCAGTAATTAGTTTCAGTGGGGTGAAACCATGCAAACTGAAATCTTATGCACAGCTGCCTCATCTCTCTTGTCCCTGGATCCCATGAGGAAGAGAGATATTGGCACAACAACAGGTTTTGTTACAAGGGACACCACTTTCTGTCATATGCTGTTGGTTTGACCTGTTGGTAGCATCCCAATAAGTGACTAAGGCAAGTGCTGTTGACTAACCGGTAAAAAGAAGTTGCAATACATACCTTTCCATCAAACACCATTTCATACCCTTCTCTGTTCTTTATTTTATTGTATAGGTATTCTGCAAGTTCCAAGCACTTATCGATCTGTGCTTCAAATCCGGTGGTTCCCTTCAGAGACAGAGGGAGAAAAAAAGTTTCCTGAGTATCTGTCTTGTGAACTGAAACAGCAAAAGGACCATGCAGCACTTGCCAAAGCACCAGCACAAGTCACCTCTCAGAAGTCTCTGTGTGACAGATTAAGGATCTGATTCTACAAGATGCAGGACACTCTGCTCATTTGTCTCTAGCTCTTGCCACTGACTCCCCTATAGCCACCTCTGCAAAATAAGCCCCGGGTACTAGTTTGGTTCTCAGCAACATATTGTAAACTCCTCTGATGCAGGGTGCCCTCGTCAGTAGCTTTTACAGAGCACGATTTCGGACAGCCTGGGCTGGCACAGAGGAGGGTCTCTAGAAGGTTCCAGGCATGGGGAATCTCCTTCTATTTTCAGAATAGGGGATTTTAATCTTCCAGAGGTGATGTGCTGGGGGCTTTTCCAATAATAATTTTTATGTTTTAGTTAAACGCAGAATGGGCAGGTACGCTTTTAGAGCCCGGCCTGATGCCTGTGGAAATGCACATTTTTGTTTAGATAGACTGCCCTGCCTCTGTAGTGTTTTTCTCTTTTCTTTTCTAATTGACACCATATAAACTCAGAAGCTGCGTTTTTAAGAGCTGCAGCAAATCCTGCTTTTTCTTCTCTGGCAGAAGTCATAATCCTCTCTCTGTGACATCATAATTGTTCCTGCAATCACCAGCTGTGATGCCACAGACAAAAGATCCAGCTTTATGAGGGAGGAAGGGGAATAAACAGCTGGAATAGATAAACTGTTTAAGAAACACACATCCTATTTTGTAATGTTAATATTACAAGTGGAGTGTGAGAAGAGAAAAAGCAGTACGAGGCATATTGAAAAAATGGGGTTTAGAAGAAGAAACGTCTCTGAGTAATGGATGCATGTCCCTGCTAAATCTGTTCTGGCAGTGCAGAACTGACTTAAAAGCCCGTGTCATTATCCCTCTGTGTATAGAGATTTCAAAACAGGGTAGGGCCAGCACAGCCCCAGGAGAAAGGCTTGGAGTTAGAGACATGCGGCTAAAACTGCCTCCCGCTCTGGAGACCCCGGTTAGCACGGCAGCTATTGCGACCACAGAAACTTCCATCCTCCTTTACAGACTCCCGTATCTCCAGCTACATTTGATGTCTGTCTCGGAATTGTTTTCAGAGTTTTAATGAAGCACATGAGGATCTTTTAAAGCTTTCTGGAAATTAAAACAATGATGTCATCTCCTCTGAACAAACCTGAGGCAACCTGACAAAATAGACTGGATAAATATATAGAAGAACTTATTTAGCAACATTCTACAAATACAGATGAATTAATCATTAGAGTTGGTGTTTTCAGATTTCCCAGAGAACAGATTTTGATGAGTTTTCCTCTACTCCTTCAAAAGATGACTTTGTATCTACTGCATGCAATGAAATGAGGTATTCCGGTCTTGATTTGCCACGTTTAATTTCTGAATGTCATTAAAACATCTTTTTATTTCCAGAAATCCTTGTAACAACATTCTTAGGTATACGATTTATGCTGTTAGACTCCTACAGTTACACAAAGCAAATGCTATGCAAAGCCATGAGTTTAAGTTTCAAAATCATGTGTGCTGCTTTGAAGCTAAATTATTAAAAGCATAAAACCCCAGAAAATAATAATGTTCTTTCTTTCATGTTATATATGGGAAATTCAGGTCAGATATTCTCTAAGATGATGATTACAGCAAAAAAAACCTGTATCTGGTGTGCATTATTTTAATACAAACAAACATATTGCAGGCAGTCCTACCTTTGCCCTCCACATCAGCCATAGCTTGAAGACATCAACGTGCCGTCCACATTGCAAAGCCTTGTCTCCCGTGTCATAAGACAGGTCGTAGTGCTTGTCTTGTTGAAAGAGGTAGGAAGCATGCATTTGATTGCAGCTCTGCATCAGTCCCTTATAGAAACAAAGACACAAACGAGTGATGTTGGCACAGATGTGACTACTGGTTTGAGGGTTGCTTTGGGCGAGAAATTACAAACGCCCAAATCCAGTGGCATACGTGTCCAAGTGCAAAAGGAAGATCAAAAAAAGGGACAAAACCAGACTTAGTTGCTCAGTGGAATAAGTTTTTCATATCCCGTTCAGTGCCCAGGACACCTTGGTACCTGACCCAGCAATATGTAATCTAATCCCAGAGCCAAGGCGTTCTTTTAAAAAACCCCTGGACATTGTGGTTCCCAGCATCATTATGCCCAAGTTCATTTTTGGGTCTCGGTTTTTATTCCTTGTTCTGGTTCCTTTTCCTCCTTTCCTTGGAAGGCTTTTTTTTCTAGTTGAGTCAGACCAAGGCAATTTGGTGACTAATCTGAATAGTATCACACCACTTTTCTGATTGCTTCAGTGTCTAAAATCCTGATTTTCATTGTTTTCTTTCTTTGTAGGCACAGTTCTTTTCTGCAAAGCCCTCAGCTGCAGATTGATGCTGAAGTGGTATAGAACGCTTTGAACAGAGAGAAGAGCATATGGCCTTTAAACAGCCAGATAGAGCTATTTCTGGGTTGCAAGATACTGTTTTGAGAGGCAGCTTTGTGGGAGGGCCAGAAGCCAACAAGGTGAAGAAACCTGGCTCATGAAAGCACGAGGTTTCCTGTTTAGCTTTCTAAGTGAAGTGCAGAGAGTCATGTTCTGGCTCTCGTTAAGTCCTCAACCAAGTTTAAGGTATACCTTAGGGCTGTTGCCTAAAACTGCAAGTTCCAGTCCAAGAAGAAACAAAACTTGGCTGTTTATCATCAAGTCTAATCTTTATGTGTAACTCAAAACTGAGATAGTAAAATGAGAGGGAAAAAAAAATTGGCTTTCTCTTAATCTGAGCCATCTGTTCTCACTAGAGGTCAAGGATGGTACTGACTTCAACCAGGCAGGATTTTTCTCAGGGAAATGACCCAGAGGGCAAATAAAAGCCAGCTTCTTTCTTCCTAAGTGCAATCACTTTGTATACAATCTGTTGTACAGCTGTTAGCAAAACAGCAACCAGCTTTTTGATAGCTGGTCTAGTAAGTGGTGGTTGTACAGCAGCTGTCCCAGTAACTGATGGTTATATGAAAATTGTAGGCTTGAAGGGTAATTCAAATTCTAGTGCTAAATGAAATGTCTACTTTTTATTCCAAGTGAACTTAACCTTCCCTTTTTATATCCACATGCCCCAAAGTGGATATATGGATCAGAGCTGGGCTGAAATATCATGAAAGGCTAGAAAGTGTAATGATACTTAGATTCTGGACCAAACGTCATGCTGCATGTGTACCATACCATTCACCCTAAGAGCAGAAGAGTTGCCTACAGTTACATTTCATGTTACACAGAAACTAGTGGGGTTACACAGTTACGCACCCACAACTTAACTACAGACACAAAACTCTGTAAAGACATTGCCATTAATTGGCACTCTCATTTCTGCTAGACAGCTACTTAAATTCCTTTTGCAGTCACAGCCTGAGCACGCGACCAGAGGTTCTATTTCTGAGTTTCTTTTCTAATCCTCATCGCATTAGCAAACATTAGCTATGACACAGTTACGAAGAAAACATCCAGGATTTTCAGAAGCAAAGCAGTGAGCATACTGGGACATACCTCTTCTCTTACTAGCAGGGCTGAACACTGCAGTGGGACGCCCATCATCTTGTGAGGGTTCCAGGTCACCGAATTGGCCCTGGGACAGCAAACCACATAAAACTCAGACATTGTACTGTGGTGGTGAAACCAAGGAGACATTTAGTAATAATAAGAATAATAATGAACATATAGCAATGCACACCTTTTTCTAAGCAAGCGAAGCTGAAAATAATCATGGGTGATATTTCGAAAGCAATCCCTTCATAAGGGACCTAATCCACTCTAGTTCAGTTTTGGATGACAATTTTGGCAACTTACAACAGGATAATTGCTCTATCCACTGAATTTAATCAGTATTAAACTTTCTGGGGAGTCATCCACACTTCACAAACATAGGGCAAACTTCCTAAAAGCATCCACCTGACTGATGACCTTTCTAAAGGCACACAGCTGATTAAAGTTGCAGATAGGAAGCTGGCAAACTAGCATTTTCCCTCCCATTGATTCCAGTTTCCGTAAGATTTTGCAAGTAGTTCACATAAGCATGTTTGAAAATTCCTTTAAATACTTCTGGGTACCTCTAAGCCTCTGAGTAACTTGGAAAACCTGGGTCAAAGTAATTTTTCTCCTTGTTCTGCTGATAGTAAATTTTCATAGTTCCTGAGTTGTAGCTTGGCTATGACAGTTCACACAACTGGAGGGCTGGGTCCAAAATTACCACAGCAATAAACATAGAACTGATTCCCCCCTTCCACAAAAGAGCCTGATCCTGCCTCCCTTCAGGACACGTTCACTGCAAAAACAGCTGCCAGCCCAGATCTTGTGAACGAACAAGGTGCTGTCATGATGCAGCTTAGAGATGAGACATTTGGGACTGTGGCAAGGGCTGAATGGAAGACTGTCCAGTTCTTTATTATTTTAATTTTGTGTTATGCTTGACTGGCTGTTTGTTAATTACTATTATTACATATGATGATTAGCTGATAGATGTATACATTTGCATCCTATTTGGCAGGCTGTCGAGGATGCATGGTGCATGGGATTTCATGTAGTGCAGTGATTTGAGGTTTGACGGTATAAATTGGTATAAATCAGTCAACTGGGACATGTAAAAAGCACCCAGGACACACTTGCACATAACATTTATTTAAACAGAGATGAGAATGTTGGAATCTGGCAGTACTTTCCTTTGTAGGATTTGGAGACAGCGCTACAGGTTTATGCATGTCCTTATCATTTCCTGCCAAATTGCTTCCACTCTTCCAAAGTAAGCAACTCCAAACTTCACATGGACATAGTGCAGCACTTCTGTGCTTCCTTCTTTGCTATTTAAATGGGACTGCACAAGTGCCTGATGCAAAATCTGTAGGGAACTGTCTTCCACAGGCAACATCTGGCCACTTGGCTTGGCTTTTCGAGTATTTGGCAGCTTTTAATCAGCTCAAAGTCAGTCATCTGATTACAACACCAAAGCTAATGATTCTGAACATGCATTTGGGTTTATGAATTTCCTTTGATATGATACTTTTTAGTTTTTATCTATGCTTATGCAGAATCAGGCCGAAATTCTTTAAGAGACTTCTAGGTAATAGTAGTGGTATGGGTTTTCTCAAGCAAAAGGATTATTTACTGACAACAGCCAGATGTTAATTATCTACCTAAAACATTTAATTTACCCTAAGGTCATATTATTTCCCCAATTACATCCCAATTGCACACAGAATAAAATCAATTATGTAAAAAAAAAAATCCACCATTTTTCATTTGTTATCAGTTGTTCTGGGCTTCAGACATCAGTATGTGCTTGAAGAAATTGCTGACTGAGACAAACAGTGAAGGAAAAAAGCTACATGGATCCGCAGATGTTTTTTTGAAGCACCTCACGTTTGCCCAAATAACTGAGCACCAAGCACCTATGTGATTTTTTGGCTGTGAGTCACAGACAGAAAAAAAAAGGAGGAAAAGTCTTCCTTTATAAAGATTTCAAATGGATGACAGGAGAGATTCAAGACTGGCAGAACCTGGTCCTCAGCCATCATTAAAAACACACTGAGGTGCATGCACTGACCAGCGGCAGCTTCAGGAAGGATGCCCAGACCCTGTATGGGCGTGCTCATTCAGCTGCAAACATGCTTTTCTCACGTAGCTGCCACCCCCTGCCTGAGCCGCTGGGAGAGGGACACCAGACCGAAACTCCCGATGGTGGCCAGACCAATCTGCTCCAGACACCAGGGGACATGCTTCCTTCAGAATGCCTTGGAGCAGCTTGAAACCTGCAACTGAAAGGCACAGTAAAGATGGTCCTGCAACTCCTCCTGCCTTTGACTGGACTGTTTTTCCTGGACTGCCTGTTATCAAAAGGATGGAAGTACTTGGAGCAGAGAGTGCTCCATTTAATGCTCCCTCCTTGTATCCCTCTCCCCTATCAACCACGAGTACCAGTTCCAGTTCTCTTCTATCCAGACCTGTAATGACTGTTTCACTCAAATATCTACCATAAAACAGGAATGTCTGTAAAAGTTGGGTCTAGTAAGTCTGCTCTAAAGGTCCCATGTTTGAGATATGGACAAACTGTAATGAGCTGCTGTGTCCATCAAGCAGTGGAACAGCATCGGAAATGAAAAATTTCATAACTTCATTGCCAAACATATGGAGATGATGCTTATCAAAGCACTAGATAAAATCCAGGGGAGTTCTGGATCTAAAGCACATTGTTTGGAAAATTCTCCAATATCAATTCAAACTGAACTTCTCATTCCAGCAGAATTTGGACAGCAATTTGGGAAGCAAATTCTATTTTTCATGCCCTGTCCTCACAGGCAACTGTGTAGATTTTCCTAACTTGCTAGCTATTTGAATGTATGTCCTTTTAATGCGCAATACGTAAATTTGAGGTGCTGAAGGCAGTCTTAACTAAATCAAACTCATAGAACTATTGGCTACTTTCCAAATTTTGCATGTGAGATGTATGAGAAAGGAACTGAATCATCAAGGTATCCTCCTAATCTTCAGGAACAGGATGAGGAAGTTGTTTGTAATTTTAATTGGCAAGAAACAGCAATTCGATTTAGAGATAAAAAAGGCGGACGGGAGTAATAACTTACTCTTGAACAGCATGAGCTTCAGAAATATACACAAATGTGACAGTGACTCCATCTAGCCAGTATACTGTCTCTAGCAAGTGGCCTAAATAGGTGCCTGGGAAGAATACAAAACAGGGCAAGCATATACGACCTTCCTCCAAATATTCTCTGAGCCCCCAGTCATTTGTGGCTCACAGAAGTCCCGAATGTTTTTGTCTGTCTTCCCTCGAATGCAGATAAATCTTAACATCCCACGGCAAGGAGTCCCACAGCTTAACTAAAGGTTTCTGAATAAGCAGCCGTTCGTAAGTTTAAGTTCAGTCTTTCCAGACTCTGAACTGGACTGGCATCACTTATGTTCATCTGTGTGTGTGTGCAATGCTCACAAGATCATGACTACACCCAGGCACAGATTTCCTGAGAAGTCACTAGCGCAGCCTGGAGGGGGACGTTCTCTCCAGAAGTGACAGAGCAGTGGTCGGTGACCGCCAGGACACAGGTCCAAACTGCAGGTGCATCCTTACTCAGACTTAGACTTCAGCACACAAGACTTCCGAGATTAATTTCTTAGAGAAATGCAATTGCTAGTCCATGTTGGACACTGTATCAGAGGATGCTGCAGAAACCACTCAGGAGCTGCGAATGTATGCTGGAAGGAATGAAAACGCAGACAAGAAATGTCTGCTTTGTACCACAAAACGAAGTGCCACACTACTGCAGCATTGAACAAAGGCACTTAGCAATGCTATTTCAACTGGAAGGACAGTTTACATAATTTCCTCATACTGTATCTTGGGGACAATACCGATTTTTTATTTATATTTATAATTTTATTTATAATTTATTTATGGTAATCGCAAGTGTGTTAAAATGCATTTAATAAGTGTGCTTAATTAGCATTAATAAGTCATACCTCTCAACGCCATTTAACTTCCATTTGTGTTTTCTTGACATCAGAAGCCCACCACCCCATGCTCCCTAGAAGGCAAGACACATTATCTTAGTAAGAGAACTCTGCATTTCTCCGCGATGACATCTGTGCGTTCACATCAGTTTGGGGCCCTTTCTTTTTTCCTGCTGATGTGGCACGTTCCAAAATGACCAGGCAGATGGGGCCTGAGGCATTAGCCGTGCTAAGAATTTTCTTCCAGTAGCTTGGAAGCAGCAGTTTATGGCCCATGATCTGAGTGCCCACCCTTGTCGTCTGCTAAGCCCTCCCTCGCCACCTCCTCTGACACTGACACATTGGGCTGCCCCACGCTGTAATTAATGACTTGCAGAGCTGCTCCTGGGTAAGCTGCCTTTTGACTTCTAGTGACCAAGTGAGGATAACAAACCAGACTGGGATCTCAGCTGCTCTGGTGAGTTTTCATCATATTCCAGACCACTACCGCTTGGCGCCTACTCATTTGCTTTCGCTTACAGAGATCTGGGACGAGCAGGCATTTCATCTGACTGGGAAGCAGTTTAAGGTAAATACGAATTCTTCCTTTGAATTGGACTGATTTTGGCTGACACAGTAATCCAAAAGCAGGATACCCAGATGTACGGAAATTCAATTACCAAGGGTTTTTGGAGAAAGGATTTGTAAAAATGACACAAAAGCTATGCTGGGGCTGAAAGATGATCCTTCAGAAAGATTTATTGGCAAGAGCCCAGATAAAGCTAAGTAGCCAATCTGATAAATTTCTCTAGCATTTGCATTAACCTGCTCAGCAATTTGTGGTACTTTATTCCAGACAAACGTAGCCTTTTCCTTATGTATTTGTTTTGCAGCTGCTGCAGAAGCTGAGCCAGTGCTCAGTATGGTTCTTATGTATTTCTTGTACTAACGGCATTAGAGATAAAGCTGAAGGCCAAAAGCACTCAAACTAGGTCATCTTAAGTGTCCCGGTTGCTAAAAGTACTGCACAGTCACAGCTCCTATAATGTCCCCCTGATATGAGACTTTCAGAGGAGTGGGAAGTCAGCGCTTGGATGTTAGACTTAATTACAGGAAGCAAATACAACGGGTTTTGTTAAAGATGACACGGTCCAAAATGAATAAATTAATGCTAACACACCTTGAAAGCCAGCCCACGGCATAAGATGATACTTACATCCACGTGCATCCAGATTTTGTACTTCTTGCAGATGTCTGCAATAGCTATGAGAGGATCAAACGCCCCGTACACTGTTGTCCCAGCTGTGGCACTCACCAGAAAAGGAACAAATCCCTGCAAGAAAGCAGAGAGGCATTTGGCGAGGTCAGAGTGCTGCAGCCCCCTCAGCCTGCACCAGCCCCAGCCCCTCTTGTGCTGCCTCCACAGTGAGCCCACAAGTGTCTCCTAGGGGACACCCCTGCTGCATTACATTACACGGGTTTTTCTCTTCGTTTAGATGCTGGTGATATTATAGTTTCTACCTTAAGGTGGCAGCAAACTTCCAAACCAGCATCCTCCATTTATTAGGATGCATGGGACAGGTAAGGGCTCAAAAGAACAATTCGGCCCCACCCCACCTGCCTGAAACAAAAAGATCTGCTCTTCATGATGCCGTGTAAAACAACCCTCACCAAAGCACCACCCTGCAAGAAGTATCTCCGGTGGACCGTGCCCGGGGCTGTATCACAATTATCCCAGCGAGTGCCTGATCGTTTGGTGGCCCAGGCCTGTCAGTGGGAGCATCTTGTCTGGGGGTGTCTCCCTGGGGCAGCGCAGAGGGGAGATGGGGGGCTCACCTCCAGCCCCATCCCTTCCGCAGAGCAGGGTGACAGCAACCTCCACAGAGGCCAGGGACCATCTCTTGGATTCCCTCTGCTAAATGCCGTGCCTCACAGAGGAGCGCTCGCCGTCCACCACACGGCTTTTGCACTGTGGGGTCTTGGGTCTGCCACAATTTATACCAGTGTTTCATTTTAAATTCATTTGTAGTTCTGTTGATTTCATAAGCAGTTCTCAGAGCAACAAAGGTAAAGAGTGGCTAAAGTTTTTGGGGTTTAAACTATCAGAAAGGTCTAAACTTCCTTCTGAATGGTCCGTAGGTTTGAGTGGCACCCTGTTGCCATTTTGCCTTATTTTTTATATACTGTATTTCTCTCCTTAGAAAAAGTGAGCTTTTAATGAAATTTGTGCTATTAATGAGCTCTGAATACTGTATGTCTAATGACTACTTACATAAATGTTGAAGGCACAGGGCTGAGTTCATTGCATACTTTAAATCTGATGTTTTAATTCTAGCTTCTGCTAATGAACACATAACACATACAAAAGCAGTGCATTTTCAGAGATGTGTGGATTTTAGTTTATCTTCCATTGATTTGGTGAGTCTATGAGGAATACTTTCAGTGCATTCAAATATATACAAATTCCCCCAATTATTACTCTGTTTTTGTCAATATTCAGCTGAGAAACTACATCGTGGTTTGATAATAAAAAAAGGAGGATGTTAAGCAGAACAACATACTAAAAAAAGCCAAATAGCTCATGGAGATTATAAAGTAGCTCTAAACCTATTTTTGCAGCAACTCTTGCCTCACTAATTGCCAGGCTACATTGCTGAGAAATAAATCAAAAGTTAATGGGCAAGCCTGTGTTGTTTTACCAAGGAAAGCAAACCAACTAGCTGTATCATTCTTGGTTTTTTTTTTTCTGTTTTGGAAGCAGAAAAGCTAGTAAACTTACTTTTTGTTTGGCTTCAAGAATTCTTCTTTCAAGGTCTGATGGGATCATTTTCCCTCTGGAGCAAGAGAGAGTTATATCAGAAATTTGATCTTGAAATCATCTCTTGCTGTTAACCCAAATAAGAACAAAGTTACTTTTTTTGCCCAAGGCTTATGCAGCATTGAAGAGCACAGAAAGACTCTGACCATTAGTCTGAGTTATTACCCTAATTATTTTGTCAAACAGTTTGCATCAATATGGTGATGGTAACTGAGAGAAGTTATCTCATGGCCACCCCCATTAAAGACTGACGCTGCTCCATGGAGCCTCCTGGTCCTGTTTGACGTTACAGCCCTCGGAATGTGCTCCAGACTCCCATGGGGAGGCTCAGCCCAGAGTCTCAACAAGCTCAATGGGTGTCAAGCCCCACGGTCCCCTTTCCGCAGGCACAGAAAATGCCAGCTGAGCTACATGTCCTTGAGCAGCTCTGGTGTAAGCTGTTGTCTCTGTGTTTCCATCTGAGGGATGAACTCATTTCAGGGAGACTATTTCACAGTTTGGTGCATTACATGTTCGCATTTGCTTGAGGCAGGATATGAGAAGAAGTTACCAGCCTGGACTCATTAAATGCACTGTCAGGCCCTTTGTATTGTCTGTATGTTGTATTTGCAACACCTTATGGTATGAACGTTTTACCTGAGTTTCAGACTCAGTGGTATAAGGCTTGAAGGCTAATTTATGAAATCCTGTAAACTAATTAGGCACAATATAAAACAATGCTGATATTGAATATTGAGGTTAAAGTTTTCTTTGCTCTAGCCACAAGCAAGACTATCTGAGACAGTACACATAACAGCAATACAAACATGACAGCTCCCTACATTACAGGAATAAAGTCTTCACTGGCTTTGAAAGTTGTCCACTTAGATTAATATTAGTTTTTTAAGACTTTTTCAGTTCTCAGTACAGTTGTACATATTTTTTCTTTCACTAAGCACTGATTTCCCATTGCTACAAAAAAAGAACAACCTTTACTAAAGCTCAAAATACTAGTTTCAGGGAAACAAATAAAATCATTTGTTTTAATTTTGATTTTACATTAAAAAACCATTTTCATGACATTTAGATGAATTTAAATAAAAAAAGTATTATTAATTTCTTATAATAAGACACTGCTACGTTTTTCAAGTTTTCATTCTTACGCAGCTCATAATAAGACAGTCATTATTTCAGCAGAAATAGGTTTGTACTCGTGAGTTTTTTGCAAAATCTGTCCGGCATTTTGCTTATTCAAAACACTAAACGATTAACTGAAAAGAAAAAGCTCTACCAAGTCTAAAAATTAGCCCTGATCTTTCTTGCAGAAGTTCAAGGTCTAAGGAGTATTCAACTCATAGTGCATTCTGTAGTTGTCTTTTCTTCAAAAACTGTTTCTAGGATCATTAGAGGAATAAAGAAAAAAAAAAAAAAACATGCCAAAGGAGGCAATGAGGTCTTTCTCCAAACACAGTTTATATGTTGTGTTTTAATGATTTCTATTTGTTGAGCTTGTGCATAGAAATGTACACAAAGTTGGGCAGATCCCTTCACTGCCAACATTTTTTTACCAAAAAAAGTGATTATCCAGCCCGTGGTCATGTTGAGTATGTGCCGGAATTCATTGCCAAAAGAGCCCAATGTCCAAGCAATGCCAAGGTTTACTAAGGAGCAAGCAGCAGGTTGGCTTTCAGTATAGTCCAAACACATGCTGGAGCACACAACCCCCCACTCCAAATCTAGCAAACTAGCCAACAGCATTGCTTCTTTGCACAGCGTTTTCAGGTGTTATCATCTCAGATGACCTACGACACTTAAAATGCATTGCAAAACAATAGGCTTCTCCTTAGACAAATCTCACCCAGATAATGTGGCAAGGGGTTACATGAGATACGCTAGGCAGCACCAGAGGCTGGAGGGCTACTGGGGGAGGCAGAGGAGACTCAGCAGCAAAACGACAGTGAGAATGGAATGAGGGTTAGTGTCAAAGTCTTGTATTACCCACATCTGTACACAGTCTTCCCTGCTGCCACACCAGACTGAAGTGTTACGAGCCCAAACCTGCAGGTAATACACCACTGCTACCAGTATGTCTGTGTGGTAGTAAACGAGGCAATGGAAATGCACGGTTGTCCAGTCTCAGGCATGACCAAGAACGTGATTTTCTACACGTTTTCCTGGCTTGAAATTCACCACACATTTCATAGTCCCATGATACAGCAAAACCAGGCAAACTTGGCGGGTGTGGGTCAGGATGGGGAAGAGAGGAGCCACCAACAAGTGTGTTTGGCCATGCTGGAAACATTAAAAAGATCTCGTGGTGCCCCCTCACACTCCCATAGGTCCACATCTTCACAGAGGGTCCTCTCCACCACACCAGCCCACCTCCCGCGCAAACAGCCCACTTTGTCCTGGTGTTGTCTGCTGGGATTTGGTGAGACACGCAGTAATCCTGCTGTTTACTCCAGGGTGGGTAGGGTAAGCATTGTGGTCTTCACAGAAAATCATCACACTGAATTTGCCCAAGAAGAAAAAGAAGACACGGCTTCATTGATACACATCTGTCTTTAGTGAATAGAAACAATTGAGGTTTATTTTGATGTGTGTTGGTTGTGTTGATGTTGTCATTAATTCCTCGTCAAGGAGTGCTCGGTCTTTTGTTAATAAAGAGGTAATAAGTCCATAAGTCAATATGCAGGCACTGTGTTTAGCACTGTAAATTGCTAAGTTGGTGCTCTTATAAGCTGGGAGCAGAGTATTTTGATAGCAGTAAAACCTTCCATTTATGCTACAGCCATAAATAATTCAATACCTTATAACAATCTGATATTTGTGACTCATAGTAAGAGCATTTTCTATTGAAAAGATTCTCTGTAGAATCAATAAGGACTGTTCTATTAATTTTTGTCCCATAGAAAGCTTTTTTTTTCCTGTAAAATTGAAAATCTTCATCAGAACATGTTGATTTTGTTAATATATCTTTGTTTTTCTCAAAATTGGTTTTCATAGAGAATCAAAACCCTTTAGTTGGGTGAGTTAAACAAGGAGTTATCTACCACTGGTTTTGTAGTGCCTATGGGACCTGTAGGTTAGGTGTCTGCTGTGCTCCTCCTTTCCACGGGTCATCTCCCTCCTTGGCCTATGCTGCCCACAATGCTGCCAAGACCCTTCTCTGCACTTCCCATTGCAAGACTGACCCCATCAAAGGCACTGTGGGAATGTAGTCAAGACGAGAAGGATGGTGGGCGCACGAAGTAATAGAATTACATTAACAACTGCGCCTCAATATTTTATTCCTTTAAGTGGCCCACTTCAGCTCATTTCAATGGATCAAACTGTGAGAGTATCTAAATGTTCCATTTTGACCAAAACAAGCTTCTCCCTCACTTCTTAGCAGAACGTGTAAAGAATGATTCTTAGTTCAATACTTTGTTTCACATCAGGATGAAAGAAAAAGATATATCAGAAAACCCTGAGGAAGGGAACTTTAAGACCTTTTATGAGCTCCAAAAACTGACTCATAAAGAAGCTACTGACAGAGTCAGCTCCTCAAGTGGGATAAATTAGTGTAAGGTTGCTGGAGATGACAGCACTACAATGAATTACACCAACTGTTGACTGCATCCTATGGGCTCTCTCTGAGCTGAGCACCTGACGATCCTCTTTATGTACCAATAAAAAGGGCTGTATTTGGCATCTTTACTTACCTTTCATCACATCTAATCAGAATCACACTATCTGTACCAATACCCAAGGCCGCAGCTCCTTTCTTCACAGAAAAGTGACTCTGAAAAAAAAACATTTATTATTATTTATTATTTTTATTATTATTTCTTACCCAATTTAATATAAAGCACCACACTCTTGCAAGCCCATCAGCAAGTAGTTCCACACGTAGTAATTCTATTCATAGACTTTTTGGAAACTGATCACTGTAATTTGAGGCTTCCTATCAGGTCACCACAGTCAATTAGAGAAACAGCAATCGCTCTAATCTCTGCTTACTCCTGGAATATTAAATACACAACTGTGGCTGATGATGGACCCAAATTTTGTCCTTGATGCATACCTGCAGCTTCTATTGCTTCTATGGATTCAGCTATGAACTTGATTTACTGAAACAAAAAATTCTCCCCTAGAGAATGCATTTAGTTTGTGTCATCCAGAGTGATGTGCTTCTGCTATGTAACTTCTGGCCAGATAATATACTGAGAGAAATTAAGACAGGAAGCCTAATTGTGATCTCATGCCAGTGGAAGCTAGTCATAACTCCCATTAATAAATAATACTGCAGTTTAAAATCAGAACTGGGCTATTAGTAAGACTATTAGTTAATCTGTATGTAGAGAATAAAATGTGGAAGTTATATACTGGAGTGCAAGTCAGCCTAATTTTCTCTTGCTCGTAGGACCTAACTCATGAGCCAGTGTTGGTTTATAATTTAAGTCCTAGTGATTATGATAACGAAATAGTTTTCTATCAAATTATACCACCAAGAATCTGATTTTGTATTAACTCAAACCCAGCTGTAACAATATTGTCCAAAGTAATTTCAACTACAGATTATTAAACTTTAAAAAAATGGAAAGTCTTTAGGTATACTACAGTACCATTAGCTTAGGATGGAACACTATAAAAAAGACCAAGGAGATTCAAATCTAACAGGGCTTTTTAGGCGTCCACGACATTAGAGAAGAAAAGAAGACATACAGTCTGCAGAAGACCACAAAGCAGAGAAGTAATCACTATTGCTTTGTCAGGGGAGTGTTTCAATGGCAATGCGAGCAGAAGAGAGCTGCAGGGAAAGAGATGGACACGACGGGTACACACGTCTGCTTCACTTAAAGGCCATGAAGTCAGTGGGATTTCTCTGCGTACTAAAGGGCTCTGTACATACAAACACTTTAAGAAATGCAAATCAATTCTAAACCAACTTTATCAAAGAGAGAGGAAAAAGACCACAACTGCAACATGTACATTCAACTTAACAAGTGAAAAAAAAAACCTTGTGTTTTAAAAATTGCTCAGGGGGTAGTTTTCATTGAGTCCCGACTGCTATGGTTAAGGTTGCATAAGAGTTTCCACTTCAAACTCCTTTTTTCATATGCCTCTCTCTCACCATTGTGGCTGAAATGCGTCAAGTTTTCATGATGCCCATTGACTTTTTCAAGATTCAGACATTCTGAAGAAGCTCAGATCTCTTGAGCCATGATTCATTGATGACACATGGACAATTTGAAAATACTTCAGGTAAAGGGCCTTTTTCATACTACATTGATTATTTTTTAACACAGTGGGTTGGTATAGCTTTCTCCCATGGGGCACGGCTGCAGTATACCAAGGTGTATTGAGCAGCCATTGACCGTGTTGCCTAGACTTAAAATCAGCTTTTGAGGCCCTAGTACAGCAAAACATCCTAAACCCCTGAACTAAGCACGTTCTGAAATGTAAACACATGCATGTCAGACTGACTTTCGCACAAGCTGATGATCAACCGAAACGTATGTATCATGTGTTTAGAGGAGCAACAAGGAATTTGTGCCTGTGCTTAAGTGTTTTGCCGAATAAGACTGGGTTCATTGCAGCTAGTCTAATCAGTCTTAAGTCATCAAGTGAGCTCCCTCTGCGTTCTGGAGGAAACAGGCACCTCCAAGGAAGGATTCATCCAGCATGAGGGTTGCTGGTTTGGAGTGGGTACCGAACGACATCAGGCGAGGTGATTTCCACCCCTTCCCTGCAGACCAAGCCCTGTGATATCTGCTGTCTGTGAGTGGAAAGTGTACAGCACCTGCAGGCATCGTCTCTCTGGAAACTGGTAGATGGTTGATTTTAACACACTGTTATCGTCTAGCTGATTAAAATCACAGGTTAGTGGTATGCTCAGATTAGATAGGGAGTTTGCCCGGCTGTTTTTCTAGATGGAGTCACAAGGTGCTAGGAAGTATTTACACACTGAACACCATGGGCCTGCTCAGCATCACACTGATATTTTTCATGGCACGTTCTTTATTTCATGTAACTGAATTTTTGAACAAATACATTTCCATGAGCTTCATCAGCTTAGCCAGTGGACTTTTTCCAAGTAGAAATGCACTCTAGATTAAGGCTTGAACTGTGACCAATCCACAGACCTCTATACACGGAAGACACTTTAGTCTCTTCCCAGCCTTGGGGCTTTCCCGGAGCCCCATGGTGCGGCAATGCAACTTTATGAGAGCAGGGAGCAGAAGAGGCCATGAGGAGGCTACTGGCATCAAGAGGCTTATAAAAATTCCCAAGTTCAGGAAGGTATCTTTGAACACTGCAAAAATTGAAACAGAGCTAGAATATTGCCAGCATAATGACAGTTCTTTGATACGCTGTGTGAAGCTAGAATTGAATGTATAGACTTAAAAAAAATTGGGTTTTATTCATGTATTACACAAACTGATGTGCACATACTGGGTAGTGTAATATATAAATACAGGTAGAGATGTAGGAGTGAAGAGTCACAGATATATTTCACTGGGTTTTGAGTCAATGACATTACATTGATTAATTTTACTCCTTATACTAGTTAAAATAGATTTACTATTGCAATTTGTTTTTCTAATAGAAAATAGAACTATTCAAAGTGCCTTAAAAAAAGAAAATACAGATTTGAATGGTTTACTATGAGGAAGCAAATTAAGCCCATGTGCTCAAAGGCATCCACTGGAATATGGCCAAGCTCAGCTGCCTCATTGAGGAGTCTCATGGCACTGCTAAAACAGCATTGGGGAAGAAAATGAATGTAGTGCTGATAGCTTGGTTGCCTGAAGGCTTTTTACAGACTGAAGGGAATTCAGCGGTCAGGAACCAAAACAGGTTTAGGGATAAACTGGGAAGGAATACTGAATTCTGTGCACAGAAGGGCAAATGCAATTACAATTTCTTAACAAACTCTGAATATGAAATTGCCCGATCTGTGTATACAGTCACAGATCTATGACTGCTGTTATGTTTTTGTGTCTCAGGGTAACACCAGAGGAATTACCCCAATTGCCTGAGAGGCTCTAAAAGAGCCAGGATGAAAGTGAAAACGGAAAAAATACAGCTTTAAGAGCAAAGAAAACTTCCCTAATGATGACGAATATTAAACTTAACTTTAATACTCCTGGGATGGCGCTGAAAATTTGGTTGCCTGTGTAATATAAAAGTAAACATAGAAAAATATAAAGGTCAAAGAGAAGGAATTGTAGAAATAAGCTTGGTTAGACAGAACTTCTGGCAGATTCAGCTGGGCTAACAGGGAGGAAGGACATTAATTGTGGCCCCTTTGGGAATACGGGAGCTACAGACTGTTCGGCCACACAGGGAAATGAGCCTGAACACCAGCTTTCACCACACAGCCATGTAGGAGTTGCACAGATCTGAAGTCTTATGGTGGGAGAACCCGGGTCAAAAAGGGAGGACATGGCAGACTGCCTGATGCTAGTCCTGCAGGAAAAAAACAGGCTAGGAGAAGCTGGCAGGTCCAAAGCTTCACCACTGTCCTGTGCTTGCCAGAGACAGGAGGACACACGGGTGGGAGTGGGCTGTCACTGCGGTTTTCTCCCTCCCTTTCCTCTCCCTCCCTGTGGTGTTGCACTGAAAAAGGCTGCATGGAAGAGTACAAATACATCCCCAGTAGAGATGAACCCCAATTTGTCCCTGAAAAGAAATGTGGTCAAAATGCAGTGGTGAAAGAGAAGGCATACAGTATTAGTCAATATTAGCGACAAAAGCATATTATTGGTCAGGAAAAAAAATGGGTGATTTTGAGCCAGGGGAATCTTCCCTTTGTCTAAAATTTCAAATGCTGTTAGGAATAAGTTTGTTTGCCTGATAGCCACTTTTTCATAGTTAGCTTTGTAAAGTAAAAACACACTGTAAATTTATTACGGGTACAACAATGAATAGGTCTTTTGGAAAAAGGAAGAATTAGATAACTAAAAATGTTATGACGCTGAAAAATATGGCATTGTTATCTTAAATGAACAGCGCTTCAATATGCAGATGCTTCTATTTTTATAGCTTGCTAAATTAATTGCTCATAATCCGGCATGGCTGAAGCTGTCAGGAAGAACCATCCTCCTGCCGTGAGCCCCAAAGGCCAGGGCTGTTTCTTCAGATTTCAGTGGCTCCCTGCTCACGTAAATCCAGAGTGCCACAAGCTTTGTGGAGGGAGCTCATCAGGAGCGAGTTCCCAAATGCTGAGCGAGCCAAGCCATCCAGCTGCCGAAACCTCTCCGAGGTCTGCAGGTTTGGTCGCTGGCAGCCTGGCGCCCGGCAGACCTGGACCCCAGCCTCACCCCATCAGCCACACGCCAGCCTTTAAAGGAGGTGGACACGCTTTCCCTTCCACCTCTCCTGGGCTTTAAACAATGTGGCATGCCTGGAGGTGTAGGCTGGGCAACTTCTCTCTTAATTTTAATAATCTAAAAATGTGTGGCTGGTCTAGGCTTGCTGTTTAGGCTCCCTCAATAGTGGGGAAGAAAGTGTACCTCCAGAAGGCACCTCATCCCCGAAGCTTTACACCCATTTTAGGTGAGGACGAGATGTCTTCTGCAGATCTTGTTCTTTTTATTGGCTATAAAAAGTGTATAGACAAACTCAGATTAAATATTTACACTTTAAGTGATTAAAGTTAATTGACATGAATCCTATCTTTAACATCTAATTTTAAGCTATAGCTTTTCCTTCAATTATCTACAAAAAGAGTATACTGTGTCCCATCACATTTTTGAATACACTGAAATGATATCTATATTTGCTATTGTTTTCCTTAGCTGCTGCTATTCAGTTTTTAAAGTTATTACTTAATGTTGTGAGACCAATGAGTATATTAACGTTTCCGCACAACATACTAATATTTCCATCTTTTGTATTTTTGAAAAATATAACTTCATACTGCTTCTGTAAACCAGCAAAACTCACTTGTTTTTTTTCCAGTGTGGATAGTTTTACAGTATTATCTGTGGATATGAAATGTTGCACTGGGTTCAGGAGGATCCTATGGCAGTGTAAAAGTCATGAGATATGGACCAGATGAAGGATTAGACCCAAATGATGAATGTCTCCTTTGGGATAGGCTGCCCTAGAGCACTATTCTTCTGGAAAATGTTTTTACTTTGATTTGAATGGTGTTACTTGAATTAAGTTGCTCCTCAAGTAAGACCAAATTTTCACCGTTTCCCCCTGGCTTCAAATACCACCAAAAAATACTTTTCTAGTTATTATGCATTAGGTAATGCAAAGAAAGAATGTGTGAATCCATTAGTTTGATTTTTAGTTTCCTTAGGTGGAAACAAAACTACTCCCTACTTACTCTGTACACTCAGAAGTCTAACTTACAGCTTTGTAATTCATGCTACCAAATGGAAAACACCACCTCCAGGCTTCTCAAATCTTCTCCTGGAAGCCCCACCAGAGGGGTCACCCCTTGGACTGCTTCTTGCAGGTGGCACTCCTGAAAACTGTCTCCTAAATCTCCTGGCCAGAGGGCAGCGTTACATACCATGGAAGTGGTGGGACTAGAGTTCAGCTTTTCATTCTACACAGAAAACAACCCAAAATCTTCCCTGTGCTGTGTGAAATGGAGGGCTATCGAGCTGTCCGTGTTGAAATAGAAGTCACTTTTTAATTTCCTTCTGCCTCAGCGCCAAGATTTCAGAAACTGTTCAGACAAAAACTTTGCCAAAGCCACTCTCCTCCCACAGCTATGGGTCTAGTTTGCTGTATTCCCTGCAAATAATGGGGCTTGTCCACAAGGGGAAATCAGCATGCAAGAAGCTGGAGCACTGATTTACTGCAAACTGCTCCAATCTAGTTGCTGTGTGGATGCTGCATGCACCATGGCTGTGAGGGTGCTCCCCTACCACCGCAGACAAGCCGCCTCTCACAGGTGCTCTCAGTGATCCCCAGAGGATGAGGTCCCTCCAAGTATGTCCATCTGTCTACAACGCTGACACCTTAGACCTGAGCAGCCAACAGACCCTCCCTTCACAGCCAGCGCACGCTGGAGCTGCACTCCCAGTGAAGCCTCGGGCAGGAGCTAGTTTGCCCCAAAAGCAGTGCAGATGGGGGATACCAGGGTGTTGCGTGAAAGGGCAGAGAGAGCCTCTCTGTATCCTCTTGGGTCTCTAACTGGGTGAAGAGGTCCCTTACTGTCAGATCAGACTCAACCACCTGCCAGTTCTTACTCTGCATTTTCTTTTCCAAAGCCATGACAGGAGTTGTATTGCTATTTCCTTGGTGAGAACCTGGCAAGACTTTCCTCCTTAGGGGGCTGCTAGAGGGGTGGGAAATGAGGAAAGCTGATGTGGACTACATGAGCACAGTCTTGCTGGGTTGGAGAACAGAGGAGATGAAGAAATCTCTATGTCTTTCCAATCATGACCAGCTTTTTTTTCCATTTTCTGAACTGTGGATTGAGTCTGTACAGCCCCTAATTAAACAACAAGTCCATGGAAAAGCTGCAAGTCTCTTACGCTATTTTAATACTACCAATAAAAAGGACAAAGACTGTTTTGTAACCTGAATCCAACTAGTTCTCTACAGCTAAACTCTCCCCTTCTACACCCCTTTCCTCCTCAGGACAAGATGACTTTGTCCTTTTTGCCTGCTAGGGGTGATCTCTGCTCCGTGCTGTTCCCAGCTACTGTTGGATGCTGTTTAAGAGAGTGCTGGTTGGCCAGGTCAAAATCACAACAGGGAACGAGTTAAAATTCAACAGGCCTTGCCCTGTGGACAAATAGGACAATTAAAATATTCTGAGAAGGCAGCTCTCCCTTTCAGCTGCTTTCTCCATGCTGAAATAGGGATGTGCTCATCTGAACACTCACAGCAGCCTAAAGCTGATGTACTGGGACATCGGAGGAGGCCTTCATCTTAGATTTTTCATTGTGTTTGAAACGATAGACTAAAATAGCTTTTTACTACTGGCATCCATCACTTTTACCCCTGAGTCAAAGTCTCTTGCGTCATGTGCGGTCCAGAACAGCTGCCCTGAAGGACATCACTCTGCTCCTGCACCAGCGCAGATGACAGAACCACTGATGATGCACTGGTGAATACAGAGGATTAAACAAAGTCCTGCGTGCAAGTGCGTCTCAGTAAAATTATACCTGGGCCAAGACCGACTCAAGCAGCTATAGTGTACTTCACCATCACTGGTGAAACAGAAATAAGCAAAAGCAGAGTGAGAGATAAGACATAGTCCTACTGAACAGCTCGGGAAAGATCTGCTTACTGAGAACACGCATGGTTAGAATAGTCCCATAACCTATTTTAGGCACCTAATGTAGGCTGCGTATGCCAGAAGGCTGATCTCTCCGTATGGTCAATGCACAGAAGTAGGTGAACCCCTCCGGAAGGTGATTTAGAACATCTAAATTAAGGAGTATTTAGGTTCCTAATTCAGATGCTCTGAGTTTCTCTCCAGAGGTGCCTCCCTTCACTGGTTGTGCGGAGAGTGAGGCTTCTAATTTAAGAACATGATGCACTCCTAAATTAGGAAGGGAATTACTTAGGAGCTGTGAATTTCTCCTCCCTTCCCTTTTCTGCCACTGGCAGCTGAACCCATCACGGCATCAGACTGAGGCCAGATTCTGATTCCAGTAATATGGGCAGCAATTGTGGCATAACTTCATTCATTTATAGCAATGGAAGCTCTAGACTGGTAGAAATGAAAATAGAGTCTGGTCTGTGATGCTGAAATTCTTGTCTGAGAACTGCTGATATTGGAATCTTTGCTTCTGACTGAAAATTCCAAGACAAAAATCTCCAAGCTTCTAAAGACTTACAGTAACTTTAAGCTTTGTTTACTACCATGCCAGACATGCAGAGTACGTGGAAATGACAGTATTCCATTTATACTTATGCCTGTTCCACGGCCATCATCTTACAAGAGCATCCAACTGTGGCAGAGAGAAACTAGAATCAGGATGGGGAGTCTAAAAGTAAGTAGAAGACCAGAATGACAGGATAAATGAGACAAATGATGTTCTCATATCTTAGTGACTATTGAGGTTCCGCATGACATTTCCTATCTAAAAAAGGATCGTACTTCTGGGCCTCTGCAATTCCTGTAACAGCCTCTACTATTTTGAGGGTTAAACCCTAATCCCATATCCTTTGGGCAATTAAGAGTTAAAGGTTCCTGTCTTCATGTAGCATGGTTTCTTAACTTCCCTAGAAGATGCGTCATTACATACTTTATTAAAAACGTCATTGAGGAAGGGACAAAACTGTAATTTCAAGATACTTTTAAAATGTAACGGATTTCAGATGCTGTTGTACAGATTCTCTAGTATATTTGATTTTGGAATGTTTAATTTGCTAAGGGAACTGCTTCTTCCCTGGCATGAAAACACAATTATTAAACCTCATTTCATTATTTTGAGACTGATAGCACAATTTGGTTCATTGTTTAACATTCCATCACTATGAACACAATGAAATTCTCGAATGATTAATAGGATTTGTTATTTTAAATAATCATGCTGAATCTTATCTGCAAGACTTACTAGGTCTGTAACTTCCATATGAATAATGCATCTCTAGCTGTACAACCAACTTTGGAGAGCTGCTACTCATTTGTAGAATATCTTTCTCTTTGACTGCTTTGGGGACAATTATTCTGCAACATGGAGCCCACAGTTGTGTATCGCATCTCATCCTATTGCCATGATGGCATCCTCAGAGGGATTTCCTCCCAGACATTTCTGGTTGGTTTTTAGGACACTTTGCTCTTCACACTTGCACAGAATGGAAACACGTTCTCTGGTAAGTCAAAAAAGGCAGCCAGGAGGATGTTGTTACCTAACATGGACAGTATCCTGCTGAGCCTCAGCCATGAACGAGTCCTTTCTGGCTCAGCCCACACAGCTGGAGAGAAATTTAGAAGCCTGAAGAGAGCTCACATACCCTCCTGGTTATAACCCTTCCTCTTCCCCTTCCTCCTGCACAAGCAATCTCCACTATAAGCTGCAAGGAGTTTTAAATGGCCATAAAGCCGAAATACCCCCCCCCCAATACAGACAGAAATGTGACTTCGGTATGGTTGTTCAAAGAGAAAAAAACCTCTGTGTTTCTCCCATGAGGACCACTCTGATTTCTCCTGTGCCCACCTCCCCGCACCTCCTGCGCTGCCAGACCCCCTCGGTGCCTGTGAGGAGCTCGGGTGTGCTGAAGCTTTTGCCCGCAGGCAGAAACCCACAGCAAAGCCCCATTCCACACCGTATACCACAGCTGCTCTGCTGTACACACACACGGCATTTCCATACTACTGTCTTCATGTATGTTATCACCCTCTCATTAGAGTAACAGCAGAAGCGGTTTCAGCTAGAATGATTTTGACTCCAAGTGATTTTCTGTTCCCCCGGAGTGACCCGAACAAAGGACATTCCTGGCAGAAAGCGCCGAAGCCCGATGATGAGTTCTCATCATTTGATGCGGTCCTTTCCATTCACATCGACGTTTATACAGACACAAGTGAGAGAAAAAAAATGGCAGTGGTTTGTAGAGCCTCCTCTCTCTGGGTTTCAGCCACAGACAACCGCACAGCCCATCCCTCTATGTATCAAAAGGCCAGCCCCTTCCCATTTTTTTTTTTATTCCCAGTGAAGGAATAACAGAAATGAAGACAGTTGGCTACAAATTCCCGTTCAGCTATTTTCTTCATCATAAATTCATACAAGCAGATGTAAACAGACAGGAAAAAGCAGAAACACATACATGTTCTGATGTGAAGGCAACCAGTCTGGGAATAGCTGCCATTCCTTTTTCTTTAACTTCTGGGAACATCTTGAAACGTGCAATCAACATAGCATACATGTTAGATATGGCACCACCTGGAGTCCACAGTAATATACTGTTACTTTTTCTATGCATTGTAATATTATTGCAGAACAAACGACAAGTCTTGCTATAGTTTTTCTAGCTCTAATGTTAATGTTTCTGCCTAACAGCAGATTCTTCTTCCTGACGCTCCTCACAGCTGGGTTGTGTAATAACAGGATCTACTACACCCAAATAACAATTTATGCAAAAAGTACTGCTGCAAAAAAATGATGGGGGTTTCCTTTCATCCTCATTTTTGTTACCATTTCTCCTTTAGTCCCCAGTCTTATCTTTCCATATACCATCAACACATAGACCCCATTCTGTTCCACCTCCCATGCAGACACCACCTCAATGCAACTTCCTACGCAGCTTCCAAGGGCAACCTAATCTGTGCTGTCCCCTCCTAAATTGGGGTGGTGTTTCATGCCCCGGCTCTGAGGAAACCCACACAGGGAGTCCTAACAGACACTATCTTCTGGATAACTGGAGTGTGGGGAGGGAAGAGAAAGGAAAAAGGGCCATTCTGACAAATATTTTTGTTTTTATTTGTCCTCTGATGGGAGCAAGGGGAAAAGGTTAGCTGTCCCTAACACTAGCCTTAAAATCACTGGCATACACTGCCTCAAAATACCCACTTCAAGATGGGTATCAGATGACAGCTCTACAGCAGTCTGTTCCCATATTTCAATTGTCAATGCATAAATTAAAACTGAGGATTTTGTTTTTCCCTTTTGAGATTTTTACAAACTGAGCCTCTGTGTCTACAGTCGAACATTGTTTGGTTACACATTAATGCTGCATGAGCACTATGGGAATATAATGCAGAACCTGAGGCAGAGTCTGAGTACTTTTACATTTGTACGCACATAAACACACACACACAGACATGTATATATAAAATCCATTGGTTTTATGCTGTATATATACTATATATACATATATACACAGATTGATTATATATTGATGTTTATGCACATATATTTATATAAAGCAAAGGTGTAATATTGATCATGGTTTTAGGCTTTTAAATGATCAGGTCAGAGTGCAGCTGAGGTAGAGTTCAGTTAACTCAACTTTCACCCACCTAAAAATGGAGTGAAAAGCACAAGACAGGCACTTCCAGAAGATGGTTCAGCTCATCTTAAGGTAGCTGCTTGTGACAGGTGGGATGACTTGCCCTGAAACGCATCTTCCCCTCTCCCTTGAATATATGGGAGCTGCTATAACCAGCCCAGGGTAGACGCCCAATGCTTGGAACAGCCAAAGTGAGACAAGATAAAATCCACCCTTTCAGCAGATCAAGGTAGCTCTGCTGAAAGCAGTGACATTACACCATGTTACACCAGCAGGGTATACATGCTGGCAAATTTAACATCATTTTGACTTTGGTAAGATTTGTATTTATCCCGCTGGAGATACATACACTGTTGCACAGCCCACAGACACTGTGCCGTTCATGTCGAATCAGTGTCCTCGCTCTGCTCTTGCAGTGAGGCTGCCCCTGCTCTGGGCTTTCCCTGACCTCACCGGCCCTCCTGTCAATCCAAGGCAAAATGCCACAGAGGGATGGCATCACTGGCATGGGGGTCAGTACAGATTGGGCTTTTTCTTCCTCTTTCAACTATCTGGAGAGGTATGAACGTATTTCTACATCTCTTTTCATAAATGACAAAACAAGAAATGGAGAAACTAAGAGGAAATGTTCGGATACCTGTCCCTAAAAAATGCAGATGTCGTGTAATAGCCACTGCTGATGATTTAGGCGACTGAACTAAGGTGTCCAAGTTGAAGCAATTTGGCCTATCTTGTCCAAAGTCATTGGCTCAGTGTCAAAAGAATCAAGACTGAAACGTTAAATTTCTTCAGTACCAGGCTTTCCTATTAGTATTTATTACCTAGCCGTTTAGCCTTAAGCTTATTAATAAGCCCTCATTCTGCCTTTGATTTTGCAGCTGTGTTTACACCCACAGTTAATTGCAGGCAACAAAACACACCTACAGAATTTGGAGAACCTAATCAGGCCTTTATGCTTTGCATGTATTGATACTGTATATGTGACTCCAGAGAATGCAGAGAGTGAGAACCTTTTCTTCGCAACAGTAGAGCCTTCAGGTGAAGCCGTGATGGTTTGAAACGAGAAGACAGCACAGAGATGATTTTGATTATTGCCTAAATAAGCAGAACCTGCACACCTGGGAATTGCTGCCTTAAGTGAGTGAATTAGAAAGATGCACTTTGCACAAACCAGAAGTTGCAGAGAAAGTGAGGATGAGAGGGGGCAGCGCAGGCACACGCCTGCCAGGGAGCCCGTCCCCACGCAGGGTTGCTCTAGATGAAGTGAGCTCCAGCACCCAGCTCTTCCCGAGGGATTCATCTTTCCTGACTCACCCTATCTCAGGCACGGTTTGCCAGATTTGGGCAGATCTGGTGCTGGTACTGAGCCCTTCGCCCCAGCCTGCCACCCGTGCCCAGCCTCTGCCCACCAGGTCTGGCTGAGCTGCGTTCCTATTGCTCTTCTCTCCCCTCTTAGGTCCCTGACCAGCCTGGGGTGGCTATTGCAGCTCAAGCCTGCAAGGTGGGGAACTGGAGACCAGCCAGGCCAGGGACTGGACAGTAACCAGCCACTGCCCGATTTTCAAAAGCTTTGGCTTAGGTCCTGGGCTCGCGATACACCTTAAGATCCTGTCCTGTGTGATGGAGGCCATGGTTTTGGTCAGGACCTCTTAAGCACTACAGTAAACGCTGTCAGAGCTTTTTCTCTCAGTGCTTTTTAAATAAGGACTCAACAAGAAGTAATATAAATTCTTCTCATCTTTTTCTGCACCTCTGTGGAACTCCTGCACCACTTCCCACATGTGCATTCAGATGTGAGAGGCTGAAGATGAGCCTTGCCTGATCTTCTGCACAGCATGAACCATACCCTTCACGCCCTTGGAGAGCTGAACATCCCAGGCTGTTACTAGTGAGGCCTGTCCTTTGCTCGATAATCCAAATGCTCTTTCCCTCTCCATTACGCCAATCAACTTTCTTTCCAGAAGGGCTCCTTCCCCACCAGCTATCAGGCTGTTCCCTTTTGACAAGCCAAGGTGCTATGCCCAATGTCAAGTCTTTCAATTTGTTGCTATTTGGTGAGATAGATAGGCCAAAATTTTTAGCGATGAAATTCCAGAGCAAGATAGGAAGTGACAAAGAGTATAAATCAAAAGACTAAGTGGAATGATTAAAAAAAAAAAAAAGTCTTAACAATGTAGTGTTTGTCAAAGTCCATGACTTCTCTACAGTTAATCACACTCATTTTTTGCCCTACTGGCTTGCCCTGAAGGAAGGGCAAGGTTTCTGAGCCTTTAAGCACTCGGACTAACCAGACACCCAAGTACCCCACTGAGCTCAACAGGCAGCTCACACATGGAAAGCTGACTGCATACTGGAGTGTTGGCAGGATCTCACCGACTCCACTAAAATTACTTAAAGGGATGCTACGTCTTTCCCTCTTTGCTCCAATTTCCCCTGCGGTGATGGAGAGCATTGTTGTGTTTCTTCCCTCCATTATTAATACACAAGTCTTTCTATCTCATGTAATCCATAAAAAGTGGGGACAAAAAGGAAATGCAAGGGAAATGTCTCTTCTGATTATGTTTCCCATGTGCCATTACAGCTGCTCGTAATGCAGTGCAATTTGCTCAAACAGACCCTCATAATCACACCCCTGAAATTCAGAAACATGCAATACTTTATCTCAAAGAGGCCACTGGTGGTTTTTAGCAAGTGTCCTCTCAAACATGCATATTTAATTAAGTTTACTTTTTAACTACAGGGGATGTCATATAGCATAGTCTGAAAAATAAAGAAAGCTTGAAATATCATGTACCAGGTGAAAATATCCCATCGCCACAGCCCCCTGGCCAGCCAACCATCTCTCTCATTTTCCTTAGTGTGACATATTCCAAAAGTACAAACACTGGAGCAATTTCATAGGTGAACCTGAAATGTAGTAATGTCCAGATTTAATGCTTTCATCTACAACACTAACACATCTTTTTCCAATATTACATTACATTACAGGCACAATATACTCTATCTTGCACTGGGTAGAGTTATGGTTTACAATACTTTTGACAAACCTCCTTTTGATTTGACGTCAAATGTCTAGAAGGAGAAATGCTGAGAGCACTTGAGACTCCATTTCCACCCATTTCAGTGAAACAAATCTTGCCCACCGCTTCCAGGCTCAAGGCTTTGCCCTGTATTCAAGAGCTGCTGGGCAGAGCCAGACCTTTGCCTTGCAAAAACCTGTGTTCATGTCTAGCTGCATACACATTAGCAGCCCGATTCATAACGACAAGACACAGCATGAAGCCAAGCATGTGCACAAAAATGTTTCTTAGTTCCAAAGTGAAAAAACCCCACACTTTAAATTCTGCACCTCTTTCTCACAGAAAGCAATGCCTCTAACTGCTCTGAGTATGGACTGTACATAACCTCTCTACATGAATGCGACTGTTCACTTAGCACACCTTTCATTTCACATATTTATGCATGCAAAATGCTAAAATATTTTTTTTTGTATATTTTTTGGGGGGTAGCAAAACCGACATCATATATTAGTATGATGACATTTAATAGAAGAAAGCCTACAGGACAATGTTGAAAGTCTTAATGAAAATAGCTACAACAACCATTTTAAAAGCAAACTATTGTTTTTCCAGCAACCTTAACATAAAAGTATTCTTTCTTTCATTTAGCTACAGCAGCTAATATTTTAGAATATAACTGTAAAATTATATTAAATATTATTAAGGAAAAAAAATCTGCTACTTACATATTAGTATTTGCTGCTGATGTCAGCCAGTCTGCTGCCAATCCAACCATGTCCAATCCAGTTGAAAGCTGATTAAAATATCTAGGGTGCCCTGCATAAGATGGAAAATGTTATCTAAAGGCTGATGACTCTGAATGAAACTACTCAGTGCTGAATGGTATATTTACCTCCAGATTTCTATAGAGAAGGAAGTGCTTTCAAGGTATGAAACAAAGCAAACAGCAATAAATACGTTTCCTGGAAAAGGCAGGATTTCTCTTCTTTCTCATTCCAAACACAGTAAAATCAGAGTAATTACACCGAACACAGAATAATGAATTCCAACATTCCCTATTATCCTTTCAATATGCCTTGAAAATTAGCACGACGCTGCCTCACAAAAATAGCTGTTTGCTCCCGTTAGCGTGTCACATGTTGTCACTGGATGTGTTTTTGCCTGGCTAGCTTTGAAAGGCACGCACGAGACACCATCTGAAGAGCTTGCCAGTACATATAACATCAGTGATGAATGGCTAATGATTATAATAGACAGAGCGAAATGAGAAAATGGAACATGTTGGTGACTGCTTTGCACATGACTCAAAGGCTGATGATTGTACAAAGATGGCAGGGAAGGTGGCGGTCCTTGTCATTTCTTCCCTGTCAGAGTGCAATCACAAATAGCCTGGCTGCTCACGATTGTGATTTTAAACAAACCCCATGAAAACCAGCACTACTGCCCCAGGAGAATGATGCACAACAACATACTCAGTGGGCTGATAGTCCATTTACCTGGTTAATCTAATTGGCTCCTGATTTTTTTCTAAAATCCTGTTAGAGATTTTTCTTAAAAATGTCCCTAGAGCCATTAAACCCAGGAACCGTTAAAACTCAGTTTTTACCAGTTACTCCCCAGAAGCCCCTGTTAAGTGGCATAATTACCGGTACAAATTACGGATGGTTCACAATTACTTAAATGCTGTCTAACTCAAAGGAAGGCAGGCTCTGCTTGGAAAACACCTGTCCTGACCCACAGACCACGTACTGTTCCTGCTGTCACGGAAAACAAAAGATAGAGCAAGATGATTGAGGAAATGCAGACCCAGCACCAAGAGAAAACTTATCTTCGGTCTCCGGTGGCCTCTTATCAGGCGCGGACACATGGCGGGCAGAACAGCACGGGGAATTGCTCCCCGGCCCCCACCTTGCAGCACACAAAGGCAGGGTAATTGGGATGTGTGGGCAGACTGGAGCAGGGAAAAAGGGGTTGGGGGGGCGCACACACGCAAAATCCCGTGCCCTTAACCACAGACGAGCCCCATGATGCTGCCATCCAGCCTGTGTTTTGCACCGAGCCCTCCCCACCAGAGATAGGAACTGCCACCTTCTCCTGGTCCACGCTCCCCTGGACATGTGGCCAAGCCCCCTCAGATGCCATGGGATGCTGCTGAGACCCAGCAGGATGAACAGTGTCCAGCCCCTGCCCTGCACGCTCTCGAATGGGGCAGGTGGACCTGGGGCAGGTGTTGCACCCTTGCCACCACTGCCAAAGCCACACCGCTCCTGCGCCAGGGGCTCTGCCTGCAGAGGACGTCATGTCCCCTGATGATGGGGTTTTGAGAGAGATTTTGGTATGTATAGCTTGGGTTCAATCTCACAGCCAGGCTCTGAGCGGGCTCCCAAATTCTGCTGGAATGCAACCGAAAATCAGGAGCTGAAAGCCTTTGGTGAATGTGGGCCACAGGAAGGCTCAGAGAGGCCAGAAAATCTCCTGCTTTGGAAATAAATCCACAATGAAAAGCTGGGGAATAGCAGAACTCGTATTTGCAGCTGCAGTGTCTCAGCGGCTCTCCGTCAGCGCTGTACCCAGCCCCAGGCGACAGCCCTGTTGTCACTGCCTGTTTCTTCAAGGAACCCCCACCGCACACCTCCTGTTTTAGGAGCCGCCGCAGGAGCGGGGCCGGCTGGAGGGAGTGAGGTGCGGGGGGGCCGCCGTGTGCCCCTACAGAGACGTGACGACAGGGAGAGCAGGGGCTGCTGCGGCGGCTGATGGCAGAGCCCCCAGAGCCCACACCTGTAACACGGCCCCCGCCACTCAGTGCCCTTCCCTCCTGCAGCGTGGCTGTAACACGCCACGGCAGAGAACGTAATGCCCCCATCCCACCCCAACCTCAGCTGTCAACCTCAGTGTCAGTCCGTCCAGGTGACGCCCTAATAGGTGAGCGAGCTCTCTTCCCTCTGCTAGATGACGGCCACGGAGAAGTGTGGCTTTTCTTGAAACACAGGCTCAACTGGCCAGGTAAGGAGTTTGTGAGAGATGCTCAAAAATCATCCTGCCTGAAACACACATCCTTTGTCGTGGTTGTCACCGAACAAAGAGACGACTGGAAAAGAGACTGACAGGGTGGTGGTGGAGATGTGAAAATAGGAGATTACTGGTTGGTTTAGCAACATACGACATATTTACACATATCCCAGAGTAAATCGGGAGATGATGGGCAAGAACCGGGGCTGAGGCACTGGGACAGCCAGGGCCGGGCTTTCCCTGCCGAGGATGTGCCTTCGCCCCACGCACCCTCCTCTCCGACATGCTCCCGCCTGCACGGGGTGTTAGGCACGGACACGAACACGCAGCATCTGCAGCCTCGACAGGGACGCGACGAGAAGGGCTGGACGCAGCCGGGCAGCACGGATAAAGGCATGGCCGGTGTCCCCGGGTTTGGCCTTGCCTGCAGTCCCATGGCCCAGGGCCTGCCAGGGAGCAAGACTGGGCCAGCGCCAGCTCCTCACACCTTTCCTGGGGCTTCCAAGCCATTTTTAAACGCTCCCATTTCCCCCAGCGAGCACTGCACAGGAACTGAATTTCACATCCACCTCTCCCTGCATTTGCAGACGCTGCCTTTTAGATTCTCTCAGACAAAATTCTTGCTGGGGTGGATGGCGGTAGCCGGTCAGGGGGCAGAAAGCCTTGTGTGGCTCCCCCGGGCACCTCAGCGAGCCGTGGCACGCCGGCAACACCTGGGAGCACCCCACACCTGCCCCTCGGCCACAAAATCAGCCAGCCGGCTCCTTGAACCCCAACCGCGGACCAGTGGTGGGATCTGGGGATCCAGCTGCGAGGCTAATCTAAGCAATACAATTTATTTTCCAATCAGCCTCCTGGGCCCCTGCAGCCAAACACAGCCCAGGGCCCCCCCCCAGCACAGGAAGGGCCGTGTCCGAAGGGCTCCCACAGCCGGAGGGGAGGCAGACCCCCGCCGACAGAAACCTCACCGCACTGCCCGTCCTCTGAGGGTAATTCAAGCGTTTTACTCTGGAGCACATGCCGAAGGGCTCCGGGTGTAAATCCGGCGCGTTTCGTGACACCACCCCCCAGGCTGGGGCGGCCCCCCCAGGAGGCGGCAGCCAAGCCAGGCGGCTCCGTACCCCCTGGGCGAACCCCCCGGCATCTCACACAACCCCCCAGCACCGGTCTTTGCACCTTGAAAACACTAATTTCATTAAAACGAATAAAAAAATGCCAAGAAGGGAAAGCCGGGGAAGAAGAAAAATGGTAACATTGTTTTACAAGGTCTTTTTTTGGATGCACAAAATGAACTCGGTCCATTATGCGAAACAGGCTACGACAATAAAAGCTTAACGAAAATTGCTTCAGAAACCCCATTCTTTGATTTTCCACATTCACAGATCCTGTGTTTCAGAGCATTCCGTGAAAATATGTTTCCTACGCCCTACCCAGACACATCACATGGATCACTGGACTGATCGACTTTGTTCCTGTGGTCATCATCTATCTAACTATTTATTCCAGTATTTTACAGACGTTTTGGCAGCACCCGACTCGTGCTTCAAAAACATGCAGCTGGGCATTTCCACCTCTAAACGAGGATTACACAGATCCCCCACCATCTTTACTGAAATCAGTCTGTTCTGTTCCCAAAAGGTGACAAAACCCGTTTTTTTGTTTTCCGCTCAACCTCTCTTCAGCCTTTTGTCTCTTTCAGTAATTGCTACGCATTTATTTTTAAGCAATTTCTCAGTAATTCAAATTCCCCCGAAGAGCTCCCCGCACTCCACGTTATTTTGCAATCACAGCCGTTAATCGCAGCTACGCTTTTTGCCCGCTCCGCCGCCGTTTTTTTAAGGTGGCCCCGGGTGCGGCGCCGGGGGCGTCCGTCCCCACGCCCGGGCGACCCCCGCGCTGCCCCCCCCCCCCACCCCCCCCGCGGCCACGACGCC
>VYZM01003407.1:326100-418307 GCA_013398915.1 Dromas ardeola
CGGGGAAGGGGAGCCCGGCGGAGCCACCCTCCCCACTCCAGCCCCGTGGGAGGCGGCAGCTCTCGGAGGCGAGACTGGAAGAGAAGGAAAACGACCGCTCCCTGTCCCTCCCCGACGTCCTTTCTGAAGGCAACCAAAGCTCCCCCTTCCACCCAGCCGGTTCCCCGCGGGAGCACGGAGCCCTTCCTTGCCGTGGCTGCCCCTCCTCCAGCACAGGAGGCATTTCCAGCCCTAACCCTAGAAGGGAGGCAGGCGAGGCCATGCCCGGCCAGGATTTGGCCCTGCAGAGAGCACTGGTCACCAGTCCCAGCCCCTGGGAGCTCCCAGGCCGTCTTCGGCCAAGGCCATCTCTCCTCGCTTTCTGCACGCGCCCCCACGGTTGCTAGGACTGTGTCCCCCCACTGAAATCTCACGGAAATGTCTTGATGTTTTAAAACATGGCGGTGGGAAAGTAAAAGAAAACCAGCCTAGGCATGGTTCCATGTGGAATTACAGATCTCTTCCAGTTTCCAGATTGCATCGGCTTTAAGGAAATGTAGAGCGTAACTCAGGCTCTCCACGGCGAGAGGCGGCTGTGAGCTCTTCCCCGCCTCGCTCGCTCATGCCCCAGGCCGCGGCGTTTCGTCAGTTCTGGGTGTAATTCAGACACACCCAACCGTATCACTGCCTTGTGCTTTTTTTATTTACTTTACCAGTTTAATAATACATGAGAAAGCAACTTTAAAACAGATTTCAAAATTTAAACAATGTATCGCACATTTTACACCGCAGCAAATTTTAACTTGGTGCATAGCCTTCTAACTACTTAAAGATCAGGAAGCAATGGTTACCTGTCTCTGGGGAAAGTGCCAAGCGTGTGGGGGGGAACAGACAAAAACCCAACCCCTGTGGCTTGCTGCTGCTGCTGCCAGTTGTAAGATTTAGGAGATCTAAGCAAGGGAGCAGGATCAGGCCTTTATACTGGCATCATGAAATTTGCCTTCTCTTGCTTTGCAGCTGGGAGCATGCAATTATGAATCCTGAACGGAAGCGCAGCAATTATCTGTGTGGTTTCTGTGAAATAAGGTCTTTTGAATAAGGAATCAGGGGAAAATTTGAACACGGTGGCTATTGCTTTTATTTCCACTTAATTTCTAGTGGAACTGATTAAGAGTGATCATTACATTTAGGCAGCAATCAACCAGAGAGCATATTTCTATTCCTTTCTTGGCACCCCAGAGATTAAGATTCCTAAAAATCTAATGCAAAGGAGAACAAAGCAAACACGATTTAGAAGTTCATCACTTAGTCACAAAGCTCAGAGGCAGAGGAGTGGGCTGGATATACTTCTCATAAATGGCCATCTCCAACATAAAGATTATACACACAGTATTGACCTTTAAAACTGGCTACTAGCTTTACAGTAAAGTCAATAATGAAATAAACTGCCATAGTATGCTATCCAATTAATCATTTATGCTTGTTTTCATTAGAGGGACACTTGCCACAAACAGTTCATCCCAAAATTTAAGCATTGTAATACCTAAAATGAGCAGAAATTCCCCTATGGTGTTCTTGTAAATTTTTTTTCCTGTAAAACAATTTATTAGAAACAATAACTAAGGTTTTCTGAAGGTGCATATGGGAATTTGAAAGCTTAACTAGGGAACTATAAACTAAATGGTCTCTTTTAATTGGATGAGACTGATGAAACGTAAAAAGGAAAGAAATACGCATTGAGGAAAGTAAACTAGATTTAAGATGCTTAATGTCTAATAATTTTAAGATGTAGCAGTGGTATCCGAAAGAAAGCCGATCTTTATATTAGGTGTTTTTAAAGTATATGATATGTGACTGACAGTGTCCCTTTGCAACGGTGTTGGGCTGTAAACCATAGTAATTCATACTCACATGAACACACACGTTGTAAACTTGAAACATTGGAGATTAAAAAAAAAAAAAAAAAGGAAGCACATGGTAAAAAATGATAAAAAAGATTATGCTAATAAAAGCCAAATGGCATCAGGAACAGCAGCAGCAGCTAGAACTGCTGGATAAGGCGCCGGCGCTGTGAGGTCTTCCGCAGCAGTCGTCTGTAGTCATAGGGATTATCTTCGGTTTTACTCTCTTCCAGGGGGCTTTCTGCAACCCTCGACCTAGGGATTAAGCGCAGAAGTGTTTTAGAAATTAAAGTCAAAACATTTACCTTGGCAAACACTCCTAATCGACTGCTTAACCTCCACCCCCGGGGGGAAAAAATAAAAGGAGAAAGAAAAAAAAAAAATCAACTGACTTTGCTAGGCCTCTTCCTGTGCTACATAAAGCAGGCACCCTGGAACAAACACATTATATACTAAAAGCAGATGAACACAGAAGAACAACATGTTCTTCTATGAAGGGGACATAATAAAAGGACATAAAAACATTGAGAACATGGGGATGTTTTGCAGTAGCATTTGCCTGGTGGTTACTGAACCAGATTTTCAGTTGGCGGAAATTTGTTTGCTCTGTTTTTAACCCGCCTGTGGAGATCACTCTAAGTGTCCATCTCTTTTTTTATTTTTTTTTTTTTTTTCAGATGGCAAGATGCATTTTGGAAGCCACCTCTGACAGGCTGGAATGGTGACCTCGCACCACGTGTTAGCACAGAGCAAGATTAAAAGTAAAACTCAGTTATTTAAAAAGTGTATTACTCTGAAATAATTACAAAAATTTGTAGTGTTCTACACCAGCGTTGAAGGTTAAAAGCCAAATAAAAAATACTTGATGCTTCGCTTCTGTTGACTGAAATGACTGTATACTCTTTAGATCCAGGTGACCCCATTCAAGAGACACTGAAGTGCCGAAATGTTTATTAATTATATTCATCTGCCCTTGGAGGTAACAGTGGAAATTTAAAAGCTACACAGATTTTTTTTCACTATGGCTGATTTGGATGCAATCGGAGCAGCACACAGTAAAAGGTAAGAAATTCCTTTTAGTAAACTCAGTGGCAAAATTCTCATTCACCTAAAGGAGATCTCAGGGTTTAGATTTGGTGTAACTGACCACCCTAGAAATGCAACCTTTTCCAAGGGATGTAAACTATATCGTAATTCCCTGATATTATTATATTGAATTCCATGCCTTCACAACACCTTCCTAAAACTAATTTAGATCCTACCCGAAGAAATGTCAAAAATAAAATACGTAAGGGGCACAAAATGCTCTACAAACATTTTCTCTATTTCTGTGGATACATTTTCAAATTCAGTGATCATCCCAGGCTGTGTTTCCCTTACACCTTTGACCTAGATATTTTACTAATTTTTCTTACATGTCTGAAGACACAAGAAGATAAAAATATATAAAGATATACAAATCTGTGTTTGCACGTGCAGTGTGTGTGGGGGTGCACTGGCAAGAATGAGAATACGAATTTCCTTAGCCCAGCAGAGGTCACCCTCTATGAAGCCTACGTGGGAACAGAGGAGGTCGAGCAAACCCTCCCTTTAGGGTTTTTCTCCTGGCTGCCCACCTTGGTGAGGTCCACCACAGGCTATAAACACATATGCGGGCACAGGACAGCAGGAAAAGGAGGTGGTCAAGCTGGTGTCTTATCTGCAGAAAGCAGGCAGAAAGTTCGGCGTACATCCACCCTCTTCAAAACCTAACTGCTCAGAAATACAATTTTTTGGGTCTGCTTTAGTTTAATTTGATTTTTGATCAGAGATTTACAGCAGGATGTCTGTCCATCTCATCTAGCACTTGGGAAGCCAAAAACTAGCAGGGAGGCTGAACACCAATCATGCTAGCATTTGTCCCTGCTGCATAAAGATGGGAAATTTTCAGCTACACGTTTTTCAAGTTAATTTGGCAAGATTCCATGAATAAAAAAATAGATTTATGTCTAATTTGAAAGTGTATCTTTCTTTTTATGAATCTTTTGAATATCTCAACAAGGATGTACAACATTTATTTTTTCCTATTATTATTTTGTATGAATTACCGCTCAGTAGCTCTTAAAATTGAAGTTCTGCGCTCAGCTGGGTGTCTCTTCTTTCTTGTAGTAGAACTGCTGTCCTTTGAGGTGGAATCAGGAGATGAAATTTCTTGGTAGTAGATATCTAAATCTAGCACCTTGCTCAGACTGTCAATAAATAAGCACACCAAGTTAACAGTTTCACTTTTCAATATTCTATTCAACGTTCAAAAATAAGGCAACCAAATAGCATTATTAGTTGTGTATATGTGTTGAGGATCTTAGGAAAAATATATATAAGTACAAGAAATCAGTCCCTGAAATGTGACTGCTGTACCATGCAGATACTGAGACTTTTGAAACGCTAAATACTTTTAGGGGTCCATAAAACAGACATATATGACTGAAATTGTTTGGGTTTGCAATTATACTCAATGGAGAGGCATTTTTATGGTATAATTCATCTGCCCTATTTTAGATATCTCTTTGAGGAAGAGAGGAATCATTTTCCTAAAGATGAATATTTTTTTCTCTGAGTACAAGGAGGAAGTCTAAAGCAACTAGTTCAGGTATCAGTATCAACAATGCAGATGTCTGTTGTTCTGTTAGATGAATGCTATCCAGGGTATCATAGGTACAGAAAAAAACAATCCCAACATCCAGTTTAGAATGGCTAGGGAAAAAATAATATCCTAAAAGCAACCTCAAAAAAGAAGCTCAGCATTCAATTCTCACATTGATAGAAACCAGAAATAACTCATTGATTTCAGTTGCTATGTTCTACTTACAGAGTCAGCACATGAAAGAAGATGCAGTCATGGAACTAGTAAACTAGATTGAAGATGAGTGAAACCTAACTGAAGCCAAATGAGAGAAAAACTAGATTTGGATTATTATTTTTTTTTTTTGCTAAATAGGAGACAACAATAGGTGTGAAATTTTTTTCAGGATCGAAATGACATCCGAAGAAGAGCTGTAACAGACCAGGCGTGGGGGACAGGGACACTGAGTGAACCCTTTAAGCAGTGGCATAATCAAGTGCAATTTAAACTGTGGCTGAATGAAGCTAGATGCTGTGAGCACGTATTATGTGCATATAATGTCACGTAATTTCCTTTAAGATATATAAATTAGATACAGAGTTTGTATTCTGCAACTTCATCTTGCATCTATGACTGGGCTCCCACAGAACACATGCTATAGTACCACAGCAATGAGACTGGGGAGCAGCAAAAAAAGCTTAAGTATAGAAACACAAACAAATAAAGCTGTGATGTATGTCAGGAACTGTGAAGCAGGTCTACAGCACACGTAAGAATCTAAGATACAGAAGGACAGAATGTATCTATTGCTTCCTTTATTTCTACAGTGCTCCATCAAAATCGTTAGTTACAATAGACTTCTGGTCGAAATTTCAATGGCTACTCTTCTTTACCTGTTATTAATAATTATTGTTTTAATTTTTTAAGATCTCTTTCCAAACAGTCATATATTTTTAGGAGAGAATTTTAGCACTCTCTGTATTTTTGCTAACAAAAAAGAACTGGTTGCTCATTTGCTTTGACTGGAATTTTAAGCACCTTCAATTATTTTCTGTGTCAGAACTATCTTTGATGTGGACCTTATCTTAACTTATTATTGTGCTTGTGTTGCCATGGTAAAGGGCCATGCTGTACTAAACTGAATGACTGAATTCTATAATGGATTTTTGTTGCTGAAAATTGCATATTTTAACTTTGTATATGATGCCCTTCCTGTGAATCACCGAATTACCATGCTTTTTTTAATGCTTTATTCTCCTGGTTGAAGTACAGCTAAGAACTATTTCTGGAGTACTAAAATGACAATAGTGAGATAATGAAAAAAATTACCTTTCTTTTCTTGGTTTCCGTTTTTCATCTTGTATTGATTTCTAAGAAAATACAAAGTAATTAAAAAAATACTAAAAGGAAAGCTTATGCAAAGATACAAGTCATCAAGATGTTATGTAGGAGAGGGTTGTTCATTTTTCGCTAAAAGAAAGTATAGAGAATCTAATTTCTAAGCAAGTGCCCCAGAAAAATCTCTTTTCAGAATCTTTGAGACTGGGAATGGGATTAGCATTGTTGCTTCCAAATTTCAGTTGCCATACTGTGAAAAAAAGCTAAAGTAATCTCGATCAGAACAAAAAAGGTGATCTAAACTTTAAAATATCTATAGTTGTTTTAATGAAGTTGACAACGCTGTCTCACTGAGGCAAATTTACTGTGATGCCGTGAGAATTTCCATGAATACACAGTGGGAGCAGGCATAATCCTCTTCTCATGAATGTCAATGCAGTCTTGTCACAGGTCTTAGTAGAACAAAATGGACATTTAAAAAGCAGTATACTAGGTGGCAAAAGCACCTTTAGGATACAAAATATCCAGAAAAGCAGAGGAGAGAAATTTATAGGGAATGTGAATAATTTCTTATCTCTAATGGATTTCTGTCTCTACAGCCAAAACAATGCTAGGCTGCAGCATCTAAAGCATCACACTCCAAAAGCAGTATTTTTAAGTGCAGATGGTCTTAATTTTGGCTTTAATGGAGTTTCTTGCAAACAAGTGAAAACTTATTAGAATTAGTGAATTGTACCACTGCAAAGTCACTGAGAACCAGAAATCCTGACGGACAGACACTTCTTATGCAGGTAAATGTACAAGATGTGATTTCAAAATGCTAGGCTGACCTAAAGAAAGAAAACCCAAAATAAACTTTTAGTGCCTTGTATGAGCAACGGGCTATTGTCAGACTTCAGTTATATCTGTGCACCACTTCAGCTCATTTGATATGCAAGGAGATGAGTGAGAATGGCAGGTGTCTAATGAATATCTGTAACATATTGTGAGAGAAATACCGGTCTTTGCAGAAGACAGGAAATTTTTCAAAAAATGCACTCATATTGTGTACCTTCACTTTCAGGTGATCTGGGCTTGATAATCACCTGCGAATACCTGCAGGTCACAGAGATTTTTAATAAGGTAGAAGATTCATGATAGCTGGAAAAGCTGACTACCCTCAAGTTAGAGCTCAATGACTTGCCCAAGGTCTAAGAATTTAAGAACTAGTAGGTCTCCCTTCTAAGCTTCAGCGTATAAGTATTTATACTGAACCTTTCCCTTACCAGTGTTAGGAAGATAGGCTTCTCTTTTTCACAGCTTCTTGAAAAAATACGACGAATTAAAGGTAATATTGATTAATAACTTGAAAAACTGCTACTAAAAATTTGTTTAAAAATTCCCCGGCATTACTGCAGTTTTTGTTCGCACTGATGCAATGGTTGTTTTCTGATATGGAGCTGGCCATGTAACAAATTAGCTTTCAGAAAATACTATGTTCCTGACTGTATGGTCTTGGCTTTCAAAATCTGCATTTACTTCAGAATTACACTTCACCTCAGAAATTTCCTAATACAGAATTCAGTGTCACGCCTTTCATTTCAGTCCTTTATCTCACCAATTTTGCTTTTGAAAAACAAATCTTATTCTCACACGCCAATTTATTTTTAAGAATATAATTTCTTTTCAGAATATCGCTGTTCCAAAGCTGTGTTATTTCAAAGCTTCATAATAAAACATAGCTGTGCCTTTCTTGGTATGCCAGACACAACTCTCCCTAAAGGCCCTGGTGACACCTTCTGTTGAAAGGAGAAGCAATTGCTACGGTTAGTTTATTAGCTGGGCTCTCACCGGCTGTTAAAATAGGTCACTAAGATACAGGCACCTCGAGCAAATGAGTTTAATTGCTTTTTTGTTGGAACTGCTTTCTGAGCTGCTTTTACATTTTCTCTCTTTCCGCTTACTTTCTTGCCTTTTTTTCTATACTTAAGGGCACTGAAGTCAAGAATGAAAAGCAGCCCTTCGTAGCTGAACTTGGACCAAAAGGCTATATATAGCGACACTCAAATCCATTAGTCTCCTGAGCTGTTGGTATTTGCCAATTCCTTCATAATCACAATCTGACACATTTGTAAAGGAAGTTACAGTGTGCATACTAATAGAGCCTATTTTAATATTTGCTCTCTCTGCAAGATCAAGCACTAATTTAGGCACTCAAAATAGCTCTCTGAACAAACCTGTTTCTCTCACATGACTTACAAAGAAACTACGGAGACCAGACACTTAATTTGGGTATTGAAAGTGCAAATGCTGCTTCTGCATATAACGTGTGTTTAGGTACAAAACTAAAAATTGGCCTGACCTAGGGCCAAACTCTGAACCTTAATAATTTCAAATCTAGTTTGAAATGTGAATTTTGCCTCCTTTCAGCAGGGCACAGCTTTTATGTTGTATTAGAAAGGAATACAGTGAATTGGGCAATTAGAAAGAAAGTTTAGGTGGGAATTATCTGACAGTCTTAGCCCACAAAAGCTTGCTAAACTCACGTGTATTAGAGTGTAGTAGGTGGAGTCTTCTGGGTTATTTAATGTCTTAGGCTTCCGTGGCCTCCTTGGGGGTCTCTGCATTGGACGAGAGTCTTCTACTTTGGCCGCAACTGTAAAAAAGCAGAAGATAGCAACGCTTATTTCTTCACAGAACAGAAGGCTTTTACAAAAACAGGAAGGAATTTCACCAGAGAGCACAAAAAAATCCACGTAACCCAAAAAAGCATAACCAGACTGGAAAGGGGAATGGGTTTCTTCATTTGAGTCCTGACTACCACATGGACAGATGCCATGTAACGAATGTCAGGCTGGAACAGCCCAGCCGTCTGCCTGGCACGGCCTTCTCCTGCAAAGGGCTGATGCTCCACATTCAGAAAAGGACTCTGAAAGGTAATGGCTACTGGAAGGCTACCATATCGTAACAGGGACCTCGGTGGTCGGAACGATTTTTTTCAGACTCAAGTCAATCATTAAGGTGTCAAATGAGGGGTCTAGCATTAGAACTCCGATTCAGAGGTTGTTCCTTTACATTATCACAGTGTAGTTGTTCCCCAAGGTCTCCTGCTGAGGCTGTTTGTTTCAAGGCAAATCCTGTACCACTGGGCAATACAGTGGGACCACGTCCATCGCATCCAGCGTAATCTAGTTTAGTGTACTCAACTTCCGTTCTCTATTTCTACAAAAACTGTCTGCAAACATGCAAAAAATGCTTTCATTCTAATGGAAACGAAATCCAGATTTTAACACAAAATGGAGCTGCTGTTCGCTGGCAACCTCCAAACTCAGAGTAAGACACTGACTTGTGGGTTACATTGGCTGGCACATGGGGAACTAGGAAAATGTCTTGGATATTTGCATGTTAAAAATCTACATGCAGTTCTGACAGTGCTAAGATACAGGGCTGCTAAGGGTTCACAGGCTTACAGGTTCTGAGACCACAGAACTGACTCTGAGGGGCTGAGGAACCAGAAATGTACAGCATGGTGAGCACAATCACCTTACATTCTGCTTCAGCTATCGGAAAAGTTAATAGGGGGCTAGGGCAATTCCTTCATGATGGAGGCAGGGGTTGGAGGGCAGCAGAACACCCATGATAGAGATGGGTCACAGCGACACATACAGGGTGATGAATGAAGTCACAGCACAAGGTCTAGGCACGGTGAACCGCGTGGCCAGGTATATTGCATTATGCAGTGAGGGTTCAGATTGTCCTTGTCCCATCACAGAGGTATTCAGAGGACACTCCATGAGAAAGAACATCTCCTTACTCATAAATTAATATAGTGTGAGGGTGGCATGAGGATCTAGCTCCCAATGAATTACTGAAGTGTGTTCTGCTGATCTAATCTTCTTTCACATGAAGTGACTTTAACTCCATAACCCCAATGTGCTAACTACATGTGATTGAGTCTTAGAAGGAAGAATGTACTTTGTTCTCTAATGACCATCATAAACCCCTTTACATGATAAAAATAAAAACTCTCCCATGTCCATCAGACATCTTTTTAATTAAGGAGGTGGCACAATCATTTAAAATGAGAAACGATCAGTAATACATCAGTGTTGACTCCTGCAAAATTAGCTGTGTAAGTTTTTTGTTATGTGTGACAAATAAAGGCTTGTAAAGGTCATGGATATACAGAGGAGGCAGGATGAATAATGTTAATTTAAATTGTAGCTGGATAATGATTACATTTATTGTTTTAGTTTCTTATCTGAAAAGCAGTCTGCTTCTCATGTAATGAATGAACAAGTATCTTTCAACATTTTGCACTTAAGAGAACAATGGCGTTTTTCTAAGTCAGGGTATAGATAATTCCTGTTAAACAATGAAATTTAGATGCAATAAATTCATTTCAGTAGCCTGTATTAAATATAAATTACATTATTTGATTTGAATAGGTATAGCAGGTTTGACTGTGCTTTTATGTGGGCTATTGTTACCCTGCTGCATTTCAAATGGGCCACCTGGAGTTATCTGAGTTTCCATTTGCAACAGAGTAGAGGCATATCTTCCCTATTTTATTTTCAAACACAACAGGAGCCTAAACTGGAAACAATGCCTTTAAAAAAAAAAACACCTCAAAATTCAGTGCAGTTCAACAGAAACACCAAACCCCTTGTGTGTAGGACATTTTCAGAAATTCAATCAAAGATCAGGACTGCATGAAAATCTGGAAAAATAAAATGAAGCCAAAGTGGGAGCTTTAGGAAAATCCCAAGGAAAAGGCTCTCATAATACCTAAGAAGTTTTTATTGTCCCCTAAGAATTCATCACTATGTACGCGGTTACGTTATTTAATTCATCACTGTCAAACACATAAAGCATTATCACATTCCAGATTACAATAATTCCAACTGAAATTACTCGTATACCTCTTGTGTATGTGCTCTGCAAAGACGACTCCTCTTACATTCAAAAAACATCATTTTGACAATGAGAAGGGTTTTGGTAAAAAATTGCTTTTCATCTCAGCTCATGCATTGTACATATGTATGAGTTATGCAAAAGAACTGAGGGGACAGAAATACCATGTTGGGGCAGACCGCCTGCTAAGCTTGGACCTCCATCGTTCCTTTTTAAAATTGCATGGCGGGCTGAAAATGCAATTCTGAGTTTTGTCTCCAAATTACACAGTAAGTAAAAATAGTTTGATGGGTTTAGCTTTCTTTGTTTCACCAGAAAGTGAACCTGTGATTTCCTTCTGCACTTAGATTTGTGTGTTCATTGCTACTGAAATACACCTGATGTGGTAGCTGCTTGCATTGGGTAACACACTGCACAAAGTAAAGTTTGCTTTCTCATTAGTTGCTGATAATTCCAGAAATCATTTACTGAGTAGAGTTACAGGTGGAAGGCAAATTAGATACCCAGGCCCGATAAATGGTGAGTTTGATGTGCTTATTTTCCAGATGGCCTACACCTTTCTGCAGTAGGCAATGAAGCAGAAAGGAGGAGTAAAATCATTCACTTATTAATAGGCCAATTATGTTGCTTCTGGAGTCCATTACAAAGAAAAGGTTTTTATTGATGCTCAGGCTCTCCATAGTAAAATAAATACCTTATAGCCTATTTTTCCTTAAGACTTCAAGTATCTCTAGCAAGATCTGGCTGTGTGCTTCATATGTAAAAGGAGAACTGATGCTTTCTATCTAACAAACATTTAAATACATACGTTACAACCCTGATACAAAACCCATTCACAACAGCAGCTGTCAAAGCACTTTGGAAATACCAGGTTAGCACTATCATCCCTGGCCTAATAGCAGGGTAAGTGGGATGCACTAAGCAAGACACACTGAGGCTTGCTTAAGGTTATGTCCCACTTAGCCATTAAGGCAGCCAAGGAGCTGGACCGAAGGACTGAGCTGAGACTCCCGGCTCTGCTGCCAGCCCATGCCCTATGGTTATACCTACCTGCACAGCTGCCGTCGGTGCTGCGACACATTCCCATGCCTTAGAAGCAATGTGTAGGAAAAACTGGAAACAAAAACATTTGAAGCTCCACAGACATTCCTTTTTAAAGCTTTTACTAACAGGAAGACGAGCTGAGCAAGTTGAAAAGGAGAAGGATTTTCCTCCAACTGCTTAAGTGCATGCAGTCAGTACGCAATTAGTCAAAAGAAAGAATTTTGCTCTCACGACATGGATGCTTTGCTTTTGAACCTTAACAGCGAATGTCAGCCATGCTGTAACCCATAACCAGGAAGTTATATCTCTCTGCTGCCCAAACCTAAAGCAGACTGTCAGAACATACATTTGATCAAGCAATGATAGAAAGTTTAATAAAAGTTAAGGTCATTCTCCATGAGAATGAATTACAGAGTTAAGGGTCAGCAAAGGCATGTGAAGAGTGTGGCTGCCACGTAACATTAAAGAAGGTTTAGTGAATCTATGGAAAATTCCTTATTCCTATCAGTATCTCAGCTAGCTCGTTTAACACTACCTCAAAGGTTCCCCCGCAAGTTTCACACACACTCTTTGACTCTGCGGTACTCAGTTACAAGGTATTACTACTTTCAGCTCACTGAAAGTTTCAAATACACCGAAAAAATAAGAAAAGGGATAATGAAATTTAGGCCCAGCTCATTTGATGTATGTGTATCCTGAACACCACCACAAACTATGGAAACTGCGGAGAGCTGCATGTGCTTGAAACATTCAAGTATGAGCAACAAAAGCTTGAATAAAGATGAGTCAGTATCAACAGCCCTTTAGGTTGAACTGTGTCTGCACATTCTGACATACACTGATAAGCTTGGAAGACAACAATCTGGAGGAATCAACATCCATGGATGTTAATGTAAATTAATGTATGACTTACAACAGATCTTATACTGAAGACTGGAGAAATAGGGTGGTTACAGCTGTGATAAGTATCTAAGTGATGAAAGGTATCTATTTATTAGGCCACCTGGAGAAACGGATAAACCCATTTTCGGGTCATTTAAGTGAAATGTTACACGTTTGATTCAGTGCTGTTCCACATCTACGGGGACAGGAAGCATAAAGCCAGGCTCAGAATAAAGCAGGAAGAAAAACAAGAGTAAGAGCAGTAATTGTATGGGGTTTGTAGAGGGGCTTGGAAGTAATCAGGAAAATGCAAATACAGTAACTGGAATTCCAGGACTTGATAATGAGAAGTGAAGAGCTATTACTGCTTACAACATTTATGTGCATATCTTTTTACTGTCCTAACTGTACACAGTATGAGGATGTAATTACTCAGGTTTGGAATTTGCACATAGAAAAGCATTGCTCTCTAAAATTTTGGTTTGTCATTTTTAGGCATTGTTTATTCATGGGACGTTTACCACAGCCAGATTTGGAAATGACAGTTGATGGGTGTGAATGCTTAGCAGTTTGGAGAAAACAGAGGGATTATTCTGGCAGAGACCTAGAACTAGAACTGCAAGAGACTGCGAACTTTCTGATTGCATCTGGCAGGAGTTGAGAGTGTTTGATCTCTCTCACCTAAGTCCTGCTCGCCCCACTGAGGGAAGCAGTTTCATCCTCTGGCTGACACTAATACACTCATTTTGGAGAGTCTCATGACCTGGGACTATTCCTATTTAGGAGAGGATGTTTAAGGAAAATGGCTGCACTCTGTTTCTGTGACCTCCCAAATCTTATGCTCTGCACGGATCTGACCAGCTCTCAGCACAGATCTTCTACGTCCTGGCTGCATGGTGTCCAAAGGGCCACTCCAGTACCTAAGAACGACCAAACCGCAGAAGCCCTTGACTACACTGCTCTTCTCCAGTCCCACACCTCTGTGGTCCCTGGCTGGCCACTCACTCGCAAAGAGGAAAGAGCAGCCAGTGAATACTGCTCCGCACACCCAGCGCTACACGGGCTCCCTCTTCCTTGCAAGAGCTGCCCACAAAACCCATGCAAATAGTGCTGCGGCAGCCTACAGCAGGAGGAATCCTGGATGAAAACCCTGCCCGCCTCACTGCTTTGTGGAGCTGAAGAGGTCCTCAGCTGCACTGGAGTTCCTTGTACCATGTGAATTTCATTCTAAATATAGAAAATTCTCTTCCTGAGATTTTGTACTTGAACTGTCATTTAATACTTACAAGGATGGGCGCTGTTATTCATCTGGAGAAAAAAGAAAAAATTTGCTCCCGTAACGATCAAATTCCCCTCACTTCAGGCTTTGCCCTCGAAAGACTTGACAGTGGCTATTTGTGCATCTGTTCTGACACCACTGTAACCCAAGGCTCACTAGCAGTCCAAAGGTGCAGTCCTAGGATGCAGCCATTATGTTTAGTTGAAAGCATTTAGCAAGCAAATATAACTTACTCAGAAATTCAAGCCACAGGGAATATTGTTTATTTCAGGAACCTTGTGCAGCTTGCTTTATGCATTTGTATGTATACAAATAAATTTGCTTAAGAACAACTTAACCTTGTGGATTTAGGATTCATTAACCTTTTTGCTCATATGTTCTTTAAACTGCAGGCTTTGTATTTTTATTAAAATAAACAGTTTTGAAAATCTGAACATTTGTCACAGTACACCATCCAGCTGCCCCACAGTTCCTCCCCTTCTGTGGGTTGCAATGTAATAAAATATTTCATCAGAGGAGCAGGTAAATTCTCAAACTGAACAACGGCCACCTACCCACAGATGAGGACAGACAAGTATTCCTATCTCGCATACAACAATAAAATACAATTCACATGTTACAGCTGTAAAACGACATATAAAACTAGTGAAGCTGAGGAGTAAGTGCAAATAAATGTAAATGACCAAAGTAATTACAAATAGGTAAATACTACATGATTTAAAGAACAGCTAAAGTTTAGCAATCCTTGCCGTCATACGGGTAGGAGAGCAAAGGCAGCCCTAAAGGGAAACCTGCAGTAAAAGCATATCCTTCTGTACATGTGTGTGTGTATAAATTGTACTGCAACGCATAACATAGGCAAGAAGACAGGAAGGCTCCTCCTCTGTTTAACAGACAGTGAATCACTCATCATGTCTACCTGCTTCACTTTAGCGTGATAATCTGCAGTACATTACCTCAAGTCTTTGTTTTATGTAGTTATCTTACTATATTGCATGCAGGAAGAAAGTACGATATCCAGAATGCTGATAACTCCTGCGTTGTAGGCAGTACAACCTAAGTGAACTGAATACAGGCATATTTTCATTTAAATATTCTCTACATGTAGTTAGATCATGTTTGCTGTAATAAACATCTACTTAAGACAATGCAGCTTTGTGATTGAGCTCTGTAATGCTTAGCCTCCAACCAGCCCACAGGCAAGCTGGGGAATTACTGCAGTGTATTTTCTTACTTCAATATCCTGTGCATTGGTCATAGCTGCAAAAAGTTGTCCTATTGTGTGACATGTTCAAATGTAGAAACAGAAAGTTCACATTCCACACCAAGAAAGGTCTTTCAGTGGACTGGTTAGCAGTTATGAATATGGCTGCGGGGATGTGAGAATCAGTAAGTCCCTGCTGCCGCCACTCCATACCCTAGGAGAGCAGCCGAGCCTGGTGTCCACTGTCAAACCCACTGTGTTGCAGAGAGTGAAACTTCCCATCATTGCCCAAAAGGCTGGCGGAACACAGTGCTTGAGTAGAACTTAGCTGGCCTTCCTTCGTGCTTTTTTAAATGTCTGTCAAAAGTCACCTTCGTTACATTTATCACAAGTAGCCACACATGTTGTACGAGGTACTTGGGTCAACAACCGAACGCAGCAAACACAAGCTGTGGCTGCCCAGCTCAGACCAGCTGGGCAAGAAGGGCCAAGGAGCTGGACCCAGCTCAGTGTAATACTGCCTCTTGTATCAAGGGAAAGTTGGCTACAGAAAGATTAGGAACAAGAGTTCTGTCAGGAACAGTAGGAGGACTGGTTTTGGGGTGGTTTGACTTACTGGAGCAGAGCATTCAGTAAGTGACTACTGGACAGCAATAAATAAGCTGGAAGGACTAGTTTGGTTTGAGATAAAAGGGGTGAAACTCATGCTTTGCAGTGTTTAAGGGCTGGTAGGACAACATTAGCTGACCTGTGCTTTAGTGGCACATTTCTCTCTAGTGAGTTCAGTAATTGCTTCTTAGTCAAATAGCACCTACTATTTCATTTTAAATGCATTCAGCTTTGAAAAGAGTAACCCTTCGGAGCTCTGTACTCACCTTGTCTACATGCCAACTTGCATCAATTTAATCAAAACCAAAAGCATGTGTCCACATTTATTTTGAAAAAAAATATTTTGCTAAAATTCTGCACGAGCTGTCTTGAAATGAACATGCCTTGACTACAAAGTGGGTTTTAATCTATATGAATATGGGCATTCGGGACTTCTTTTTGATGCTTCCTACTGTTTTAAAGTTACGATTGCTATTGCTGACATTTTTTGTAAAAGGCAATTAGTTAAAATAGCAATTCAATTTTTGCACCCATAAGATAAAGAGAAAAAAGTAGGGACTCGTAATTCATCAGAATTTTCTTACAGATTTTGCCTGATGCACAAAAGAGCTAAGTGCTGTCATGTCACACATACAGACATTTGTCAGGAGAAAACATAAAGAAAATAAATCTTCCTTTTGTTAAGACCACACAACATTAGCTTGTAAAAAAAATCTTATTTCCTTTTATTTATTAAAATGAGGCCAAAGACCTGATCTCTTGTGCAACTCAACAACCATTTCAGTGTTGTCTTAAAAAGCATTTTGACTTGGTTCATTTTTCATGTCAGTGTTCAAAAGGATACAACGCAGCACTTTCACACGCTTTACCATTGGAAAACCGCTGTATTATGACACTGCAGAGGTTTAAAGCAGCGGGACATTTTCAGAGATAAAGGGAAGTGAAGTGACTGACCAGTCACCACTTTAAGCAGGCTTGCATGCACAGGTGACAAACCCTGGCATCCTTTTGCCTCCTGTAGAGCTACTTAAATTTATAGCAATGCAAAGGGTAGACGTTGCTCCATTTTGCACATGGCATGAACATACTGATACACTTTCACCTGGTTCACTTGTGTAAGTAATGAGGCCTTTAACTGATAAAACAGGCATTCGTGTATTCCCTGTCCCTCTATCTATGTCTCTTCTCTAGCTTCTGTAGAAAAATGTGTAAGAATCAAGTTATTTTCCAAAGCACGCATTTTTTAATGCCTCAGGTTCATCTTGTCAAAAATTAGCAATATTTCGTAGAGAATTCAGTGCAGACCCATTAATGACAATCCCAAACATTGCGCTGCCTTTAATGAAAGATCATGGCACTTAGTTTTCCATTTCACATTTGTTTTCTCTGGCAGATTTTGGTCTTGGAAATGGGCTGAACTGCATAGATTATCTACCAGCAGCCAGTTTACACTTAGAGATTTAGCTTTTGTAAACACCAAGCCCTCGTTTTAGCAGCTTGCCCATTTGAGAGGACCGCAAAGCGGGGGTGAAGTCATTTTAGGATCTCTTCAATGTAGCCGTGGGAACAGAAGGAAGTTTCAGCATACATGGCAACTGAATTCACAATGTTATAGTGAAAATAGTACAATTAGCTCTGGGCAGCGAGGGACAGTCCTGGATCTGGTCCCAGCTGCGCAGAGGCGAGCAGAGATCTTCCCCAGAGGCAGTACAGTGGCACGGGCTGGCACAAGTCACCCTGCAGAAATGGAGACCCACCCCATCATCTGCCATGTTTGCCCCTCATCGTCCTCCACATCTGCGGCCAAAGACACAGGCTGAGGAAATCCCCTGTTACGTCTATTCCAACTGAAGAGGACCGAGAAGCTCAGTCAGCTCCTAGTGGACCTTTCTATGGGGCACAGGTCTTAATGATCGTCATGCTTTGAATCCCATGTCTTCCACCTTAATTCTCCCAGTACTCCACACTGCCACCTAACCTGCATTTTGGGAACTCCCGCTGCCCATGTTAACTGGAATATAAATAACTTTGGAGTGTATTTTCAGAGGTAATGTCCTCTTAAGCATGTGATTTAAATGGATGCCAATTATTAATAAAACTGTACTTGTAATTTTAAGGACATACCTACCAACATGGGTAGGAGTAACAAGTTTTGATAGCCTCAGTTGCACTTGTGGATAGCTAAAACTTAGCATATGCGTGACAAAACTTTGGCAAATTGTCTGGCATAGTACCTAAAAAAATATTTTGTTTTTAAAACATAGTCCCATATCTTACCAATAGCACACACAGTTGAGCAACATATGAGTAAAAAAGAGTCAATGTGGAATTTTTACCAAATAAATGTATTCCTAGAGATGCTACGTCTAGGTCTCACAATGATTCATTCACCAATCTTAAGCAGCGCTGCAACAAAATACCAAGAAAATGGTAAATATGTAAATCCCAACCAGGTTTGGGTATTTCTCTGGAAACTACGTTCCATAAATATGTAAGTCCCAACCAGGTTTGGATATTTCTCTGGAAACTACGTTCCATACATGTCCCGATATGGGGCTTAGTACAAAAATATACAGCCTGAGTTATATGACAAGCCAGAGCTAACTCATGTACTAGTACTAGTTTAAAAACATGACTAGGAGTCGCTTCTTTACAGTCCTGTTTACAAATGAAAATTCCGCTAGCAGTAAGGTTCAATGTTACCTGACTGACAAACGTGAGAAGAAAGTCGTCCGTTAGCTTGCTTATCTTTGGACAGCATCACGGGTCTCAGCTGATGTGATAATATCATTTCATTCAATTTTTGCTGCAATGCTAAGTAGTCTTCAGATAATTTTGATATCTGAAAAATATAACACAGGATTTTACATTATTATATGAGTATGTATACATGTTCCAAGGTAATCAAAAGTAAAATAGTGGACTAGAGAAAGAATTTAAAACGTATTGCTTCACCTGCTGCAGTGTAGAACCTTACCACATTTATGTCCCCAACCCCCTTAAAAAAGAAAAAAAGAGGAATAAAAAGAGAAGAAAAAGAAGAAGAAAAAGAAGAAGAAGAATACGAAAAGAAGAAACAATAGAAGAAGAAAACAAAGGGGGGAAAAAAGAAGAAAAAAGAAGGAAAAAAAGAAGAAAAAAGAAAAAAGTAGTAAAAAGAAAAAAAAGCGAAGAAACAAAGAAGAAGGAAAAGAAGACATGTAGGAAACTCCACGCTGCAGCCCAGTCCTGCAGCTACTTCATATCGGTTCACACATGTGAGCAGACGGTGCCTTGCTGATGCAAAATAGCTTCTACAGCTGTAGGCATACTTCTCTGCACATGTGTGAGTTCCTGACATTGACACAGAAACTTTTAGTTTCAATGTAGAGGGACATTTCGCAAGTTTACTGAATTAAGGACCTTGCCTGGTAAACGTACATTTCCACAAAGGCAGAGCTTCTGCATTTAATCTAAAACAGGTTAAAACTAACATAATTTTTAGCTAACTTTGTCTTTCCCTGTTTTCTGAAAAGGGTATTTTCTCTTGCAGCCCAAAATACGCATTTTTATAGAACGCTCATTACAAAATCTCAAGTCTCAGTTTAAAGAGAGCCTCTGAAGCCGGTAAAAAAAACTTTGCTATTCTTTCATTGCTCAAAGCATTATGCTCAACATACGTAGCTTATAAGCTTCTTACCTGCCGTGAAAAGGCTGCTAAATCACAAGCCTCTTTCTCCGAGTCTCCCTTCCGTGTCTTAGAGTCTTCAGCCTCCGTACTGGTGCTTTCCCTATCTTTCGTTGTTTGGGGATCATTATTTTGAACATGTGCTGCTTCTGTTGGCTCCTTTATAGTTTTCTCTTGACTTTTGCAAGGTAGTTTCCCTTCTTTTCTAAGTTGTCCCCTCCTTCTGTAACCCCGGTAACTGCTCTGAATAACCACGGCTGCCTTCTCTTTGTCTTCTGAACCTTGTTTTTCTGCCTCAACTTGCTTCCTTGAGCCTCTTACTGACTCTTTTCTTACAATTCCTTTACATCCTGTAGGCATCACTGCTTCATGTTTCAGGTGGTTTCTTTCCACATCCCTGTCAGTCCTGGGCTGGACCACTGCAGATTCTTGATTTTGCCCATCTGCACTGAGCGTGTCTTGGTTACCTTGCTCCTGTTGGGGAGCAGGTTCAGCTGCGATTTTGACAGAAGATTTCCTGGACAGCTCTTCCAAAGAGGCCTGTTCTTCACCTTCACCAGCATGTTCTACTGCAGGGTTCTGCTTCACAGAAGCTCCCTCTCCTTCAGTGGATGTTTTCTGTTGCTCCTGGACATTCCCTGTATGACTGTACCCAGAGCACTCGCTGTCAGTAGCAGTATCAGCTTCATCTTGAGTCTCCTCGTTTGCTGCTTCTTCCAGTGAATCATTTTGAGCTGGCTGCAGTTGTGCTTCAAGAAATTCCACAGCAGATAATTCTTCCTCTGCTATTTTTTTGCGCTGTTCCTTTATATTTTTACGGACTCTGTAGCCTCTGTAATGGCTCTGAACAACGACAGCTGCTTCTTCTTCTGTTTTAGGAAGGGCACTCTTCACTTCAGCTGGACTTTCCTCATTATCTTGAAGTTCTTCATCCTTTTCCTTTTCGCTAATGGATGCTGCATTTTCAGTTTGTTTCTTTCTTAGTGATTCCCTGAATGGAATAGAGTTTTGGGCAAAAATTATAGCTGAAGGAGATGAAGGATAGTGACAACTTTACAACTACCTTTGGCGGTGTTTGTGTACTAAATGGCAATTTGACATATTGCAACATGGGGAAGATTTAGTTCATATAGCTGGAATTAAAGACAACAACCAATCTCAGTCTTTCTGATGATTATTATTTCTTAAAGTGAAAAGGGACATCCCTGTTAAACTCTTCACAGAAAATTGCTAGGGGGACAATCTAGGCTGCATGAGGGCTAATAAAACAGTAGAGAATTAATTTAAATGTTAACAAAAACATAAGGCAGAAACTTTTTAGCACCTCAAGTATGTATAAATACACAAAATCCTAAATGTATTCATGAAAGAAAACTGCCTCAAGTTACACTAGGAATGCAAAAAGAATTATCCTGGGCATAGGTCCAGGTCAAATTTAAAACACCGAGTCCCTAAACTGTCTTTGTTACCATCAATAAAACTTCAGTTCCAGGTGAAATCTGCCAACCTGTACCTTCTCTCTGAAACACTCTGGACTCCACCACAGCTTTTTTCCACCTCTCTGGGCTAGTCTCCACCTACTTAAATGCTATCTCTGAAAAAATGATGGTGATGAGCAAAGTGCTACTCGCTCCATTTCAGAGATTGGGACCACAACCACATTGCAGAGATATTTCGAACGTGATTCGCCTCACCTAACTTTTATCTGTTTGATCTGAGCAAGACATCCGGGTTCCCGCTGTCATCACCTATGCTTATCTCTAACAGTGACTTAAGATGAGAAGAACAGTTCCTTGCAGATAGATGCCTATTTCTCGCTCTTGTCTGAGCTTTTTATGATGAGCTAGTTCCAAAAAGAGACTAACCTACAGATTACGTTAACATTACAGGTAGGCACAATATTGTTGATCTTTCCCCAAAATATGCCTTTATTCCCTGGCCTTACAAATATGAGAAAAATCGGCTACTGACATTAAAACCCTCCACATAAATATACATTACCTCTGCATACATATCTAAAATAGTCCTAATTTGCTCCACTTTTAGTTTACGTCGCTGTTCTTCCGCAGTATAGTTACTGAAAAGGGACACCTTTGAGTGACATAAGAGAGAGAAAATAACACTACCTCCTCCTTTTGAAGATCTTCCTCTCCTTATATCCCCTGTAGTGAGACTGAATTGTTATTGCTGCTTTGTTTCTTGCCTCAGTTAGTTCTTTTCTCGTCTTCCTGAGTAAGTATCCTCTGGCAACTGATACAAATTGTAATATAAAACAACCTTAGGCAACAAACACTGGGTGTTCCACACATTTCAGAGAGTCAAATGCTAACAGCATTAAACAAAAAACAATAAGGAAATATGGATTGGGGTGGTTGTTATGATTACATTTCATCTGATATTATTCTCTCCCACAAAACTTTTTTGAGATTTCAGGAAGCTGTACCCATTCTACATCAGGATACAAACAAGCTCTTTCTTCGTATTTTATTGGGCTAAAGAAAATACAGGAAGATGCAGAATAAAGCAGAAGCATAGTGCTATAGAAGTACCTCTAGAACACAGTGCTTTCAGCTTCATGTACCTGCTTTGCCTGATTCAGGCAATTGATTTGACTCAGTCTTTCATTTCCCTGGGAAATGCCTGATTATCAGGCTATAGAGATTACCAGGCTCTCTTCTGGCACAGACTTGGAATTAGCTGAACATTCACTAGATCAGAGACAAACTGAAAATTGTATAGCTCAGCAGTTACAGAAGACTTAGCTCATGCTCCTTTTGCAAAGACTCATTATTCAGAGTGAAAAAGCTCAGCATGAAAGACGTACTAAGCTCCAACACAACCAGATGCACTGTGGCAAGGGTACTCGCTACTTGTGCTTTGTGGGAGGCACAAGTTCAAGTTTCTGGTCTGGGCCGGGATGAATAAGGACTCAAACATGGGTCTTCCCTGAGACACGTAGGCATTGACTAGTCACTAGAGGCTTGATGCAGTTGCCAGCACACAGGTATCTAGCGCCATCTGAAGTGCTCCAGGATAGCCAAGGCATCTGCATGGAGCTGGCAAAAAGAACGAGACTGTCGGGACTTTCTGGAGAGAGAAAGTTGGGTATACCACACGAAATAAAGCTGGAGGCCAGGCAAGATAACCTAGGGCATCTCAAATGACACTAGATACCAACATGGGGGCAAATGAGCTGAACTGTTGGTGGTTTTGAATAAAATGAATCAAACTCGAGGCTTTGCTGACTATAAGAGGAGTTTAGACACCTATGTCACTTTTAGACATCTACACTGAAATGTCTTAATCAGAAACTGAATTGCATTCAGAATTCAGAAACTGAATTGCATTCAGAATGTTGCTTCAAAAATTCCTGAACTTGCAAATACTTTCCTAATGGCAACTGGCATAGTCTCCACAGTGCTGTGATTTGGACAAGTCTGCAATTCCAGGGATTCAGCACAAATCTGCTAATCCTTGGCAAAATAAAAAGAACACAGTGGTTTCTCAGAAAATTTCTGTTGAACTCTAATTCCAAATGCAGTAACAAGACTATGTGGATAAAGGATTCAGGTGATTTAAGTGCCCTGAGGAGATGGTAGATATAGGAGCTCTTACTCCAACTCTGCTGAGAGTGTTTTGCATCACAGGGAAAGGTGAAGGTCACTGAGGATTGGGAAGGGAGCATAAGCAGTCTATTCTAACACATTCATATAACTTGGTGCTAGGTTTTATTTACTTTAGCATTCCCTACTCATAATTTAGACAAACTTGGGCGCCACTAGATGCAGTGGTTCAGTGTAAGAAGCACTGTATAAAAGGGACATAAACTACATCTTGATAATTGGGTGTATGGCAAAGGAACCCAAATACTTATTGGAAGTGGCACAATTGGGTTTTATACTGCAGTCTGACAGGGCCTTAGAAAAGGGCAAATTGGAATAACTTTAGAGTTTCTTGGACTTTTGAGCCAATCCTCATTCCATTTTCATAGAAAAGCAACTCAACAGGAGTTATTTTGAAATAAATCAAGTTACATTGTCAACGGGCATGCCAATATAAGCTAAGTCTGGTCCTTTTAGACTTATTCTGGTTCACCTTTGAAGTTTCCTGAGAACTTTATTATGAGAGCTTTGTTTTCAAACTGGAAGAGGAGTTTTGTATTGCTTTAGAAAGAAATGGGTGGGGGAAACCTGAGAGAGCTAAGTAGAAATGGACTTCCTTTTTGTTCTGGCTTCTCATGCAGTGAAAAAAGTTGAAATGAAACTGGACACAGGACAAAGAAGGCGAACAAGAAGAAACATTGGGGAAATCAACAAACAGAGCGAAGTAGTAAATTCATACTTTCACATTTTCTAAATATCCTAATACAATTGACAACTTTCAGATGTGTCATTATTTTTGGCACATCACTGGACTTTATTCTGCTTTTAGATTGTTTTCTACACTGATGAAGTTCTACCAACTGCAGTGAAGTGCTCTTCAGTACACACTATCATTGGCTCAGTGCAATTAACATATGCATCTGACAATGATTAAAACCAGCACTGGTGTCAGTATATACTCATGAAGGCATATCTGAGGTAGTTTAACTCTAGATAGACTGGGTACTGGCACCACTAGCTTATATTTGGGGTTGCCATCTTTGTAATTACTGAAAGTGCTGCGCATATTTGTGCCAGCTGTTTCCAGACCTGCGCCTCTCTAGTTGTACTGCTGCTGGTTTCAGAGCTGCCTAGACTGCATCTGGCTCAGGGACATCTCTGCAGGGATGGGGGAGACAGAAATATAGGGAGGAAAAAGGGAAGTCACATAGCATATATCTGGGCCCAAGGTGATTAATGCTGCAGAAGAGAAGGAATACTTTGCTAGGTTGGACTGAGTGATGGCAAAAAGGAATCCAAGACATGAGTGAAATTACAGGTTGTAGTCTTCTTAAATGTAACTGTTACTGATGCATAACAAAAGCTATTCCTAATAGAACAGCATGCACACACACATTACATACAGACAGAATCATATGGGGCTTCTACATTACCAGCTGCAATACTAAGACATATCAGACTAGGAGTGAAAAAGCTTGCTATACCATTTAACCAGCCCACTTCACAGCTGTGGAAAGTGCCTCTAAGCCACTTTGAGGTACAGGTAATGGAATACATTGACCCACTTCAACCACTGTATATAGATAATAGATAAATTATAATATGTGTATTATATATAGTAGACATATTATATATAATAGATAAATTATACCTCAGAATGTGTAAATGAGCATAGTCAATAAGTGTAGCTAGGTAATAGCAAAGAATCTGGATCAACATACTGTGTACGGATAGCACATAAAAAGCCAGGAAAGCAAACAATTCTTACTTGCTTGAAGTCTAGTAATATATTCTTCCACTTTTTTATTATGTTTTGCATTTGCGTATTCTTTACGAGCAACAAAACCCCTGTAAGCTGAAAAGAGATGTCAAAAAATAAATAATCCATTAGGTACACAAAAGCCTGTATGAATAAAAAAAAGTCTGGAAGGAATTACAGAACTCCATTAAAATATTCATAAATATTTTGCAGGCTTTATCTTTCAAAAAAATGGCAAACAAGCACAAGAAGTAGATCTAGTTAAACCTAAGTTTTCTGGTTAGTAAAGTTATTATGAATGAAATTAATAGAAAACACAAGAGAATCAGAATGTAAAATAAGATGATGTTTGAAATGTATTAAAAATTTCAGTTGATGTCTCCATCAACAGAGTAATTGGTCTTACTATCTAGGACAGTTAATACATTTTATTTTCATTATTATATTATACAAACTTGTCAGAGCATGCCAGAGTATTATTAATAACAGTATCATCTGTGCAATCATGTCCTTCCATTGTTAAAACTGCCTTTTAAATGTAACATTGATAAACTTAACTTCAGTAAAGAGATTGCCATAACCTGGTTAAAATAAATTTTTCTTCGTAAGAACAGATATGACCAAGTGTAAGATATTTTGTCAAATGTAACAGCAGGAAAACAGCAAAATCCACATCCAGCATGCATATCCATCTATCAACTGTACACATGCGCTAGCTTTAAGCAAAATGTTAAATGTTTTAAAGTTATTACCTGATTGTATTTTAATAGCACTTTTTTCCCTTTGTTCCTTTATCTTTTTGTATCTCCTTGAACCCAGCCACCCTCTGACACAAGCTTGAATCAAAATGATCATGTCAACTGTCTCCTTCCGCATTAAATTTAGCTGCTCCACGTGATAGTATTTGAGGAATACCTTAAAAAGAGTAGGAACATGAGCAAAAGTTTAAATTACCCTCCCTGTATTTACTCAATCCATTTAACATCAACAAGAGTTACAAGTTGGTTTCAAATGACGAACAGACTCTTTAGCTGTCGTACCTGAGGATCATTCTTGTTAAAGATGGTGCTTTGATTGTCTGGGGTGTTAGTTTACCTTACTCTCCCCTTCAACATCTGTTGCCAGTCCCTGCTTGTTCATGCTTTCATGGGAAGATGCTTAAAGTCCCAGTGCAAAACTTCAGTCTGTAATCTGTTTTCAAAACTATGAGGCTGACAGTTTTGCTAACCTCACAAATTTTATGTATATTACAGAAATGTGATCCAAATCTGGAACCTTCAACCTCTCTGTTTTCCAATTTTAAATCTAAGGCATTGTTTATTTACTAAATTGCTTTTATCAAGCATGGAGCTCATATACCCCCTGAAAAACTAGTCCAGCACAAGGGATATAAACACATTCCTGGTGTATATTAGGATAAAATAAAATGCGTAGAAAGAGCTTGTGCAATTAAGACAATAATTATGCTTATTTTGCAGAATTCCCATGATCTTTGATCACTTGTTGGTACAGATACAGGTTAAACCTAATTAAAGTAAACGTAAGCTATAGATCTCACATCTCAACATATACGTCCTTTGGCTGCATGTGGTCCATCAGCCTCACTAAGACAGCAGAGGGAAATAAAGGTTGAGGACGAGGTAACTGCATGGGTCTGTCCCACCTAACCAGGAAGATGTCTCAGAAGAAGAACAGTTGTTTCTTCTACACTGAGGTGATTTCAAATAGTTTAGGATCCATCTCTCTATATATATTCATATCCTTCCTGGGCACTTCTGTTACATTAGCAAATAAAGAGAGTAGGTGCAGTAGTTGTCTGATGCTTCTTTTCTCTGGCAGACCTCCTGAGATCTGTCAGTTGGGGGTGGGTGGGTGTTCCTCTTTAGCACACTGGGAAGACCAGTGAGCTAGAACCAAAAGCAAAAGTATGGGAACAGACGTGTTTCTCCTACTAAAGTCTTCCCCCCACTTCACATATATGGGATTATCCTGCTATCTCTTCTCCCAGGGTTTAGCAAACTCTGCCTCAGAGGCCTCTGGCTGTAAAGCCAATACCTTCTCCTTTCCCTTTGTGAGTCTGATTGCTCCAGGGAAGAGGTATAACTTCTTTTCCTTAAGAAAGCTTGCACTAAGCTCACTAGAATCCTTACTACCACATTTTTTGAAAGAAAATGCAGGCAGTGTTGTTGTCACATACTGCTTTGCACTGTGGCCTCGCTAAAGCTGATCAGAATTTTAACACTTTACAGGGTCAGGATTTCAGCCAGATACCAGTACCCAGCAAAGGGTGGTTTTTTAAACAAATAGAGACCAAGAGCTACCGCAAACAAATGGGTGAGAAAAAGAATTGCTTGATAAGTTAACAATGACATACTGCAATAATGCAGAGAGAGTATATTAAAAAATTACTTTAGTTTTTCCAAGAACCCAGTTGTCAAGGCGGGCTTTTTCCAAGATGGCAGCACAGGTTTCCGGGCTGACTGGAGGATCATCATTTGTTTTGTAACAGATGAGGTAATACCTAAAGACAAAATATATGATTCTTTATTCCGTTAAGAGTGAGCAATAGATGCAAATACATTTAAACCATTGATATATATAATAAAAGAAGATGCATGAAAGAAAACATAGCACTGAAAAAACCAAAACACCATATGAAAGAAATTGCTGTGATTTATATGCAGTACTGAGAAACTCAATCAAAAGTGGATGAGTGACATATTGCACACCCTGGAGGGTTGTTTAATTCTATATCAACACCAGAAGGCTTTTTAAAAGTGTGCAACCCAAATAGAGTTGTGCACCAGTTCTTTGCTGCGCTGGCTCTCTGCATTCTGGGAAAGTGATTTCAGTGGCAAAATAAAAATCTTTTTAAAGCTTTTTTGTATAAATTAGCTTATTTCATATCTAGAAATGTCATAAAAATTTCCTATCTTATCTCATGTGCCAGACCATCTACCTTTGAGATAGTTAACATGATGTGAGATGCATCCCAGCTCGTTACCTCCTTGGATTCAGCTTTGCAGATTCTTTTGGAACATATACATGCTGTTATGACATACCATATGTAAGCATTTAATCTGGCAAACTCATTAGAATGAATTCTGACTAGGAAAAGAGGTCAGGATGCTCATGCATAAAAATCACCCGTAACATACCAGCTCCGCTGCTGAGTAGGAAAGTTGTGTGTTCCAGGACTTTCCAAAATGCTCCATAACAAAATGAACCCTACCTATATTGGTTTTGTTTTTTTTTTTTAATTCAGGAAAATTACATGAATTATGTGTGCTTCCTGACAGTACATTCTGCTTTTTTCTTGTTATTCAGCCTTAATACACAAAGCTTGGGTTGTACCAGATTTAAATAACAGTAACAATTTCCTCACGGAATAATAAAAAAAGAGACAATGTTGATTCCTGCATTATCACCAATTCCTACAGCTCCTTTTTTTTTTCGTTTTACTACACAATGGATTGGCTTATTTTTATTCTAACAAAATAATTTTGCCATTATCCTAGGTCTACCTGTAACTCTAAACTATTTAAAAAAAAAGACAAGGAGATAGATACATAATAAAACCCCCTTTTTGTTTGAGGGCCCTATCCTCAGTGCCGGAGATCCGCACCGCCTTGCTGCAATCAGGGGCACGCTCTCTGGAGACCTACCCCGTTGTGTTCATGGCTTTCCTCTCTTTTACCTGGACAGTAAAATTTTTTATAGAAAGCGGTGACCAAAAGCCACAGCACATCTTGGTGCAATGATAACTATCTTTTCCGATGCTGCACTATTCCAAAACAGTAATAAACCCTGGAATGTTCTTTCCAGAAACAGTGCTATAAAAACATCACTTTGTCCTTCCCCTCTCTCCTCGTGCACCTACAGCACTCTGCTGCTTGTTCTCTGTTTCTAGTGCATTATTACTTTTAAGTGCTTCCGTCCGAATGCACGTTACTTGCTTCTTCCCAGTTTTGATCTACATTCCATATATCTCAGTTCTGATTGAGGCAAATACTCAGGGTTTTTATTTGTAAGAGAGAAGTAGAGATAACTGCTCAGGATTAATTTTTTGGGGCAGAGGATGAAGAGATAGTTAAAGGAATTATAAAACCATAGTGAGATCATTACTCTTCTTCTTAACAAATGACTAATACTTAGAATTATATTTTAAACAAAATTATGCACTTAATGAACTTCTCAGCCCTAGATTACCAATAGCAAATTATCATCCACCCTCCACAAGCAGATGCTGCACAGTGCTGAACGTCAGAAGCACTGGATGTTATTGCTCCAGATTCTCGGCTTTAATTTGAAGCATTACATTTCTAAATTGCAAGTCTTTGAAGAAAACTTGCAGATTATAAGCAAGACAATTTTTACCCAAATACGCAGGGAGTCTGAAACAATCATCCCAAGAGGCATCCTGTTCCCCCACCAACCAAAATGGGTCACTGATTTTGAGCCTGAACTACTCTTTGTCATCCAGTCTGTAACCTTCTTTGTCACAGGAAATGTCTTTGTATTTTTTCTTTAAAGACTGTACTAAAGACACTGCTGATGCTTAGCAAACACTGGACAGCAATGATAGGAGAGAAAAAGGCTTCTTCACATCAATGTTACCGTTTTATGAAGTTAGCGAACAGTATACGGTGTGAATAACCCTGTCTTCGAATTCTTGCTGTCTCCAGAATTCCTGTGTAACGCAGCTGAACCAACACTTTTTCTTTATCAAACTTGTTTGCCTGCCGGTCGTTGTTTGGCTTGATGCACCTGACAAAATGAGGCTGGCCGACGACCATTTTAGATAACAAATCCATCAGAGAATACTGCAAGAAAGTAACAAGATATCTGCCACTAGGATTTTTATAAAACTTGCATATAGGTCCATGTGTAGCTGAAATTTTATTTCATATGATCAGAATCATGTCCAAACCCATTTACATTTCAGTAAGCTTGTACTTTAATGGAGTAAATGACCCAACAACCATTCTAGCTTTGATAAGATCTCTAAGTTACTAGTATGTACTGCTTGAGAGAAACACTGACTCCAAATGGAAGCACCAAATTCCAGCCAGAATATTCTCACAAATTGCCCTAAAGTCTAACATACGATGGAAACTCTCCTTACACTTATTTGCTTCTCTTGAAGCCTTATTAGGTATTCACAGCCCAGTTTTTCTTTTCTCATGTATTTGAAGATCCTTATTCACCCAGACAGTAAAGATCTGTCTACGGATGGGAAGTGGAAGAGCAGCAAGCCAGTAAATATTGCCATCCCTCATTAGACTGGAGGAAACTAAGGCCACCTTAGAAGAGGGGCTGCTTAAACTGTTCTGATCTAGCATGTCCTGTTCGTTGTATAGACTGATGGTGATACTATAGCTGCCCTGCCAAGAGGAAACCTTTGAGGAGGGCAAAATTAGAAATAAATAAAATCACCATTCCAAAGTTGTACTTTTCCCACCTCACCAGGGTACCAGGCTAGCAGATGGGATGCAGTTTGTAGGTCCCCATGCCAACTGAGGTGATTCTGGCTGTAAACAACCTTGACTGGTGTTTTGTAAAATTGCTTCATGGGAGGATCTTATTAAAACACAAATGAAGGGGCTCATTCCTCAAGATTCAACCTGACTCAACAAAAAGAAGCAGCCAGGAGGTAATGCAGTTCAGCAGTAGGCTGGATACATGAAACTAGTGTAGGATGTCAAAAGCCATGTGTTTTCTATTAAAATGTGCAATTCCATTCTGGACAGATGCTGCACCATGCAGCAAAGTGCTTAATTAGCTTCATCACTAGTGTGCCAATCGAACACAAACAAGTAGGACATGCTAACGGCTAATTTTTTTTTCCACTCAGTCTGAGGTGGCAGATGCTTTTCTCAATCACCCATAGATCTCTGCGTATGAGTAAACCAGTAGGGCTGAAGCTGAATCTTCATTTAAGAGCATTAGCTAGCATGATCTAAGCAGGGATTTACACTGCAGAAAATAATAACAGAAAAGTGTAAATATAATTAACTCATTTGCAGCCTCTGATGCTAGATGTGCTGGTAATGCACTGAATCACAGACATTAGGTTTGAATGAGAGTCAATAATTTTTTCCATCTAGAACTTTAAAACACCATGCAGCTTTGGACCGCCATGATACCTTAGGCTGAAATTATCCTTCGCAGACCACAGCAATTTTATCTACTAAAAAGAGATCTTGCTCCTTACTGTTCTCTGTCGCAGATGTAAATGAACTCTTATGGGCCACGAACATCACCTTATCCATCTTTATGCTTTTGCTGTGAGAGATGACTACGTAAGAGTTGGAAATTCAGAGCTGGGCCCAAGTGAACCAACTCTGTGCACTGCTTTGGAGGAAAGAATGCTCTTCACAGCTATTTTCTGTTGCAGCACCAGCAGCACGGCCAGTGCTTGGGAAGATCAAGAGCACTGCTGAAGGAGCCACAAAGATGGACTCAGGACAGCCTCTGAGGAAGGGACCATTAAAGTCTTTCTCTGGAGCTCCTGCTTCAAATTGACTTTGCCCTCTTGCTTCATAAACTCTTAAAAAAATGCCATACCACTAATGTCCAACCTCCCTTTATCTCCCTTGGTGGAAAAACAAGCAAGTGAAAGATTAATATCAATCATCATACATCATCATAACAGAAACGTGGCTGTATGATCAAGTACGACTAAAGATGAAACATCACAATCTCCACTAGCTATTCGTTCTGCACAGACTGCTGCACCATATATGCAGTTCACAACTCCAAATGGATCACTGTTGACTCTAAGTCAACAGGTGCATATCAAAAGGTGAAAGAATAAACATTAATTCTAATCTAGAAAAAATTATTAAAAGATCTGTTATCTTACTCTAAAATAAGAAGCGACTGTCTGTGTCTTCATGCTGGTTGTCTCTCTTGGATGATGTCCAGTATCTCCTGCTTCATTCTATAAGATGAAGAAAGAAAATGACACTTTTTATCTGTTGAGCCTGTCATGCCCTTTCCAATGCCACAACAAAACACCCCTCAGAGAACATTGTTAATTTAAAAAAAAGTATTTTAAACAGAAAAAGTTACAGCATGATCACTAGCACAAATCAGTTACACCAGTACGTTACATTACTTTGCTACACAATACACAAACGTTGACACACAGAGGACACAATTTGATAATGGAGCATCTAAATAACTGCCACAAATAACCTGACAATGTCTGAGGTCCTGTCTATCTATTATTTCATCATCACTGTTACTTTGGTAGTTCTCTAAGGAACTTGACTATACTCCAAACCAGTATTTTAATTTCTCTTTTTGCTACAATACAGCTAGGAATTAGTATTTTTTTTCCCTGAAATTGTTACAAAACTATAGCCAGAAAGAAGGGAAATGTTAGGTTTTTACCTCACGGAAGGAATATGAATTGCACAACACAAAGATATCCAGCTAAACAGAAAAGAAAATAGGAAAGGGAGAAAAACCAAGGAAGGGGTTACTTGCTTACTTTTAGTACCAATTACAGTATTGCCTTTCTAGTTTAAATTAGGGCTTAATGCAGAATCACAAAATCGGTTTTCTTACCTTTGTATGACTGATTGATTTCTGGGGAGTCCACATTTGGTAACTGATTGTAGTTTTGCTTTTAGTGTGTGCCAGGTTACCTACGGGAAGATGAAAGAAAGCAACCTACCAAAATGTTTACATCTCATCTAAACTAAAAACTGTGCTGAACCACCTTATTCATGCCCCCAGTGTAACCATATGATTATAAAGGTTGTTGACTTTTTCGGAGTATGTCCTCATTTCCCCTTTCACCCTCAGGATGGAACACGCTCTGAAGAAGTTGCACGAAGATGGAACATGGGCTGAATTTTCCTCCTTCAGCACTTATGTCACCTACTAGAGCAAAAAAATAAACAAACAGACTGCTGCAGAAGGTAAGAAAGATACATCTTAGAGCATGCACGTGGTTTTACCCTAAGGATATTACTGTACTATTCTAGTTCTAAGGCTACATATATATTAGTTAAAAAGAAAAGTGCTAGCACCCTTCTCTGGCCCTGAGGGCAAGTGACATGGCATGACTCAAGTCTGTACAGCTAAACTCCATATTTCACTACTCTTTTAACCTCCTGGTAAAAATAAGGTTGTATCTTTCCACAGAGCTTGCTGGAAGCCATCGCTGGCCTGTGCTTTCTCTTGAAGTGTGCCTGGGTATTTCTGGGAGACTGCTAGCTGACATGGTCCAAAACTGTCCCGGGGGGCATGATAACAATTAATCAGAATGGGCAATCCTGTGGGAGTGTTTCACTGGCTCTGTTTGGTTTACTAGCATAGACTTAGTCTTAAGCATCTAACCTTGGAATTCTTAAACAAGTAATACCTTTATTACGATGACTTGAAGGACTAGGTGCATTGGAGTGGTTTACATAGACAGTGGTCTTCTAAAGGAGTAACGAAAATTCTGATGAGTTTTCCATCATGTCACTCTATGTTGATAGACCCCAACCATTGCTGCATGCTGCCATTGCTTCTGCTAATGATGTAACACCTCTAGAATCTCACTCTCCACTGGGAGAGCCTGTAATGTCTCTGTGCTCTGTTACTATCAGTAAGAGCTGGATAAGAGTTGGATAAACAGCTGCAACTATATGGCATGCTGAGCTAATGCATCATGTATTGTGTGATGATATCAAGTGCTAAACCTCCCTTGGGCTTAGCTGAATATCACAGGGTGGGAAGGAGAGAGGATTCCTCACACCTAATTTTAGCTATCTGAAAGTGAGGGATCTACAGGATCACTGCTATATTCAGTGGAGAGTGGCAACTTCAGAGCAGATTTATCCCATCCTAAGAGAAACACCTGAGATAGGCAAGATGGGTTGGACTCTGGGTAAAACTCTACATTTCCACTGATTCTAGATGAATAACTTAGATCAGAAATCTAACTTTTAGTTGGCTAGAGCTGGATGGTTTGGGTCAGTTTCAGAAGGCTACACATAGTGTTTCATAATATTTAACAAGAAAACTAAAACAACTTTTAGATTTATCTTGCAAAACGTTATATAAGACTTGGGATCGGTTCTTGGGACCCTTTGGTCCCTGACTTTGGCTCTACAGAAATTATAGCTTAGTATCTTAGCAGATATCAAAAAGTCAAAAAGATCAGGCAAGGACATTGAGCTCAGTGTTTTCCCAGGAACACCGACTTAAAGAGACCTTCAAGACCAAATTTTGCATTCCACCAGCAAAGCTCCCTTTGTGATGAATAGGAGCCTTGCCAAAACCTCACTTCCTGTAAGCTACGATAACATTTTAGAGTAATTCCATTAGGCTCTTCCAATTTAACTTTTCTGTTCTACTACAAGTACATCTCCCATGTAGTTGTAGAATAAAGTAATATTTTTAAGGACAAAGATATCAATGCCATTACACAGGGAGTAATACAACACAATAGCAAACTGGTTGTAAGAAGACTTACCCATCATCCTAAAATGGCAGGTAGAACACTATGCAAGGATCTGCTTCAGGAGTAGGACTAATTGTAATTTCTGTAGAGCCAGTCATATTCCTCCACCCCAACTTATGAACTCCCCGAGGAAGGGCTCACTACTAGGACCTCATCAGTTCCCTACTGTAAAGGACTAAAAGACGGTGAAATAGAGGAGGGTTCCCTCACTCTTTGCAGCAGACGTTAGGAGCCCCAACCTTGGTTCTCTATTATTTTAGAGAAAAAATGCACTGAGACAAAACAGGCAATTTATATATGCCCTGTCCAAAAAAGGCCAGTAACTTACCTGATCCTTTCTGTTCAGTCCTCAACTCAAGGGATGTACTCCACTCCCTGTCTTGCTCCCCTACCCTGAAGAGAGGACCCTGAAAGAAGCCTCTACCACTTGCTTGGCACTTGACCAGACCAATCCCTCCCCTGCAGCTTGAGATGGCTGGGGCTCCATTCTGTATAGATTCTAGGGTTGTAAAGTTAAGCCACAAAGTGTGTAACATCATCCACAAGTGGTCATATGAAACCTAGCAGTGATCATCACGAAGGCTAGAGAAGAGTAAGAAGGTTACCACAATAGCAATACCTGTTTTTGTAAGAGGATGGATTACCAACTGTCGCGTCAGATTGTTTTCAGACGATCGCAGTAGCAGCACAATATCAGCTGGCAAAGTATCTCTATTTTTGGCTAGGAATCCACTTGCATTATACAGAACCTGTTAAAAAAGTGCATTTATGCATCTTCTGGGCTTTTGAAAAGTAATTATATATTTAAGCAGTCTGGCATGTAGCTTTTAATATATCAAGACACACAAATAGTTTTTCAGCCATCAGGCTCACTCTTGCTTACAGTCTTTCTTTTCATCACTGAAAGTTCTAACTTTTCAGTACTGAGAACCACTATGATGCGGATCACTAAAAGCAAATCCATCAATTCCAAAGTAGCTTGAGATGTTTATTTTGTCTAATGCAGATATGTTAATATTAGTTTCAGCCAGTATGGATTTATCAATAGGACAAGTGTATTGTAGTCCTCCTTTACACCAGTATATGCGTAAATGCACAATTGACAATGCATTTTATTTCAACCATATCACACAGGATTACCCTTATGATTGTACAATCTATTTGTCCCATTCATATCATGCTGTACTGGACCCAGGACTTACCACTCTTCCTAGAGATCTCTGTATTAACTGTAGAGGAAGTTTGCAACATCACAAACTGCATATTGGCAATTGAAATCTCTCTAAAAATTCCAGGAATGGTGTACCTAACTGAAAATGTACCTCCAGGGCTCTATCTCAATGATGCTGTAAAAGACCCACAAGAAAACCAGGCCTGTAAAGAAGGGTAGAAGATACTGGCATTTTTAATTTAGAAAAAATCCTCACAAAAAACCCCAGTAACAGTCTTAAATTACAAAAAAGGCTTGTAAAGGAGGAGGAAATAAATTGTTCTCCAGTTCCACAGTAAACAGGACCAGGAATAATGAACTTGCATCACAGCAACGAAGATATAAGTTAGACAGTAGGAGAAGCTTCCTAATGAAAAAGCTTGTTGAACACTGGAAAGGGCTGATGGGGCACTGGTGGAATCCCCATCTTCAGTGGCTGGTATCAGGAATGGTACAGGGAGAGCTGGCTCTCCGTCCCTCAGCAGTGAGATATGCCATGCTGGTGAAGTGTAATTCTGCTGGAGATGTGGTTCAGAGGAGTTATTGCAGGTCTTTTGTAGCTGGCTGTCTTACACAAGGGGCAAGTTATCTTCCATCAGCTGATGGGTAGTATGCTCCCTCTTTACAGGCCAGCTGCTCCAGCACTGCACAGACCCAACATAGTTTCCTATGTGAGACAGCAATGCCCACTCCATACCCCTTTAGAAGAGCTCAAAAGGAGGTGGGAGCTCCAGCTTTCACAAGGCAAGGTTCAGGTGACCAGTGGTATCTTGCCGCAGTGCGTCAGCAACTGCTCCTGAGCTTGAAAGGCAAGTACACCAAGTCACCTTGTACAGGAGGGCAAGATGCTGCTCATCAAATGAAGCAGAAAGCAGGGCCTGCACTAGGTAGCATCTGGCTGATGACAGAGTACAGAACTAGGAAGTAGGGCCGATGGGGTGTAGGAGGTAGTTGACAGAATGGAGCTGGATCCTGATTTGAAGCAGTGGGAACAAGCATGGCACAGGGCTTTAAGGAACTAAGGGGAAGAGCACTGAGTTGCATTACATAATGGTTATTTTTTGGTTCTTCTATAATACAGTCAGTTCATTTACCTGGTGACATTTAAGAAAAATACACTCCTGGTATTGCTTTTTTTATGAGGGAAAATAACTTTTCAATTTACTTCTGATGTGTAAGGCACTGCCAACATTTCCATGTCAGGCCTGAATAGATGAAGGCTGAGAACCAACTCAGCTGACCTCTTCTATTTCCTTCTAGCCCTACCATTCCACAATCCCCAACTAATAACATTAGGTCTCTTACCTTTCCTGCATAATGATAAATCCCAAAGGTTAGATCTACTCTTTTGGGTCTCCAAAAATATTTTGACTTCAAATTATCTTCAAATTTTTCTGAAAGGAAACACATAGCTTATCTTACTGGAGTTATTGTAGAATAATTGTCTTTTGAAGCTGGATCCCTTTAAGGATATTGCCTGAGTTCTCAGACAACACACAGGCATAAAACAGCCACTGATATTTTTAAGGACAAAGATACCATAATGGTCTTGCAACAAAAGGCACTGGATAGAGAATATGGGAGCTCTTGGTTCAGTTACTTTGTACCATTTTTTTTCTGTGTGACCTCAGAAAATTGCTTGCCTTTCTAAGCTTTTGATCTTCATATATGAAACAATGTAGTAATCCTTCCTAAGGATTCCCTGGGGCATTGTGAGGAAACATTTACCAATTGATTTAAGGGCCTCTGTACTGTAGGCTATAAAGTATGAGGATAGAAAGACAAGCAGCTCGTATAATTGTTTTAGCATGGGCATCGTTACTGGATGTTATTAGGTTTTGTGACTGGATGTTGGTTAAAACTCTCATCTGACACTTTGCACATTCAAAGACGAGTAAAACAAGGATTTATCTGCACAGAAACCCCACCGAAATAACTAAATTGACTGTAACTGCAACTATTGAGAAGCACTGAAATATTCAGGATCTGAATTACAACATATTTAGGTGTTTTAATTCTAATTTCTGAACAGAAAAAAACAGGAAGCATAATTTGCTGAAAGGCACTGAGGCAGGTTTGCAGCCATTACCCTTAAAAAGTACCAAAATTCTTGTTCAGATATGGCTCATCAAAAATCTCAGAGCTGAACATGACTCAACTTTGAAAACAGTGTTCTTGGCGTATAAATCTAGAGTTTTAACTCAGTTTGATCTTTATCTTTCAAGCCCTGCAGCTAAAAGTCCTCAAGGCAGGAGAATTCAAAATCTGGATCAGCAGCTTAGGCTCATTTGTACTCTTGATATTTCTCTATCAACTTCAAAGACACATCCATCTCTGCATGCACGCCTCCTTCAAACATACTGTGACACTGGAATGAGGGCTCACTAAAAACATCACTAGTGTATAGCCTAAACTGGACAAGCCAAACAGAAATCCTGCAAAAAATAAACCATATACTTACCTACAAGCGTCTGATCCGTTGCTTGTGGGAATCGACTTTCCTCATCCAGCAGGGACAATAAACCCATTGGTTTCTGCAGGAACATATCTAAGAGGGGCCTGTTGTCCTCATATTCTATAACTCTTGCATCAACACCTTCATAGAGGTATTCATTCTGTAACAAGCAACAGAAGGCATGTTTTGACTATGTATACGGAACCACTTCAGAAAATAATTCACAAACTGTCAATTGTAGCAAATTAGAGCTGCAATGAAAAAGTATGCCCCAGGGCTAAAGACATCAAGGTTTTGCAGGAACAAATGTCAGCTGGGATGTATCACGCTGTCAGGCTATAGATTGTAATTTGCCTTTGGATATGTAAGTGCTTGCTATGGCATATTTGGTAAAGTAAGATGCTTTTCAGGAATATGCAAGAATTAAAGAAACAGAGTTGAAGAAGATAAAGTATAGTGTGTGCAAATGGAGACCTCAGTGTCTATTTACTTCCCTGCTCTGCAATGTAAAAAATATTTCTTAATCATTTAGAGCTACATTTACATTCCCAGTTTGCTGCTCAGATCTATGTGATGTACAGTGGCCAAGATTCACTAAAGTGACTACATATTACAGAGGCTTCTCTTGTTTGATTCCCTCTCCGGAAACACCTGGAAAAGTTCTTATGTGGAGAATAATGGTGCACATACTTTCTAATAATTAAATAATGGTGTACATACTTTCTAAGAATTAAATAAATTACTCAGTTTGGCCTCTACAACATTTTCACTCCTTTTAAGGAACTAGGGAAAGAGATTCAGCAATATTAAAACACTGGTGTTTTTTTTTTCTCATGAAGACTGCAAATACCTTTGGATTCCTAACAGACTGAGAAAAACATGATAACAAATGCTGTGTCCACAGCGTGTTGCGATGGTTTTATCTTGAAAATAATTTAAATTATAGCTGAAGAATACAAGAATGACTTTCTTCAATCCTTCAGCAAGGCAGAGAAGAGCCGTAGATTTACCAAGAGAATGATGCTCTAGGGACTGCCACCCCTCCACTATTTTCACCTCCACTATGTAATGCAATGGGAGTCATCCACTGCGCAGTGCTCCCATATACAGCAGGGCTGCTTTCAGTCCTGTGCAGGCTGTACTATGATCTACTTTAAAAATCATCCCTCTTCCAAAGGATAGGATTTTATAAAAGCGTCGTATTAATATATGGTGTTCACATCACAGTTGTGCTATCCTGAATTCATTGTGAGAAGTGTGTCATAAAAATGAATAATGGCTAATATTAATGAGTTCAAAGACCTCTAACCCTGAAAGACCTCTCCTTATGTGTCATTCACTTGAGTCTGAATGATAGTCATGGTTGAGTGAAGAAGACAATACAATGAGGGTTTCAAAAAGTAGTTAACTGCTATATACAACTGAAAAGCACATATTATTAGACTTCATACCTCTTTATCTCTAAGGCAGAGAGAAACAGCAAAATGAATAAAATCAGTAACATTGTCCTGGAAATAGAGGCCCAAACAAATAAATCTGCTGATTCATTTGAAAGAGAACACAGAACATATATCTAAACCCTTCCAGTATCCAGATTGATCTCATTTCCCAGGACACTCTTCACTCTAAGGGTAGGTTATGGCTCAGTTGATATGCCTTTACAAGGGTGTAAGCAGTAAGAATCTGTCCTACAGCCCGATGAGGGCTCCTCATCTCAGACACATAACATTAACTTCATTCATGTCTCCCCTGGAGCAGTGGACAGGTGGAGTTTTGCTTTTTATTTTAATCAATGACCTGAGTAGCAGGACAAGACAGGAGAGTAGTAAATGTATCGCTGATATAGGCAAGAAGTTAATTATATACCTGTAGGAGCTAGAGGCAGGAAGGGAATGAGTCCGTGTTATCTCCCAAAGATAACACAGGAGTAGGGGCAGCTTAACTGAGGGCTACGGCTGTACTGACACACAGATGTTACGTTCATGAAACCAGCTGTTACTGCTTAGGATTATCAAGAGTACACTTATCAAGGGGGAAAAGGGAAGAGATTGCTCAGGATGAATCTATCAGAGAAGAGTGTTCTGTGACACTCAGACACCCTCAAACAAGCTCTCACAGACAACCTATCTAATGATTAACTTTTTCCAACTTCAAACGCTTGTGAAAGAGGCTGATTTAGAGAGCTGATAAAAGAGTTCTCCTCGAAACTGAAAGGAGGTCTGTATTAGCTGTACTACTACACCTTAACAGCTACACCTGCTTCCCTCCCTGCCTGGCCAGCGCGTGGGGCCTGACCTCCAAGCCTGCAGTGAATGTGACCATTCGGTCTTTGTGTCTGCACCTCAACAACTGAATGAGTGTCAGCGCTGGGGGTTTCGGTGATGCTGCCGTCTGCCCAGCAGGATATGGAAGGAGTTCACTCCATCAGTTCCTATGGGCTCCTGGAGGATGGCTGATAACCAAGTCTTCCAGGCATCAGTGTGACAGATGTCTCAGAAGTAAGATACCATATTACATTTTCTTATGCAACGCTGGTCTTCAACCATATTATTAGGATACAAGCAGCAAGGATAAAAGCCTTAACGATCCACATCATAAAACTCTAATGAAATAGATCTTATTAGAATTAGTAAGTTGAATCGGCTATAGGATTCTGTAATCCCCCATGATGTTTTATGACAAGAAAGCTCCTAAAAATAGCAGCTGCTCATTGAAATTCTAAAGCATAATCCACTAGAGTGTATTCCTATGGATGAGATGTCAAAAGGAATGACTGAGTTACACTAACGCTTGGGCTCCTATCTCATCTCGGTATTGCATGATATTTTCACAATGATCAAAACTAGATAATATTAGCTTGTGCAACCTGGTTTCACTTAATAACAAAAGAATTCTTTAATGCATTAGGAAATGGTTTTCATGTTTAATAAAAAAAGGTAATGGCGTTTTGCTGAGAAAGTGGTATGATGATGCTTTGGTTTAAATGGGAACATCAGTGACTTATCCAGAATGAACCTTTTCCTGCTTAAAGTGGAAGATTAAACTGTCATATGAATGTAAAATAAACATTGCATATATTTAATGCAAAAAGCAGCATCCTTGCAACTGACAGTAAATTGGCCACTTTCGAAAATATTTTAAGTATTTGACATTACACCTTTTACTTTTTTTGGAAGAATCACAAATGAGGAAGAAACGGGAAGGTTGTCTTGCTGTCCAACGTTACCTGCAGATCATGGAGCTGACACAGAATGAACTTACATCAGTACCTTATATGTAAGAGAAACAACTTGAAGGACAGGACTGAAGGTGCAAAAGTTGTGCTTTGCTTAATATTAACCTAACAAAAGCTTGAGCCAGCATTCATTCCGCTTAATTATAGACACATAAAAGAAGTGACTAAGTTGAGAGCCCACATTTCCATCCAGTGGAAACAGAAATGTATCTATTTGTTTCCACTGACTATTGGGAATCTAAACTAGCTCTAGCTTAAGCTATACTCCCCACTTCAGCGTTTCTGTTAAATTAGGGAAAGAAGATGACATGCAGGTCTAGAAGCCTTTACTCATAAATACAAGTATTAAGTTAACAATAAATAATAAATTCCCTTAATTTTGACTTGAGTTCCCCACTTTGGCACACAGCACTCTGCTCTAACAGACACCCTGCGTCTCGGGTGGCGATAGTACCACTCTTCCTTGCTACTACTCCTGTCACTTCTGAGGCCATATTTTCCAAGGAAAACAAAACTGAATGCTTTTCAGATTCAGATACAGAAAAGAAAACAATGACATAGCTAAAAACATGTCACCTGCAACACTGAAAGTACAATGTAGCATAATGAGTCCATTTACTATTTGGCTTCATTGCCAATCAACTGATTTAGGCCTTGACTTCCCAGTAGATATGTCAAATTTCATCTAATTGCATGTGGTATGGAATTGAACTGCGCAAAACAGGGAATCAGCGAATCATAGAATGTGTTGGGTTGGAAGGGACCTGTCAAGGTCATCTAGTCCAACCCCCCTGCAGTAAGCAGGGACATCTTCAACTAGATCAGGTTGCTCAGAGCCTCATCAAGCCTGGCCTTGAATGTCTCCAGGGATGGGGCCTCCACCACCCCTCTGGGCAACCTGGGACAGTGTCTCACCACCCTCACTGTAAAGAACTTCATCCTAATGTCCAATCTAAACCTACCCTGCACTAGTTTAAAACCATTGCCCCTATGAAGAAATAATGTGAGTTTTACTTCTCTTGGGGGAATTATGAAAGTAATTAAATTCCCCAGTCGTCTTTGGTTAGATCTACCGGGTGCAATGCAGTGTCGTGTCAGAGATTTCTGAGATCGCACAGAGCAACCCGACGTGTCTGTCTGGCGCTGCACAGGGCTGAGGAGAGACACCAGCCTGGGACTCCAGCAACAGGATTGCTCCATCAGCGTGAGAGTCAGCGTGGGCTAGTGAAAAACCAATGCAAAGGTCTCAGCGACTGTCGGCATGAGCCTTCTAAACATAACTCCCGTCTTTTAGTATTAAAGACACAAACCCTTACATGGGTGCAGTCAGGCAGACACATCAGCGAAGGGCAGGGGTCATCCTGTTGTTTGGCTTTACAGAAGTGATACTTTGTATCATTAACAAGAACAATGATCTGCTGAGCTTTTAATTTCAGTCACATGATTTTGAAAATACTTTCTTTTTTTCCATGTGTAGAAAATTTAGGAATTATATTTTATATTTTCCTGCAAATAGCTTTCTCTTATGTGTCTGCAGGGAGGGCCTGTATTTACAATTAAAATACATTACTGGTGCTAACACAAGAGAGTCCTTACAGTGAACAGAAAATATTCTGAAGCCACCTGCTTTCTCAAAGGCTGTTCTTGTGATGTAAAACTGGAACAACCACGTTATAGATAAGTGAAAAGTGATGTCTTACAATGATTATGAATCATACTGCAAATCATCCTGTGCCATTGGGTTGTAATGCAGAATAATACATTTGTCATTTCCTGGTTCTGAAAGCGGGGGGATTTACACCCACACTTGCACAAACTTCATCTATATAGCTCGTTCTGCACTGCCGTTGTAATATCTTTGGAGACTACTACAAGATAATATAATGACACTTGATATAATCTGGTTTAGTGGTGTCACGTAAATTAAAGCAGACATCTTACTTGGTCGATATTGCAGGCAGGATGTGAACACTCATAATAGGAATATTATCACTGGTATAAACGAAATATTAATGGAAAAGTGCATATAAGCACCAGAAGAAAGAGTCTTAGAAGAATGGTCTGTGAATTGAATGAAGAACATTTGTTCACAGCAATAAAATTGAGGAAAGTGTTCTTTACATCAAGACCAGAAGGCCTTCACTCACACAAAAACACAGCGCAGACAGCTAGCGAGTGGAACACCTTCTAAATCTGACAACAGGAAGATGACTGCAAGGTTACAGCACATCACTTATGCCTTTCCTTTTCCCACAAAGGAAACATACTGTAGGCATAACGATGTATACATTCCAAACAAGCAAAACCAGATACTGACCTTGCCTAAAGATTACAGAGGCTGAAATAAGTAAGGTTCTGAGGCAAAAAACCGCCCTGTAACAACTGCTGATTGCTAAAGGGTGTAAGAGATCTGTTCAAAAAATAGTTCAGCAAGAAGAACCCAAGAGATATGATGACAACTTGCTACTTGGTGTTCTTTATTCTCTGTGTCGCTCACAAATGATCCTGGCCAGACCACTTGAACACACGTATCTTGATGCTTTCTACCTGCATGTGAGTTAATGAAACCTATGAGAGAACGAGCAGGAGTGGGTAAAATCAACATACTTGGAGATTCACCTTCCCTTTCCATAAGGTCTGTAATTGTCATACTAATTTCCTACAAGGAGAAATGAGTAAACTGTATGTTGTCAAAATCAGAGGTTCATTTTTTCCCTCATCTACTCAGTAGCCTGCGGGGCGTGTGGAGGAGAACAAGTTGTTCCTGCTAGATGGTGACACCACAAACCTCTGCATTAATATAGGTCTGCCCAAAATGTTCAGGATTAGGATTAGGATTAGGAAACAAGCAAAGGCAGATTACACTGAACAGGACCCAAGTGTAATTAAAAAAAAGAAGGAATATTAAGACAGTATTTGGGTGTACAGGGACAGGGTTAGGAAAGCCAAGGAAGGTCCATCGGCAGCAAAAAGGCAACTAGGGAAAATGTGGGCCTGCTGCTAAACAGGCACAGACAACATGGAAAAGGCTGAGATACTCAATGCCTTCTTTGCCTTGGTTTTGATTGATAATCCCAGGTCCCTGAGACGAGAGGGGAAGCCTGGAGCAATGAAGACTTACCCTTGGTGGGGGAGGAACAAGTTAGGGAACATTTGAGCAAAGTGGACATACGCAAGTCCATAGGATCTGGTCAGTGACTGAATTTGACAGGAATAAATAACGGTGCTGGAGTCTGTGCTATTTCCATCTTCCAGCTGCTACAAAGAGCAGCAGCCAAGTGCTCTTTTTTTTGTGTGTGAATTTATGCACTTTGGAAAGAAGACGTCTAAGTAATTACAGTAGTTCAGGCTAATTTCTCTCTGACTTTTAGATGGTATTAAAGACAAGGAAATATTGGTGACTGAAAATCTCATATATCTATAAATCTATAAAAACAACTACAAGGTCTAAGACCGCAAGACAGCATTTCCTGAAATAATTGGAAACAGGATAAAACATCGACCCATATCAAAATAATTCCATTTTACATATAGATATATACACCTGTAGACTGACACATGCCTGTACACACCTGCATACATAGACACATTCCAAACTTGTATATGTCTCATCCTTAAAACAAGCAGTGATTAAAACTGTACAAATACTCTTTTTCTACTAATACTTAAAATTAGGATTTTCATTTATGTATCATAAACCCCAATAATTTCAATAAAACAGAAAAATTATTATTTCACCTAAAATTTGAATGACTATTCTGCTCATACAGAATTCTGGAATATTTCTATTTTCAGCAAGACTAATACTTTTTTCCCAAATAACAGTATTGAATAATGATTTAAAGATGGTTAATTTAATTCTCAGGGAATTATTTACAAAGTTGAGATGATCTTTTTTGGGGTTTTTCACTCTCCACTTCAATTTCATAAACTTTTATAATCACAGTTTTATTCCTTGTCTCTGTTTTACATCAAATTTTCTAGAGTAAATCCATCATTAATTAGCTTAGATGACCTGGTTCCTGAATAAGAACAAAATAATTGCAAGATTTTCTGGTTTTAATAATGGAATTTCAGTGTTAGTTAAGCTTCTTAGTAAGCTATTATGAACACTGCACTTTAAAAATTACGCTACCACTCATTTATTTTTTTACTGTAGAATCATACATTACATCACTCAAGTTACTCAAGAAAACAACACTGCATTTGCATCAAACTGATTATCACTGTTATGTTGCTTAGATACTGTAAATTTCAAGTTTAATGCACTGTATGTAGGCATTTTACTTGCAAATTGCAAGCACTGCTTACAAATACATACTCAGAAAACATTTGTTATAATTTGCAATTTGCAACCTATTATGGAGAAGGAACAGTGTAGTTTCTCAAGACAAGGTTTTATATGTTCAGCAATATTAAACCTTTATCAAAATATTCAACACATACCTGTTCCCAGGCAAAGACATGTTGATTGAAGTAGAACTGAATTTGTTCATTGGCAATGTTGATACAGAGTTGTTCAAAAGAGTTTTTTTTGAAATTCTCAAAGCCAAAGATATCAAGAATTCCAATGTTCAAACCATCATCGTTTCCACTGCAAAGATTAAATAAACTTTCTATTGTTGCATTTTTATTTTACAGTGATTAGCTTCGTTATCATTTCACAAAAGGAAATAATGGGCCAAATCTTTACGCCACTTAAACAGAGTAATTTTTGCTAAACCAGCTATCTCTTAAAATAGCAATTTTTGTTTGAAATGGAATAAATGCACATAAATTCGAAGATGACTGTATTTGCAGACCAGGTACACTGAATCACATAATGACCTAGTCAACTGATTAAGTGTATAGAGGACTTAAATTTATATTTTTAAACTAATATTTGCTATTGTAAAAAACTGACTACACTAAAGGAACAACATGGATTTCTTTTTGTTTCTCTTGTAATAAAACAGGCTTTACTCACCAGCATCTTGAAATTAAATATTGCTGTCATTAAATATGAGTCCTTCATATTATTTACTCACAACAATTTAAACTGCTTATTTTAACATGAAAGTCAGAAGAACGAATAGCTAGACCTTTTATGCATCAAAATAACTACTTTAAGTATTGGAGTGCGGTATGAATTTAAATTACCAATTAAGTTCCAGAGAAGAAGTACTAGTAAAAACTTCAGTTTGAAATTTTAGCTTAGGCATTCTGAGAGATACGTGGTCATTTCTGCAACTGGAAAAAAAGCTCTAATATTTGTATTTATTTGTGGAAACGAAAAATTAAGAGGATATAATTTTATATCAGACTGAAGTTGACATTAGCATTTTTTCCTGCCTAAATTAAAAAAAATAAATCACATTCTAGCTATAAAACGCCTTTGAGGAACTATCTGTAACCACCTTTTTTTTTTTTCCCATAAAAAGTGTAGGAAATCAGATCTTAATAACCAGCCTCAAGATACTAATGAATAGAACTTGAATCCCTTTGAGAAACCCATCTCAAAACCAGAAGCATTTCATTGTGGAGGGATCAAAGGTATTTATTGATTTTGACCTGCATTTGGTGACTGTTTTATCTGTCTGGAAATTACATTTTTTGTGAATAAACTGCTGAAATTTGTCTGCCTCATTCCTTCCCAGAGCTAATTACAAAAAAATAGCAAATACAAATTATTTTACTACCACAAAAACAAAGCAGACTTCTGGTTTGGGGTTTTTTTTTGTATCGTGAACATTTCAGGTCAAACTTTCTCCCTCCTCACCAGCACAATAAGTATACAATTTCCAAAGGGTTCTGTAACAGGCAGCACTGCATGCACTTTATCCTAGCACTTACTTATTAAAGTTCTGTTTATTGCTGCCCTGCTGTAACCAAATATTTGAAAATTCACTATGAATAGGATAAAATGGTCTTTTTTAACATGGTGGTGTCATAAACAAAAAGGTGGCAGAGAAAAGTAGATGAGAACACTAGTAGACGGCATTATTCCCACAGAAAATCTCTATTCTGGAAAAGCTTCTTTTACCTTAAATGTTTGTCAGGTTTGAGTAAAGTGTTGATGCGATTGACTATCCAGCTAAAGAGGCGCCCGTACAGTGCTTTTGCCATGGCATCTCTGACGTCAGTGGCTTTCTCCACAGTGTTGGGACGAATAATTGTTTCTCCTCGAGTCACTACACAGTGAGAGGTGAGAGCCTCTTGCAGTTCATCTGCCTGAATACACAGCAAGGACGCACCTAGGAAGGAAGGTCACAGGCACAGCTCAGAAGCAGTCTTCAGAAGGAAAAATAGGCATTTTTGCAATTAAGGCTGCAAGTGCAACATATTATGAATAAGGGCCAAATAAAAGTCTTGAACTATGACTAATGAGGGTGTTCACACCAAACAGCTGTCAGTATCTAATTTAGTCACCAGCCTTCCTAGCTTCCACTGCAGTCAATGAGTAAGTGATTCAAAGGAGAGGCATTTAGGTTCTAAATTGCTTTATCAAGAAGGCTGTTTCTCCAAACTGTCTACAGAGAAATGCTAGGGAATCTAGGTGACAATGTCAGGAGTCTGTAAATTGTGAGGTGTGAATATCCTTCTTGTTTATAATCCATTCATATAAGTCATTGCTGTCCTCCTTTTGCTCAAAAAAAGGCTGCCTCTTTCCCAGTATTTTTCTATCTATGGCAGGAAAATGTGTAAGAAGACAGCATGAAGACTGGAGGTCCTAATAGACAGTAAATTATCCATGAGCAAGCAATGTGCCCTTGTTGCCAAAAAGGCCAATGGAATCCTGGGCTGCATAGGGAAGAGTGTGGCCGGCAGGTCGAAGGAGGTCATCCTCCCCCTCTGCTCTGCACTGGTGAGGCCACAACTGGAATACTGTGTCCAGTTCTGGGCTCCCCAGTTCAAGAGGGACAGGGAACTGCTGGAGCGAGTCCAGCGAAGGGCAACTAAGATGATTAAGGGATTGGAGCATCTCCCTTATGAGGAAAGGCTGAGAGAGCTGGGACCCTTTAGCCTGGAGAAGAGAAGGCTGAGGGGAGACCTTATTAATGTTTACAAGTATCTAAAGGGTGCGTTGAAGGAGGATGGAGCCAGGCTCTTTTCAATGGTTCCCAGTGACAGGACGAGGGGCAATGGGCACAAGTTAGAACATAGGAAGTTCCATTCAAATACACGGAAAAACTTCTTTACGGTGAGGGTGACAGAGCACTGGAACAGGCTGCCGATGGAGGTTGTGGAGTCCCCTTCTCTGGAGATTTTCAACACCTGCCTGGATGCAGTCCTGAGTAACGTGCTCTGGGCAATCATGCTTTAGCAGGGGAGTTGGACTAGATGATCTCTAGAGGTCCCTTCCAACTCTGAAGATTCCGTGATTATCTCCCCAGCTGTAATTACTGAGAGACTATCAGCTTCCTTGAGAATCTTTGCCCCTTTCCCTCCTCTGCCTCCCTGCAGCGTATAATGTAAGGTATCCCTTCCAAAGAATTAGTGATCCATATTTCAACAGGCACATATGGGGAACAAGTAATGAGTATCTGAGAGAGAAACTGGGGAAAAAACTATTCAAAGTGTTAATGATGTTCTCCATCAAATGTTCAAATAACTTTGGAAAAAATCCAAAGGTTTTCTTTTCAGGTATCTGCAGTATTAGTCATGCTTCCCAAATGCCAGTGAACTGGTTAGTCAAATAAGGTGCATAACATAGACAATTTTTTTCTTGTTCCATTTGAATTCAGGAGGGCTTGGAATTAATCTATCTCCAGAACTTAATTTTTCTTGCAAAATTTCCATGTGAATGCAGTTTTCACTGATAACTCCCTTGCAATAAAAGGAATTTGCTATCAAAACGCTAAATGAAAACAATCTTAAATCAAGAAAAACCACTCACAATTCTCAAGGGCTACTGGATTGGAAATGTTGCTCTTGTCAATCATATGTTCAGATACCACTGCAGAAAATTCAATGTTACCCACATTTAAAATGGCAGCCAGGACACTGTACACACTCCCAAGTTCCTGCAAAATATATTAAAAAAGATACAATACTTAATAACCAGACAGATTTGTCACTTTGGTTTGTGCGATGGGCATGCACATGTATTGTTTCCTAAGCCTGGAACAATCACTGCCTCTCTCGTCTGCCACATGCCCACGACTTTTAGGAATACTTGTCTCAGCATAGTCCTTCAAGTGTAAGACACCCAAAGAGAGCAAGACAAACTAGAGCCTAATCGCTCTTCTATGCTTGTCTACAGGACAGGACTGAAATGGAGTAGGGGAAGCACAAAACAGTGGTGAGCGTAATCCTCTTACACAAAGGAATTCAGAGGTTATTTATACCCATGCTTCACTGTGTCTGCAGGCATAACCCTGTCTAGAAATGTAATAACTAGATCAACAAAAATATAAAAAAATCTGCTTCTGTATTACAAAGATACTCCAAATAATAGGTCTGCAACAGCTCCCACCAACGTCATCACAAAAAGTTTCACTGGGAGAAGAATGAGACGTCACATCTCTGATTTGGCAAAGCACTTCACCCTTCAAAATGTCACATAGGAACTGTGTATTCACCAAAGCACTTTGGTATGGACTTTATTTAAACATATTTAAATTTTGAATTATTTAGTATGTTCTGAAGAGGGATTCTGTCTTGAAAAAGGGCTAATATTAGTCTTGACAGTGAAGGGATATATACAGCGAATGATTTTAAGTACTTCTATATGACAAATAAAATCGTATTTGCAACTAATGAAATAATGCTTTCATTGCAGGTTTGACTTAGATTTGACCTGCGAATTTTCATCTGAACTGTGAAGGTTTATCAGTATACTTGATCATCCCTCAGCATTTTCTACTCAGAAGTGCTGAGGTGTTCCTGTAAAACAAACTAGTTTTTAAGCTGGAATCTGTGATACAATATATTCTGAGGCAGGCAGTAATAGTATGTTTTATAAATAGCAGTTTAGAAGTTTTATAGTACTTTTATAAGAAGCAGTTTTGTAAATTTGATTGGTATTTCATAATGATTGACTTCTCAAAATTGCGCAGCATTTTATCCCTACTATTCAATAGTTTGCTGGTATCATGTTAGGCATCATTTACTCAGATAAAGCTCTTAATTTAAAGCTCTAGAATACTTGATCTTGTTTTCAACACTTTCAGAAGTTAATCTAGCAGTTAATGAATTTATTATTCCAGTGACAGCAAGACAAACTGGATAAGCTTAATCTAAAAAATTATGCTCAGAATAATTGGTGCACAGTTTACCTAGGTTTTAAGCAATCATTTTCATGTTAAGCTTAGGGAGGCAGATGAAATGCAAAGAAATGGATAGCTTAACTTCTGCCATTATGCTGTACAGAATGTATAGCTGCCGACATTTTGGTGCCCTTTTCCAGTGTGTTTAAAATCTGGCTTGATCTGTCTCATACAGCATGATTATTGTTCACCTCAGGCAGTCCCTTCCTATTAATTTTGCCATGCCGCCTGAAATAAAACAGTGTGATTTTCAGACAGGGAGTACGGACAGTAGTTACTATTAAAGCCTGCCAGTCAGTTCAAAACAAATTTCAAAGAAATAAAGCCTTGTTTAGGTCTCAGTTTTAATTGGAGTGGACAAGATACTCTGTCCAAGGTTTTCTGCTAATAAAACATGGAACATGCTTATACAGAACCTCCTCTGTGCACGGGGATAAATGTCAAAGCTTAAGGCTGCATTACTAAAAACTGAACTTAGAAAAGGAACTCATTGTCCTACAGTATCTTTTTACCACTGAAAATAAATTGTCTCTGCACATGTACCCTGTATCAGAACCTCAGTGGGGGAAGAAGACTTCTTTGGTCCTTCACTCTTGCCAACAGCTGCAGAGAGGCTCATTCATCCCGTGGAGAATGTAAGACAGGCTAACATGGATGGGCCTCACATGGAACCACAGTAAGATTGCCTGTGGTACTCAATCTGCTTTTGAAACTGTGGGGGTTCTACAGGTAGGTAATTCTTCACAGATTCAGCTCACGGTGGCTTGCTGAGTTAATCAAGCGAAGATGCACGCTAGAACTGCACAATGTGGCCAGTGACCTAGTTCTAACTGGATCTTCAGCATGGTCTTCTCTTTTGAATGATCAGGATTACTGCTTCCATCCATCAAAGTGAACAAAAGAACTGGGAACAAAACCAGACTTGCTTCTTTTCATGATATAAATTAGGACTTATCAAGGTCTCCGGTGCTGTGACAAAACTGCTATCAGTGCTGAACTGTGCATATCCTTCCACGCTGCTTCTGGAAAGCTGAAAGTAGAGGTGTGAAAGGATGTGATAGCGCAGGTGGGATATTACTAAGTGCAGCTGTGAATAAGCACGGAGAGGAGAAAGAGACCGCGAACTCCACTGCTACTACGACTTAATGCAAAATTAGTATGGAGAAACAGAATAGGTCAATAATTTTTTTTTCTGCTGGCTATTCAAATATTTACATTGAGGTAAGCCAAAATATTTAATTGAAGTGAGTAATTTTCTGTGAAAAGCTACTTACAACATGCAGTTTTGTCAAAGAAATTAAAACATACACCCATTCTGCAGCACTAGTGCTATATTTCACAGATACTGTATGGATCATACTACCAATATTGTTTGTGATAAATAAAGTCAGTGGTAAACTACAGCTGTCATGCATCACTTCTAAGAAGAGAGAACTAGGGTGCAGGATGGGGTTTCCTTCCCTTGCATCCTACTTTATAAATGCAGAGGTCCGTTTTTATTATAATTAAATGAAAGACAGCCTGAGGAGAGGGGTTTAATGCCCAGCAGAGCAGTGATATGAGATCATAATTAAAAAATGGGTTCCGTTAATGTTTAGTGATGAGATTGACTCCAAAGGGATATAAAAACTTCATTCAACTTTGCCCCTGGAGTTGTGAAAATGTATTGAGTTCATCAAAACTCCCATCAACTCAATGAATTTTTAGGACACTCACCCTGGACTTCATCTTAAAACAGAGATGAGGCTCATATTCACAGGCCTAAAATTACAGGCTAATAAATAGTTACAACATCGTATTCTATGCATTTAATTTGCAAGAGCCTTTTTTTCCCAATTACTCAGCTGTGCTTGTGTTCACTGATTTCAAAGTCTTGTTGACTAATACCATTTTATTACTTTATCAATGCCTTGAAACATTAAGAATTTAAACATGGTAATAAAACAGGAAGTTGACCATGCAATATCTTAAAACATAAACACACAATTGCTGAAGGAAGAAAGTAATAAGGGAGATTATTTGAATGCTTTATGTAAGTTTTTCCTGATTAAGGTAGCCATTAAAGATCACCAAAATAAAGGGTTATCAGCACTCACCTCCAGTGTAAAACCTATGACTTTGAAGCACTGTTCAATTAATTCAAACTGAGACTTATAAAAGCTATTGTTCATGAAATCTTGCACTATTCTGAAATGATCGTTTTGCAGATACCTGAAAGAGTTGATGGATACAGAGTTAGAATGTAAATGAGGCTGAGAATTCAACCACGCTGCATTTCTTAGTAATCAATTTATGTAAAAATAAACTGCATTACCTGGGAGGTCTATATTCTGGCAGTTTATAATGTGCCAGTTTTTTCTTTTCCGCCAGACCAGCATAAATATAATAAAAAATATGGAAATTTTTCTCTCCTCTGAAACAATAGAAACAACAAACTGGTTTATTAATGTAACTACATTACATTTACTGATGACATACTTGCTCTTATTAAATGTTATTTTAATAACAGGCAAGGTTCATGCAAACTGAGAGAGGACTGAAAGAAGCTTTATTACACAAGTTCCTGTGAAGTGAACACCCTTTCTGTGCAGCTGTGTGTTTGTCCTGAAGCCGCTACGGTGGCTGCTCAGTGCTATAAGCACCTAAATGCTGCTCTGCCTCTGATGCAGTCGGTAGATGCTGGGTGAAATCTTGCACGTTGCTCACCCACCCGCATTAAATGGGCTACTTAACCTCCAGTTATTTTAAAAAAATTTCTGACTGTGGGAGAGCTATACACTCCAGATTCACCGAATCCAGTGTGTTTGCTGTGTCATTTAGCCCTGAACCAAGAAAGCACATAAGTAGACATTGTGCAAAGGGCCTTATGACTTGGCATGCTTTGCTGAGAAGTTAGGTGCTCAAATCCAGGACCGAAGGTTTATTTGCACATCCAAGCTTCCTGTGCACCTTATAAGGAAGAACTGGATGCTTAGGTGGAAATTGGCAACCACCACTGAACCTTGAGATGGCCAAGTCAGTCGCTATGAAATGGCACAAAGGAATTGTGTTCGAACCCCTGGTTTCTGCATGAGCTGAGGTGTGTGTCTCAGGAGCACCATTTCAGCCTTCTGTGAAATGGGATGAGAGCCCAGTGCACTCCTCTCTGCACAGCGGTGACTAGATCAGAGTCCAGTGCCAGCTTAGTTTGCATATTTTACTGCGGACAGTCAGTAGTAGAAAACAAGACCAATTTAGGAAGTAGGCGCAGATGCCTTATCTTCCCCCTCCGTGTCTTAACCATTAGGTCGCATAGCCACGCCTTGCACGCTCTCGGAAACCTCACTGTATCCTGATGGTTTGTGTATTCTCTTGGAAAGGTAGGGGAACCTACAGGTTCAAAATCTCTTGGCTTGAAGTGGGTATGGAACTTAGGTCTCCCGTTATCTGGGTAATCAGTCATAGGATTTCTGCAAAACGTCAGTCCTAGCTCTCCATGTGAGTTCGGGAGTCATGTTCTCCCAGAAGAGCAGAACAGTCTGCCCTTGCAACGCAGGTACCTGAATGCCAGTTCTCTGCCTTGGCACAGCCCTATGAACCAGCCACACAGAGACCTCAGCGAAGAGAAGAACATGCCTGACACAAACAGCTTCAGGCGCCCTTGGAAGTTCATGCCTCAAAATTTAACCTCCTACTGTGGCTCTTAACGCTAAACACTTTGGTGGCATTTTCTTGTGAATTCAGACATGTAAACATCTACCTAAACGGCACTGGAGGCACGTAAAGGCTTTGCCGACTTCTTGTCTCAGCACGTGGCTAAATGTAAATACAAACTGACAGCCACAGAACAAACCCACGAAAAGTTATGAAAAAAAGTGGTATTTTAAGGAAAAGTCTGATTTTATTCTGAAAAAGCAGTTTCTGTGCTTATGTTCAACTGGGGAAAAAAATACCATGTCATAAAATTGCCTCTAACTTTAAATTGGTTATTGAAATATTCCAAGTGATACTTAGATGTTCTTCATACCACAAATTGACAACAGGCAACAAGGTCATGCAGAACTACAAAAAGAGTAAAAATGACTAAGAGATCAGCAAGGGGAAAAATTTAAATTAGTGACAACATTCCTTGTCTCAAACTCTGTTTTTCATATTGTTATTATGGCAGAAATAGAGTTGCCAAAATATTTGTCATCTGGATGTGCTATATATTAGGCTAGAAAATACATGTCAATAATTTAAATTAATCGGAAATGCCATTTATTTTTTTTTGTCATTTTACATTATGAGATACACACATGACAGAGACGGATCTGTTCTGCATTTGGTCCATAACTCTTCATAATCAAATCCTACTAGATAAAAAGTGCTACAGTACTAGAGGAAACGTAGAGGAATCAACTCCAAGTGATATACTTAACATGATACTGCAAAATTCCACAAAGAAATTTATAACAACTATTAGGAAGTTTTTAATTCTTTACACATTCTGATACACTTTATAATATGCATTTTTATGAGAATTGTTTAAGTAACCCAGGAGGCAATGAAAAAAAATCAGGAGTAGTTTTCAGCTACCTTACAGATTTATAAGGTATTCGTATATCATTTATAAGAAAAAATCCCAGTACCTTATTCATCTTCATGTTTTGATCCAAGATAATTTCCTGCATTGTAGGCCTACTCTGTAACCCCCAAATTAGGTCAAGAATAATTTTTATACTTACACTGCCTGGTGGACAACTCTGGATTTTTCAAGGAGATACTCTGAAATCTGAGCTCCTACTACAGTGCCACCACAAGTGAATTTCATTTCCAAATATTTTCCAAATCTGCTTGAGTTATCATTGATGATAGTGCCTGCATTCCCAAATGCTTCTACAAGGTTATTCACCTGGAGGATCTTCTCCTGTAGAGTCCTGTTATTAGCCTGGATATGAAAAATATATTGCTTAAAATTATCAGTAATCATTGAAATACATTCATTCTTAAGCATTTTTTTCCTCTTCTAGTTGATATTGTGAAGTTTGACACCAATAGGGCAGCCATTCCCATGTGAATCATATGGGAAAGAAGGCATGTATATATCATGAAACCAATCAGAATATAGCAATCTGCAGAACTAATGGCTGGCTGGAAAAGATAACACACATAATGATAATGACAACACCAGAACTAATCAATTTCTGTGGTCCACCACTCTGAGCTGGCTGGCCTGCTTTTAGGATCCTTTTTGGCATCTGCTTACTGCCGTGTGGCACCACACCAATAGATCAGTTTGCTTGCATCTCACCTGGGACATGCAAAAATGCCATTTTATTTAGACAAATATAGTGGTCACTTCCCAGAATGACCTTGTCCCACTGACAGCAATCTGGTTGTGGAAGGAGGTGAAAAGCTAGAAGACGGTTTTATTTAGTACAGTTTGGGTGATTTGAAGACAATTAAACAAAGGACAGATTGAGTCACAGCCCTCACTGCAGTGGGCGCTTCCTCGCAGAATCCCCAAAATATTTTCAAGTGACCCCAGTTCAGGAGGGAGGAAGGGGTAGACAGATCAGCATCATGTTCCAACCTGACCGTACAAAAGTTCTTTGGAAAATGTATTACAGTCTTGCCCCCCTACCAATGCCCTGTCCGTAGGTTCAGCGAACTGAGCCTAAGATAGCAAAGCCTTAGAGAGGCATCCCCTTGGAAACATACCTTGCCCAGGACAGTGAGCTGCTGAACCAGAAGATGGGCACTTTGCGTCTTGCCAGCTCCACTTTCTCCAGAAATAACGATGCACTGCAGAGAACAAGAGCATGACTCCGAGCTCATGACATACCTCTCAGCCTAGCAAAGGATATAATTAAGACATCTCATCTTTACCTGATCAGAGTTGTATGTCACCATGGACTGATAGCCTATGTCAGCAACAGCAAAAATATGAGGAGGGTTGGCAGTCCGTTTCGCTCCAATATAGAGTTTGGAATGCTAAGTGTAAGAAAAATGAAAACATTATCAGTGTCCCTTAACAATTTTTTTTTAACCAGAGTTTAGTTTTATTTTCAGATTAGTGTACAGCATGCCGAGGTTACCAGCAGTGATGTTTTCTGAGTGAGCTGTTACTGCGCTCACTATACCATGAATCTGTATATACTTAGTAGTTTAAGAACTGCTAAAAAAGATGAAGCACAATTTTGTATGATGTCAGCACCGATTATGCTATGAAACTCAAATTATTAGAAGAAAATTTAATGTTGCCAGACATCAAGGACCAACTTATAATTTCATTTTATTTGTACTTCACATCCTCTTACTATTTCTGCATGATACTGATATCAAAACTTAAGATCTTTTCTGTACCTGTACTATCTGATAATTAACAATGCCAAATTACTGTATAACCAGACTTTCATATCTTTCCCCTTTTGTATAATGGTGAGGCAAATTCACATCAGTTAAAATTTCACAGGGCTGCTTTGTGAATTGTTTGATCAATTAAATAGCTATGGCTTCCCCAGCTCTCTTGGGAGGAAATGTCCCCAGCTCCTACCTCCATCCATTCACAGTTCTCCATGGGAAATGGAGGAGAAGAAATGCCGCCTCCCATAAAGAGGGGTAGGATTCACCTGAATAAATGCATTTATCTGTACAGATACTACTTCTGAACCAGCTGCTATGAGCAGCTAGCACCTTTAAACTTTGTGGGGTTCTAGTTAACAAATATCATGAAGTTTGGCACAATTTATCTCATCCTGGAATGAATGTTGAAAGTCACTAGAATAGTAACAACATCAAAAATCTTATTTCTATCCACTGATTCAAATGGATGACTTGCACTTTAGACGTGATATAGACATGATCTACACTATAGACATAAAGATATCAGAAATTAAATTTTTTTAGAGTTTTTAATTTCTATGTTGAAATTCAGCACATGATAAGGATATGTGTCAACATACACTTGAAGGGATAACTCCATTGGTAATTCAGTTTTTCAGAGTGAACTGAAATAAATCCCAAGAATGGTCTTACTCTATACTGAACACAAATATTCATATTTTAATGGAAATCAGAGCTAGTTTAAAAGAACCAAACCTAGATTTTCATACCTGTGAAGAATAAATATCTATGTTCCGAAATGGATTGACAGCGATGAGAATGTCCCCAACATACGTGTAGATCTGATCCTTGGCATAACCCTTCTGCAACTGCTCTGTCACTGTATTCTGATGAAGAAAGAATAGGAACATTGAATCACATGGTGAAAAAAAGAACATTAGGACAATGCATAAAATATTTATATAGTACAATGACTGTGGATAGAGTGGGAAGGTATTAACAGTCAGGAATGCAACTGATCATGATTGAAAGTGAGTAACACTTTCAGACATATTGGCATTCCTAATTTCTTGCATCCAGACTCACAATATATACTTACAAATCCCCAAGTGGCTGAGAAAAATTAGTTAATAAGTCCTGCTTTAATTCAATTAATCAAAGGTTTCCATGATACAGTCCTGTCTTAATTTCTAACACTACAGCTTCATGTAACTCATCAAGGAAGAGCCATATGCTTGAATTCATAACTGCCATTACAGCTGCCCTAACATTACTCTCAGTTATGATAAAACACAGATGTTCAATTGTTTGGATCCTGTTAATGTAAACAATCAGGCACCTTTCTATATTAACAACCAGTCTCTCCTGTGATTGTTCGTTACTGCTGCAGAGCCAGTTCTCCCTGAACGAAGAAAAAAGAAGGGCCCATTAATAGCATACCCAATTTCCTGACATAATTTCCCTCAGCTTCTTCTGCACACAGAGACAGCTATGTAAAGTGCCTGGTTAGGTTTCCAACCAAAACAGGACATAGAGTTGGATGAAGAAATTCAAACCAGCTTGAGACTATTCTGAGGTACATGTGAAGATATTTAGGCTCTATTCCCACTGGAATAGAATGACCAGCAGTAGAGGACGACAGAAGGAACTGCTTTCCCTCCACATCCATCTCTTCACAGTGTCGTGCACTGTGTTCTGGTTAATGCACTTAAAACCTGAATTCTCAACAGCTGAGGAGGTTACATTTCCTTCACAGGAAAACATATGGAGAAAACCTTGGTTTTCCATTACCTTGATATACTCTTCCCTTTTTGGTTTTGATGAGCAGTCTTGATAGCATATGGCTATTCCCAATATGAAAAAAATGCTTAAGTCTGAGCTTTGTGCAGCAGATGAAGTTTGGATTAGCTCAATTAGTATTAACTAAACATTAAGCTACTATAAGCAAGCTCTTGGATCAATGGAAGATGTTCTGTGAGCTCTTTGCATTATGTAGTTTACCAGCTCAAGAGACACATTTAATATTCTGGACTGATGAAGATACAATATACCAGAGAAGTTTTAGAGTTAGGAGAATGTGAATTATAGCCTATGGACAGCCTGGTGGAGGAAGAATGACAGTGGTTTACAACCACTGATGGCCTCTAAGACCTGCAGATAATGTGCTTTGGCCTGATTCTTCTTTTTGGTTTTGAAGCTTAAAGCATACACACAAGACTTCCCCCCTCCCTTCCCCCATCCCTTCTGCATGTTCCCCTGCTCCTTGTGGACTCATTTTCGAACTTTGACAAACCAGTGAGATTTGTATCAGTAGTTTTGCCAAAAGTTCACCAGAAGGCATTGGCAGGCCAGAGCCTCAGCTGACATAAATTGATCTCAATGCATCTCCACATCAAAGTCAGTCAGTGAGAACCCAGCCCAGGAGACTACAGCAAGCTAGTTTAAGACAACTCTAGACGTCCAAGCAACAGGGAAGAAGGTGCTTGTTCTTGGACCTGGACCAATTTCAGGTTAACACATCATTGCAGATATTTAGCTGTAATAAAATCCAGTGATACAAATCCTGTTAAGCAAATGGCTCGATCTAAGGCTATAACTGCAGAGGGTGTTTTAGCTTTGAGTTGGAACCATTCCTGACACAGCAAATCTCATCTAAAATATTTGGGATAAACTGGTAAAATGCCATTGCACACTTACACAATTGAAGTGTGACAATATAGTTGAACTTGAAAATCAACAGCACACCATTGTGTTTTAATACATGATTACCCCTCTTCAGGAAAACGTGAAAAAGGAGGTTCTTACCTCATCCAGTACCTCCAAGGTTGCTAAATCATCTACTTCTTCCTGGTTTGAAACTAGTGACTTCGTGTAGTTCCCTTTCTTTGTATGAATACGTTCAAATCTAGAAAAGAAAAAGACATGCAATTTCCTGACGTAAGGAAACACAGAGCAGATCTTGCACCTGTAACCATCTTGAAGACAATTCAGTGAAAACGTTCCAGCTTTCCACTGTTCTGAAGTCAAACACACGAAAGTTTGAATAACAGGTCAGGACATAACCTCTTAGTGCAGCACACCTATGCTTGACAATTAAAAATCTATGGTTTGATCCCACAACTGATACCATGAAGAAATTTTCACTCTACGGATTCCTGCTTGATCACACTCCTACATCGGCTGTAAGACTGGAGCTATGCAGTGCAGGAAAAAACCCAACCCATATTTATAAAGCATATAACAGTCAAACTCTGGCACCTACCTGCAAAAAGAAAAATTACCCGGATAAAAATTATGGATAGGACAAAAGCTGGGGTGTATGATGACATAGTACAGCAAGGATGATGCAGACAAAGCATTCAGGATGGACGCATTTCTAGCTTAGTAACAACAATGCTCTAAAGCCTGGCAGAGATGGCCACACTGTAGAGCAAAGTGCCACAGAGCCACTGGGGTATGTGAAATACATCCTGACCAAGAGGAATTTTCTTGGACTCTACAAGGAAAAAAATCGTACAAGATAAGGAAACAAAATTTCAAATCCTTTTCTTAGCAGGGTTAAACTTCAATTAAGTTTGCCTTAAACAGAAATTTCTTTTCTGTATTAAACAAACCAACGAAAACTTTTACGCAGTCTTGCAGAAATTAGCACGAAAATTCCCAGAGACTTGGATCATTCTCTATCCAAGAGTAAAGGCTTTGCTAAACAAAGCAAAAGCAGCAGAAAATGCAAGGTTTACAATTCACATTAGTTATACTTGCTTTATGAGATGGAGGAAACTCAGGGAAAGGGAAATTGGATAAGTAACAGCAGAGTTCACAAACTAAATCAAGCTCAGATGTGCAATACGTCACAAGCACAGAAAGACTACCAAGTAACTCTGATCTCCTGATGCGACCTCACTCCCCTTGATACCACAGGTAGCAAGGCGCCTCTCAAACATACGGAACATGTACCTTGGAAACAGAGACAGCAGAAAAACTGCATTGTGTGAAACACACTCGCTCTTTACCTTGATTCCAGACAAGACCAGGGAAATCCTTTATTTAATTTTGACATTTGGATATATGGCATGAGTAAAAGCAGACAGCTGTTTTCTACTCAGGCCAGAACTTTAATATACACTAAATGGAGGGCAGGAAAAAGAGGGCAGTTGCACCAAGATGAAAAGTTAGAATAAATGAACATCACAATGATGGGACAAGATAAGAGACTTCTGAACTCCCACAGTAAGACTTACTGCAGGGTTTAATGGGCTGTACCCATTCCACAAACATCACCTACTTCACAGGTGCTACTTCAGGTCGTGCAGGCTGCACACTGATGTGGGATGCAGGTGCAGAAAGTCAAGCATTAGTTACTGATTGCCAGGACTGAAAAGGGGCTGGAAGAAACGGGAAAATGATGCCCTCCCAAACTGGGAGTGCAATCAAGATCTGAATGATGGAAGTGCAGGCACGAGCACACTTCATCCAGCACTTCTTTCAGTTCCTCTTGTCCCTAATGGTTGTTCCCTGAGGGTGACAGAATGGCCTGTCCTCACCCAGGTGCCAGTCATGGAGCAGCTTCTTCCTCCCTTAGGCAGGTGCCAGCTACCACTGGAGCCTTTCCATTGTCCATAGTGCAAAGGCAGGAGTTTCACACCCACCACAGCTGCCTAATTCTGCAGCCTTAATATAAAGACACAAACATGTAAGATTTTGTTGCAAGAGCTAGCATAGTTTCCTGGTTTCTGTGCCAATATTGCAGCCCAATACCCAGTGTGGAGGGTAAGTGTCCAGGAAGCACAATGAACAGTACGGATCAACACGATCTGCACTGCCCTGATGGAAGAGAGGGACCAAGTCTTGCCAGTTTTACACCCAGCTATTTTGCAGACTACTCTCAAACTGTTGTTAGGACACTGGAACTGCATGGGAAACCAACCTGCTTCCAAATGTTTTCTTCCTTTCAGTATTTACTACAGGCCAAAAAAGACTGTTGTAGATAGAATTATAAGGATGATGGTGAGGCTGAACTACACGGAGGTGAAAAGCAATGGGAATACTACAGTGCAGTAACAGAGACTTATTACTGCCACGCAACAGAGAACATGTAACTTGAGCAGTGCAAACAGACAAAAAGAGATGCAGGAAGAGGGCATGTCTGTGTGTGGGGAACAAAGGCAGCTTTTGCTGCAATAAATCCATAACTGGACTGTAATTTGGTATATGTTTAAATATGTTGAAGCAGAAGACACACAGGAACACAAGCAGGCTGCATCAAAAGGGATGGGTCTGGTGTAAAGCAATCACACCTCTCCTGGCTCTGATGTCGTCTTCTCTTTCCTTTGGAACCCATTTGTACCACAAGAGTTATCGTGATAGCACTGTCCTTGCAATAACACTGTGAGACAATTTTTGGTTGTATGTACCCACAGGCTGTATTAAAAACAATGTGGTAATATTAAGTTTTAAATTAACTCTTCAGCCTTGCATAGTCTGCTGCTGCTTGATTTGCATTTACCAGCTAAAGGATACTACTGCATTCAAAGCCAGAGGTGCAGGCAAAATCCTACCCCCATCAATAGAAATCTGTTCCCTCTATAACTCACGCTCCTATTTATACTTCTTTCTAACAGTTTCAGTTGAAAATTTGTATTTGGATAGTTGAAACAATTTCTCCATTGTTCCTGCATGAAGGTCATTTTGTGTCCGGAGGATGCAGCTAACATCAGCATGACTTTGAGAAAGACCTATTGACATGCACATGAGGGAAAGATGCGGGAACTGCAGGACTATATCAAGCTCTGCTGTTCTATTTTTTCCATTGCCAAAGGAAGACCCAAAACAAGATATCTGTCAAGTTATGCTTTCCATTTCTGATGGAATTGTTATGCATTGAATACACTTTTTTTTTTTTTACTGCATATCAGTGAGAGAATGTTATTTCCCAAGATTTGTTTCAATTACCATTTTTCATTTAATGTAAGAAGTTAGCAAGTGCCTTGCAGGAAGGGAGGGGAATGCTTCAGTCATGGAGACTTTTATTTTTCTTTCTTTTAAGGAAACGATCTCTATTTATGCCAGGGAAGTTTAATTACATAAAATTGATTCTCCTGTAATCCTCTTCAGCTGACATTATGAGAACACTAGTGCTTGTTAAACCAGATTATATTCTCCACTCTCAAGAGTACAGCAGAGCGGCAGATTTGCAGAACACAATATTTTTTCTGCTTTGCTGTCAAAGGGCACAGACCCCTCAAGGGCAGTGATACTGCTTCACTTGCTAAAACTCCAACCATTTAAAAAAACCACGTCGGTGCTGTTGACATCAATGCTGAAATTTCATTATTGTCACGCACACAGACATTGTGAACTGAAATAACCATGTTTCTCTGTTCTGTTCAGAAATTATTTGTTGGAGGCATTAGATCTTACAGCCATGCTCGACAAGCAATTCAAGCAGGTAAAGGCCAGAAACATCAACCCAGTATGGACAAGAAAATGAGTCAAGGCAGCATTGTTTCTGTGCATCCTCCTTCACACACACACACACACACACACACCCCCGCTTATCTTTCAAGATTCAGTTAAATCAAAATAAGGCAACTGCAGCTTTTTCTACTTCAAATTGTCAGAATGTATTTAAAAGATTTCTGATAGTTCCAAAAATACCATGAAAAGGGAAGTGTGACTCACTGTGCCCTGTTGAACTCTCTGCCTAACCTGGTTGGAGAATCATCTACAGACTAAGAAGTGACAGGAAAAGGGCTGGCCTTAGTCTGGGTGTAAAGAAGAAACTAAAAATAATCAAGTTTTCTGTAAGGTGAAGGTGGGAAGAGCTGTACACCTCCCAGCAGTTACAAACCGCATTAAAAGTGACAAACAGAAAAGAAGCAACACAGAGAAACCTGTACAGAGTTTGTCATTGCTGGTGATTCTATTTCTCTGGAGGCTGCACAGCGCAATAAAAATACACACTTGAAATCAAAATTTTGTCTTCCACAGATGTATCTGGTAAAATACGCTTAAGTAAAATTACAGTCTTATGTCTATGCAAAATCTGTACCTGAATTTAGAAAAGTGTATTGATAGACTCCAGCTGGGTCTGCACAATGCTTTGCAGACAAACCTGTGCTCCCTCTATGCTTAAATGGTTGCACAGCACCAGCTGCAGCCTCGGAGCTGTGCTCAAGCTTACGCAGTGTTGCTGAGAGCACAGGGCTGCCCAGCAGAGCTACAGGGCTTTTGGTTCAGAAGTGGTCCACGTCCAGCCAGTTGGGTCATGTCTCGGTCTGCACCATCTGTTTGTTAAAGTCTGTGCTGGTTTACCGTGCCCTGCAAAAATGCAAATTATTGGTATTTCAGGCTCAAGAAATGGCTGCATCCCTGACAAATTTCAGGGAAAAATAGGTGCTCTTAAATGAGCAAGTAAGACATCTCTAAAAGGATTCTTTGGAATTAGTTCTTCATTGCCCTCATGAGTGAGGCTCATGCTCTACAGTCAGAGCCATACTGAGAAGACAAAGGGGAAGCTCCAAACGTGAGCAATACCTGGTTGGGTATCCCACCTTCAGGAGAAAGGAGCTGCTGTGCAAGTGAACTGGTGTGACAGCAAAGTAGCAGTTGCAGAGCATTAATCTCAGAGAGTCCTGAATGCAGGAGGAACTTCTTTCTCCTGTTTTGCTTTGGGAGGTAACCTATTTTCCATTCAGGCGTTGCTGCTGCCCATTGTATCGTATGGAAGAAGACTGGAACCGCATTCTTACTCTGCTGTAGAGACGTGTTATTAGCTAGAAGCATTTGGGACTGGAGATCTGCTTTTTCTAAGGCCTGTGTTGCCAGAAACTCTTTATTGCTTCTACAATCTGAGAGCAGTTTGCAGCATCGCCATCCTACATAGGAGTGTCCTCAATGCAAGAATACACGTTTCTTGTTGGTACGACAAAGCCCACGCTGAGTTACAGGAGAGGGAAAGTAGCCTTAAGTGCTCAAGGATTAGTCTGGAACTCCAAAGACCCAGGTTTAAGCCCCTACTCTGACACAGATTTCATCTGGAGACCTTGGTCAAGGCAGCACTGGACTCTGTGTGAGCTATCTTACTCTGTTCCTCATATTGCCTTTGTCAAGCTAGGGTGGTGATCTCCTACTCTCCACTACAGCCTGCACTGCAGAGTTGAGCTTGAAGGACTGCTATCAGCTGCTTTCAATTGGCAGGATGAGTCAGGGGCAGAAAGAGAGAACACCCAGAAAATAAACGACGTAATTCTGGGCAACCAGGGAAAGTAATGGAAGAAAACTATATGGTACTCCCTGCTTGTGATGCTGATAAATAAATTGACACCCACCTTTGTGTGTGTTGTACATGAACTTCTATGAACCTACCTCCTTCAAGTATCCAAATAGTTAAATAGAGCAACTCTTTAGCACTCTGTCACTGGATTTCAGTGTTATCCTTACACGACCAATACAGAAGGACAAACTCTTAGTATAATTCAGCTCACCCAAAAGCTCTTGCACTCAATCCCTTTGCAATAGAATGGATCTCTCTCCCATATTTATTTAGGGGGCATATAAAGAGGAGGCTCTTAACTTGTGGACCAGAGTCAGTTGCTGAAATCTAGGTGCAGAGAATATCCCTCACACAGGCAGCTCATTCTGGAATGAGTCATAATTCCCAGGAAATACACGTTGTACTAATCATTGCATATTTCTGCAGAGATTATTGTAAAAGCAGTCAAGATTAAGACAGCCAAACAACTCAAGATAAAAGTCGTACAAGCCTGACTGTCAGGTGTAGATGCGACAGTTCTGAAGGCCATTTCAAAGACAGCTATTTCTGTTGCAAAGTAAAACTCTTTACAATGCAGGCTTTTTTCCCTTCATTTGGCCTAGCAAGAAGGGTATTTTTAGAACAGTTTTTGGGTATATGCTGCAGCACTCATTCCTAATAATTATTTTCATCAAATAAGGTTATTGTTTCTCTGAGGATTTGTCTTATTTTCATTAAAGATTGTGCAATAAACGCCATGATCATGCTTTCTGTGTCACTATCCACACAAAAAAGAATTGAAATACTGTATTTAAAAAGGTAGGTGGTCCTAAAGACTGGAGTAACAGATACAGGATGAAGTCTATTTGTATAAAACCTCAAGATCATACTATTAGGATTAACAGAATTATTTCTACTAGTTGTAAATTCATCAGTTTGAAAGTACTGAGGCAAAAGAAGTATCACGATGATTATGAGTCATCAACCACTCTGGAAAGAGGCACATACCACCTTATGAAGTTGCACAATGAAATAGGCTTTTCTTGCTACAGCCATGATAAAGGTAACCCCTGCAGAAGCCCAAGACCCTTGTCCTGAAAGTGACTCTGCTCACCAGGAATTCACAGTTCAGTGGGAACCCAAACGCTACACAACAAAGCCACAAATGAAATACACTTAGTATGCAACTTGGCCTGCTTCACCTACTCCTTAACATGAATTTATCTGCCATAGCTTACTTCATCATTCCGAAAAGAATATTTTAGAGACATTTCAGTCAAGATGCTATGGGAAAACATCAATCTATCAAGGGACATTTTCTCCTGCTCTTCTCATTGTAATTTCTCTAATGTGCGATCTGAGCTAAGAAAGGTTAAGTTGCAAACAGATTTTTTTCAGCATACAGAAGTGATGACTTTAAAGAAAAATGTATTGCGGTTGCTCAAAGTCAAAAAGTGGAATCTAATGAAGCTCATTGCTAGGATTTATGCTTTTTTGAGCACAAGACACATTTGTGCTATAAGACTGTTCAGAGGCTGCTGAAAAACAAGTACAATCTTCCACCACCTTCATTAAGTCTGGAGCAGACCTACAGCATATTGCTGTTTAAAGTTCTGTCAGCATAAGTTGAGATTCCTCTGGTTACTCAGGAGGTTGGTGGGCTCTATTTCTGTTGATAGGTGTTTGGAAAGGATGCAGCACAATGATTTAAAGCTAGGTTCTTCTTCAACAGAATAACAATAATGGGAAAGTTAAGGGGGCTAAGTGCGATGCCCTAATGACTCAGTGACTCGTAAATATTAGAAAATACCTCAGAAACAATGGTGCTAATCGGAGTGACTGTAGGGTGGCTCCACTCTGTGCCTAGAGATCACACACCCTTCCTGAGCAGACATGGTACACAATGATCAGATCTGAGGACCTGGCCCTCTGCAAAAATCTGAGAATGCGACATAACTAACATGATCTCTTCTTTCTGAACTTTACCAACTGCACACTCAGCAAACAAGATGACAAGATCACAACCGCAACAAGAAGACTACCACTGCAGAAGGCAATCAGAGCCAAATTACACCTCAGCACGGTGGACAAAGACAGTGGGTTGGTATAGAGTGAATGCAAGAAGAGTGTACACAGGGAGAGGCGGTGGCCAGATCTCAGCTATTAATTTCCAGACATTTTACTTTTTTTTTAAAAACAAAATATTTATTAATAAAGTATAATTTGAAGAGGAGAGGAAACATACTGAGAAAATAACTGGATTCCTTACTTTCAGCTTTAAGTCAGCATTACCAAATTTCTTGAGTTTATATGTCATGCCTATTTATACAGCATGACATAGGTAGGAGGATTTCTTCCCCCGGTGGGAGGAAGCGTTCTTTAATCCTTTAAACTACCTGCCTCCCAGTGACAGCAAGCAGGAGAACTGTGCCTTCAAAGTATGGACCAAGACAGTGTGAGCTGGAGATCGGGAGGGAGTTTTATAAGGAAAGTTGTCAGCAATTGGTGAAAGTTCAGGAATTTCACAGTAGGGCCTTAACACACCAGTGTAAAAAAGTCCCAGAGCAGGATAATCAAGAAAAGAAAGCCAGGAGATTTTAAGATGAGACTCTTCCAGGTGACTTGTCACTACACAGCCTACGTCTTAACTCTGAATCAGATTTACATGGTACTTTTGTACAGACTTGTGTTGACACCATTTGCTCTGTGCAGATTGAAGGTCAGAAGATACATATGATTAGTATTTAAAGACTTGAAAAAAAATATGGCTACTGAATTCAAAGATCTGTGTATCATTCAACAGAAGAAAAAAAAACAAATGCCATTCTGTAGTAACGTCCTTTACAGGCCTGGTATTCTAATTTCTTCTAAAGTGAAATGATGTATATACTTTACTAAAATTTCAACTACTAAAAAATTATCTCTGCTTTCCTTGCTTGTACAGAGATAGCGCTAGATATTAAGATGGGTATTCTTACTCTTTCTAGAAGGTGGCTAATCTTTTTATGCATTCATTACTATGAAAGACAATCTTCCAGCAAATGTAGTCAATAAATGTGTTAAAGCTGAAGTGATTATATGTACAGTGACTGTAAAATGTGATTTTTACGTGCAGTCTTTCATACTACCTTAACTGATTTCAGGTATGAAAAGACTTGGTTAAATAAATGCAAATGAGATTTAAACTAGATTCAGCCTACTTGTTAGTATTTTAAACTGCTAAACTGAAATATGGACACTACACATCAAGCCACTAGTTTAACCATACCATTTAAATTACACCCTTAATTAAATAAGTAACTTTTTTGGCAGAGATTCAGATAATAAATTATTATTATTTTCAGAGAGAAAATTCCATCTTCCTTTGGGAACATTTACATAGAAATTACAGTTGATCAATTGTAAAAGCATAGGTAACTTCATCACATAGTAATACATTCTCTTAAACTCTGGCTCATATGAAGAGTGATCAGTTAATAAAACACAGTCTAAACAGGATGGAGAAAGTGCCAATAGATCGTCCTGCTCCTGTGCCATTTGACTGCTCTATGAGCATGCAAATTGGGCCACTTTCTTTATGTTTGTATTGTATAGGACAAGAAAGTTCATGTAATTTGCTTTACGCAGCATTTACATGACAAAATGAAAGGATTTTAAAAAAAAGAATAGGACTTGACAGAAAACAAATATACGAGTTCTATAAAATGGGTAAAAAAGCTCATGATACTTAATTGACTTAGAAGCTTGATTTTCAAAAATTATTCAGGCTTTGAAAGGACTAGTGTCACAAGTATTAACAGGATTTAAATTCATATAATTCGGTGTTTTGGACTTATTTTACCTAAATAAACCTAACTATACCTAACTAAATAAATAGTTTTTGAAGTCTGGAGTGTGTTGCTGTTTTAGTGCTCAGCACGGACATCCCATAAACCTATTTCAGTTCCAGAATCTTTCTGGATTAAGCAAATGTCAAGTCTGCACCATATAGAACATACAAAGCCTGTCTCAGGCTTAAATTTGAGCCAACTGCATAGGTTTTTACTGAAATGCCAGAAAAGAGAAACTACAACAAATCCCACATCCACTTACCCAAAGCCCAAGAAAACTTGAAAATCACAAATTATTTAGAAATATATTTTTTATTATTATCTTGAAAGGATCGAGGAAAGAAAAAATTCTCCAAGATCAGAACTGAAGACTGCTGTATGTATTGCTACTATAAATATGTGTGAAAGGATATGCAGTAGATTTTAGTTAGCTTTTTCTATACAGATGATAATGCCAACATGTCTTTTAAATTTTATGTTCCATTTAAAAAAAAAAATAAATTGTCATCCTTCACCTTGAAGCACAGGAGAAGTTGCACCAGTAAAACATCAATACTAATCTTGTACTACATTTCACATCTGATACGTTACCTCAGTGTACTGGGTGGTGGTTTTTTTTAAATTGCAAAATTGAACCAAGACATTTTCAGTTGCTTTAAATAAAAGCCATCAGGTGCTAAGTGATTTATGCAGAACTGGTATTACTAAATACTAGCAGAAGAAAGAAAGTATCTATTCAGTAAGAAGTAAGATATGAAGTTTGCAAAACAAGATCTGGTACCACAACCACTTCTTTCAGTCGGTAGCATGCAATTCTTGCAGGAACCTGACTAGTTACTTTTAGCATACTTGCTTAAACTAAACATTAGCTGATGATGCAAATGTAAGAAAATGCCAAACATTAATTTCACCTAACCCTAGCTTTCTGAAAGCTGGGATCCTAATCTGCATGTTGAGACACAGAAGAAAGGGGGAAAGAGAAAGCCCCTCTCTTTTCGTTGGCTCTGTAGGGAACCCGAAAGATTAAGCTCTCTACTTTTTGTCCAGCTAAAGTTATGAGAGGTGAATCTTTCTCTGAGCACTAGCCTTTCTGAAACAGTGAAAGTATTACAATTGTCCCAACTGGTCTACTTTTTAGCTACTTTTACCTTGCCTTTTCAGTGACTCCCATTTGTTGATGAACATCAATAAATTCCATGAGTTGCCTCTGTAGCGCGTTTTCTTTTCCTTCAATTTGCTTAATAAAATCATGCTGCAAAAGACTAGATACTGTCGGACGCTTCTCATAATCTTTAGTCAAGCACCTGTGCTGGCAGAAAAAGCATATGATCATTGAGGGATCGCTGTTAAGTTTTGAAATGCTTGTCTGTGGTTCATTCATACCTCCATAATAAATACATCCATCTTAATCACAACAGCTCTGTACTGAAAATCGTCAAGATTTCACAGAACTGAGGAGTCCAAGAAGTTAAATTACTGCATTTTAAGACAAAATAGTCTTTAAATTAAGAAAAACAGAAACGTCAAGTGTGTTAAAATGTTGTTATTTTGTGTTTTAAATCTGGAGCCTCACTTGGAAGCCAAACTGGATTTACAAATGTCATTTGTAGGTTTTTAAGGAAAAGCATTAGTAGCAACAGATTTCCACAGAGAATATAAAGATAATTTTACACATGACATTTACACACGTTCCATGTGCAGCTACAGTGGTCTCAGCTGTTACTCACTTGTTAATGAAGTCATTGAATTCAGGTGACCACAGTTCAGGCTGCTGTAGTGTTGGAGGAGGATTCCTGCAAAGGTCAGTACGATGATAAGTTAATAAGCTACTCACTTGACAAAAACAATGTGTAAAGGCAGGCTGAGTAATGAGTTTTAGAAGGCCACTGAAAAAAGGTATTGATTTCCACTGGTAAAAGGAGCATGGGTAGACGATACAATGCCTCACTGGTTCTCCTACTTTACATAACTAACAAGGAGAAATAGCATGGAGATGATCTACCAAGCGTAGCTAAGAATCACTATTATTTTTAAAATCAAATCAATAAACTGAAATGAAACTAACAACCCATTAATCACTATTCACTTGTAATGGCAAGTTTCTCTTTTCAAGGCTGAAACAATATACTTTCTTAAAAGAATTTTTAAAAAAGAATTTCTATTTTGAGTTTTCCCAGAAGGAGTGAATTAATCACCTTGCTGAACAAAGTGTCAGATGGAACTAGCTCTTTATTAACTATTTCTCATTCATCAGAAGATAATCAGAAGTCAAGTGAAGGACTAAATACAGATCTCTTGTAAATAAATACTAATACTTTCTTTTCTGTTGTTAGGTTTGTTTATTCTAGGTGTTAATTTGGTTCAAATTGTTTTAACAGTTGTATTCCATTCAAACAGAGGTGGCATTTTCACTGAGTCCAGTCATGAAGACAAAAGGAATGACCTATAGACGAGGTGACTTTTCTGTCAATTTTCAATCAATTGTCATAACTGCTTTTCTTTAATTGCTGCTTGATGTTTACTCTCTCATTTTCAGGTTTTACTTGATGGAATGAAAGGGTATTGATCTTATATTTGCTCCAGGGCAGAAAGGTGGCCAGTATTTGTAAGGGTATAAGCCAGACGTTTTTTGAAGGCCTAGCTGAAATGATTGACCACAGCAGTTTGTAACTGCTTTTCCCATAGCAAGTAAAGGTAAGAAGGGCATTCATGCTCTGCTTCAGTGCCAAGTCAGCCAAGATTTCTTAAAAGTGAAGGAAATTTAAACTAATTTAGGTGACTTGGCTGAAAAGGACTCGAACCACTCATATACTATGTGGTCTCAACTGTTGTGGTACTGCTCCAGCTGTTAGAGTGAAATCCACAAACTGCTGTATGATCATCCCCTACACACTTTGAGACTGATGTTCTTTGAAACACTCTAAGTGGCACTTTCAGTACTTTTATCTCCAGCTTCAATGAAAACACAAAAGAAGTTGCTATTTGCACTGCCTGAGGACAGCAACACTGGAACTGCCAGGAGCAGCACAAGCTAATGAATAGTGGCAGCCTAAATGTATGTGAGTGGTAGAACAGTACTTTGCTTCAAAGGACATGAGATAACTCCTGAGGTCAGGTATGGGGCCTGTTCTCCACAGTGCCATACTCAGACTCTGTATTTCTATCAGAAGTCATTCTTTGTAACAGAATATACAGGACTCAGCTAAGTCCTGTGCTCATATATATTGGGCAGCAGTCCACTCAGGAAGCGGCCTTATGACTTTTTCTCAAATGTAGCCACAGTCAGCTCTGAACTTCTCAATGTGCGCGCACGGTTGAAGCAGAGCCTGCAGAAAAAACAGCTGGACAAAGTATTTCCAACCTCCTCCTAGTATAAATAATATGAAGAAACTCTACATACTTATACAGTCAAAGTTTGAAGAAAGTAAAAGTAAAGGAAAAAGTTCAGTCTAACCCAGCAAGAAATAAACACATCAAGATATTACCTTGGTATTTTGAAGAGTGCCCTCATAGGGTGCAAATCAGCAAGGGGTGGATCTCCATCTCCCAGCTCTATTGCAGTAATACCCAGTGACCATGCATCACATCTGGCATCATAGGAGCTATCTAGCTGCTGCTCACAGGCAATCACCTGTTGGAGTAAAAGACTCGGATGGTCACTGGATGGTCAAATGTCTGAATTTAAGAGTACACCCAGAGCTGGGGGAATCTCTTACAGGATGGAGATACTGGGTAAAATAAACAGACTTGCACACGTTTAGCAAGCTAAAGCATCCAGTTGCTGGAAAAAAGCAATGCTTAAACTAGAGAAAGCAGGTGTCTGTGAACACCAGGTTCTCTGACCAGATGTTCCCTAATCTGACAAAAGGGTGCAAATCCTTGGCTTTTCAGCTGCATCCCATGGCTGAGGGAAGTAGCAGGAAACTCAGCAACCCTAAATCTCTTTTCTGTGGATTATTCCTGCAAAATCACTCATGGAGCTATACTGCTCTCTCCATGAAGTGAAACAGGCAGGAAAGCAGACGTTAAATTCACTATCACCACCTACTGGGTCGTTACTCAGCCAAATCAGCCAATTTCAAGATAAAGCAAATTTCTTGACAATGTGTTTGCCACTGGATTACAGCAAATGTATTTAATTTCAGATACACTTCAGCTCATCTGGATGAACCTAGAATTTTTCCTACCATTAGCTACTGGTCTAAACCAGTATGTATACTGCTAGCTACATGGCTAGACCAATGTGTATAAACAGAGTACATTTATAAAAATACACGTGTATAAACAAGGCAGTTTCATGTGCTATAAACAGATGTATTTGCCTGTGTTTGTGTGCTGCAAATAGCGTAAGTACACAGGTTTATTTATAACAAAATATTTTTCCTGTCTCATATTAAAATGTATCTTTATATGCTTCAATTTCAGGCTGGAAAAATCTCCAAACATACAAACTGCGTCTTATTTATTCATAATAACCTCTTCCATTTCTTGCTGTCAGCTATGGATATCTAGTATTAAAAACTTTCCAGGTGTGGAAATCCAGAAATAAAAGTTATAATGTATCACAGTACCACCCTTGGCTCCTTCCATCCATGGGGAGATGATCTACCTCTAGTTTCAGGGCTTGGAAGGCTGGAAAGGATCAATGGTAGTACTCTCTCCTCTGTAACCTTTTAGTAAGCAATTCAGTGTCTTGCTCTCTGGCTCTAACCTTCCAATTTCAAAAATAAACCCCATTTTAACTTAATGTAAACATGTAAGAAAAAAGGTTTAAAACCCTTTTTTAAAGGACATTGCTATTTCATTTGGTGAAAGGTCCAGTGGTCAGGAAGACAGATGAAAAGCAGAAATGCAGAATGTGGCAACTTGAATACCACCAACAAAATGTTTTGAAACATGAATCTAACCTCTGGAGCCATCCAGAATGGGGTGCCCACGGAGGTATTCCGACGGAGACGAGTGCTGGTCAGCTGAGCAGACACACCTGGAAGAACGAAGGGAAGCTATAATCACAGCAACTGCTATTTCCACCCAAGACAGTCCTTCTGAATGGTGCCATCTCTGTCTTGTCATGCTATGACTTCCTCTGCAGGCGAAGCTCAAATACATCTTTCCAGTTCTCTGGAAAGAGAGGACCAGTCCTCGAAGGTACTCAGCACTTCAGCAGAGGTTCTCCACATCCTTTGTTTCCAGAGTCTTCAGCAGAACCAGGATTTAGTCCCAAATGAGCGTGTCTTTAGTAATCTGACTCCATATATTTTGACTGGCTAATTACAGTTTTTCTATATCCTGTATTACCTGAAGAGCGGTAAAGCACTTCGGTGGGGGGGAAAGAAGTACTGTACTTTCCATGGTTTCTTTTTTTCTTTTAATGCTCAGTACTGACACTAGACCTCTGTTTCATTATTTATATATTTCAGGTTGAACACTATAAAACATACTTATCCTCATCTCTTCACTGCTCTGCCATAAAAAAGAAACAACAAAACAGTGAAACCACAAAAATTCTTACAAAACCAGAAGTCTCTCCATGCTCAAAGCTACTCTCAAAGCAACATCAAATGCCTGCAAATCAGCTTTGTAACATGAGCCGTAGTTTAAGGAATTAACTATTTCAGGCCAAAAGCTGGAAAGTGAACTCTGAAACCTAAGGATTCCTTAAGGTTTTAAATTAAAGCACACTAAAATATTATGAACTTGAGTGGTCTGCAGCACACTTCTGATCAGCCTGCCACCAATTTTCTGCCTTACAAAACAAGGGTGTATCGGTTGGAAGTATCTCTAGTGTGTGCAAAAGGGAGAGTACAACACACAGAGAAAAGCAGCCCCTCAGCTAGCATGTCTTAAACTATTATGGATTTATGAGTCACAACCAACTGTGAGGTCCACATGTAGAGAAAAACAGCCCTTCTGCTAGCAAGTCCTGAACTATTATGGGTTTGTGAGTCATAGCCAACTGTGAGGTCCATCAGAGGCATATTCTGAAGTGCTGATATCATGGATGGCAAGAAAGGCGCTGTGTTTCTACTCTTGTTCCAAGCTCAGTCTGATTGACGCTGAAGGTCATTTATTTTGCCTTCATACGTAAGTCTGCTTTCTCTTTAAAAAAGTAAAAAGCCTCAGTTTCACTCTGAAATACATGAAGCTCCAGTACGCACCACTGGCCAGTTTCAACTCTGTACTGTCTGGTTTGAACATACTTGACCTTATCTTCCTGAAAACCCTGGAGATGGTTCATAACAGAGGCAACGCACATTAACTGCCCAGTGGAAATGCTAACTAAACCTCTGTCTGGATAAAATTTGATTCAGGTTTTGTTTTTTTTTTTTTCTTCAGTGGAGATCAAGAAACCATAGAAGGCTCGACCTGTTTGTTTTGTTTTGGTTTTGTTTTTTTTTCTAAAACTACATATTCAGCTCTGATTCACAAAATATCTGCATTTGTCCATCACAGAAATGTAAATAACTGATGAAAATAAGGCAGCAAGAAAGATCCCGCCCTTGAGACAAACACAACCATTGCTTTTGTGGCTGCCTCCCTCTAGTCTACCCCAGGCTCGAGAAAACTGAATCTCTTTCTCTCTCCGTGCCTGCAGAAAGTCCAATGCACAGTGTTTGCACCATGGAAAGCAGGACAATGAGAGTCTTAGCACAAAGTCCATCAATCCTGCTTCGGCTCAGCTAAGCAGGGGCTTTGTTTTCGCTCCCTCAAGGAGTTGTGCGAGGTCCAGCTTCCGGCTCATGGAGTCTGTGGCTGTTCAGAGCCCTCAGCAAAATGTGTCATTCAGAAAGCAAGGAGTAAGCACACGTCACCACGGGTCTGTCACCGTTGCAGTGATGCAAAAGGACATCATTACGTGATCCTCAGTTTTGGAGGGAGAGAAGGCTACTCTCCCCTCTCCCTTTCTACGTGCTGTGGGAGTCCCCTGTGCTAAGCTTTTTTTTGCAGTCTTGGACAAGGAAATGGGATTCAGATCTGCAGGCAAAGAAAGGCACTAACTAAATTTTTGTGACTCCCGATGTCAGATTTTATAGATAATCATAACTTTCTGTAGAGATAAGGAACAAAATATAAAAGGAATGTTAATGTGCACAATATTATCTGTCTATGCACTGCTGATTTCTTTCTTTGAACTGTAATTATTAAATAAACTGAAGAATTTTTTTCCTCTTCCCCCTTTTTTTACTTCAGTGAAAAGATGATTTAATTCAAATTGTTCACTACTACTTTCTTTAGGCTCTTGGGTTTTTTTATGTGCTTTTTGTTTGTTTGTTTTCTTATCCTTTTGCTCTTAGCAGTAAAGTGGCATTTCAGATTACGGAGTGTAGCTCTTATGACAAATGATATTTCCTTGGGCTTTTTCTGTGTATAGAGGAAAGATGATGTAATTCCACACTTAGTAACATTTCTTCCAGCATTTCAGTAACCAGTCAAGCATATAGCAGGCCAGCTTTTTTAAACTTGTATATTTTCTAACAAAAACATCTTGCTCCTCCCCCTTCACTACTGATTTGTTGCACGAGTCAAATACTCGCCTAAGAAAATCTAAAAACATGTCATAAAATGGTGGTTTATTACATACAAATTGTAAATCTTATGAAAGTGAAGAGCTTAATAAGTGCATTAGTAGTATCAATGCACACCATACCCAAAAGAAAATATTGTGCATATAGTTGAAAAAAGGGGTTTTTTTTCTTTTTTTTTTAGGCATTAATTTACTAATAAAAACTGGAAATTTGCAGACTTACACCATGCGTATTATTCAAGCTTTTCATTGCAAAACCAGACATATCAGAATAACATCAAAAGTAAAGCCACCTACTTATGACCTTAACACTCAATAAAAGAAAAACAGTGCAGAAATGAGCTCCCTATTATTAGGAAAGATCTGTCTCATAGCAGCGCTCAATCTGAGCAGACACTGTTCTGATCTAAATTGGGAGGCTGTACAACACCGTTTTATGATTATGTCCTGTGACGGAAGTATGCACATTTTACTGGTTGATGCTAATGGGTGGATGGCGAGCCCTACCAAATTCTACTAAATTCACATTCGGCAGCAGGGAGACTGCATTCCCAATACGCTAGCCACCGTATTCACACATAAAAACACAGACCCTACCCAAAGGGCTCACACTCAAGCTATCCCACTGCCTCTGGCTACCTCTTCCGTAACCCTTCTTCATTTGTGCCTTCAGTGTCCATTTCCCTACCAAAGCATCCTCTTTGTGATCTTCTTTGGATCAAGAACCTGTAACTCGATCATTCCTCAAGCTAGTCTCTGGGCCAAAAAACTGCTCACACTGTTAACATTGCAGATCTAAACAGACTGAAATGCTTTGAATTATTTCCCAAAATTTTTTTTATCTCCTAGAGAGACAGATGTAAAACAGCAGCAGTATCTTACACTGCATTCCCCTTAAGCCCGCTGGCAGATATGTTTTGGCATTCTTGTTCCATGCTGTTTGTTGCAAAAAGTGGCTTCTCCTTCCTTCCCTCTCTGTCCAATGGTTTGAGGGCAGTCCCTCATAAATCACTCAACTCCACCTTTTTACTAGATCTGGAGGCAACAGGTCCTAATGGTTTAAGGTTTTCTTTTAGCACCCTAAGCTTCATTTTGAAAAGCTGCCGCCATTCTTGACAAGATGCAGACAGGGAAGTAGCTACCCCCCATGCAACAATGGTGGGGTCATAACTCCTCTGTAATTGCTGTTATCTTTGACACTGTCTCACTTCTTTTTTTCCTTCTTTCAGGTTGTATTTGTGTAATGATGCATATCCAGACAGGATAATTTCAGACAGATCAGCTGAAATGCATAAAAAATGCTAAAAAAATAATACACATAATTCCTTCATAATCCATAATGACAAAAGACAACAGGGAAAGAAATTCTGATAGTCCAAATGGCAAATGTCACAACACGCCAGGCGCATAACCACATGCAACTGTATTGCAAGTATGGTGGCATCCCCACCAAGACTGTAAAGGGAGATCAGAGAGCTTCTCCCAGGTTTGATTACTTAGCATGGATGGAAAACATAAAGATATTTACTAGAAAATGTTACTAACAGGCCATAAGGACACAGGTGGTTGGTTTGATGACTTCACAAGAGATATTTCAGAACGTTTTTGAAACAACGTCAATACTCAGACTTCCTTATAAACTATCAACTGACATCAAAAGCAAACTTCTAAATGAAAAGCACAGAGAGACAATATTGTTTCCTTGGGCGAGCTGTTCACAGAAAAGCATGCTTGAGAACTTCTGCTCACTGATAAGCACTCAAATTAAACCTAGAACTAAAATTGGGTTCTGATCAATAAGATGGAAATAAAGAAATAGGAAACAAAGTTGAAATCAAGAGACAAAAATCAGAAGTTTCAGCAACATTTTATGTTGAAAGGTTATGTTAAGTTATGATGAAGCATTACTTCTTTTTCATAAATCCATGCCGCCTATTTCCAATCACTTTTTTGTCCTTCACATGTTTGGAAATGATTTCCAGGATTATATGCTCCAACACCTTCCCAGGGATCAAAGTGGGGCTGAACAGCTTACAGTTCTCCAAGTCCTTCTTCTTGCCCTTCTTGAAAATAGGACTGACAATAGCTTTCTTCCAGTCATCAGGAACCTGCCCAACCTCCAAGACCTTTCAAAGATTATAAACAGTGGCCTTGCAATGACATTGACCAACTCCCTCAGCACTCCTGGGTGCATCCCACCAGGTCCCATGGACTTGTGTATGTCCAATACATTTAAATGCTCCCTAACCTGATCCTCCTCTACTGAGGGTAAGTTTTCCTTGCCCCAGACTTTCCCACTGGTCTCAGGGATCTGGAATTCCTGAAGGGCAGTCTTACAAGTAAAGACCATGCCAAAGACAACATTGAATGCCACAGCCTTTTCCATGTCCTTTATCACCACATTTCCTGCCTTTATGTAATTTTATTGCATATGGTGTTTTAATCTAGGCTTTCCCAAACACTCAGGAAAACACATTTGCACCACAGATGCAAATCTTTAACTGAAATAGGGCATAGCCAAAATACAACCAAATGGCCCTTTACAAGTCTAGAAAGATCAAAAGCTTAGTATCCAAAAGACCATGTATATGAACTGCCTGGGAAATGAAAAATCCATGGTGTTTACTGCAAAACCAAGAGGCATAGAGTAAACGGGGGACAAAAAAGCTAATCTGTACTATAAAATATAGTGATATAAATGGAAACTAAGTCCAGTGGCTTTCACTGTTTCTCAACACAAGAATTAAAAACAAAGAAAAGGCGCTTTTTAGGCATATAAGGAACAAAATGAAAATCCTACATCTGATACAGAATCATTACAAGGTACATACTGATAATAAAATAGCAACCAGTGACTAAAAAAAAGCAGAACATTCACTACATCCATGAGATATCTAATCCTTTCTAAACAAAAAATTTTAATACAGCTTCTTTCTTCAAGAAATCCAAGAACTTTCATATTACAGGAGATTGTGCAGGACAGTGTGGCAGCGTACTCTCTCTTCCCTTAGTCTACGATTTAGACTGCACCCTTTCTCCATGGCCCCAAGCAGAGCAGGAGACCACGGGCTGCCCTCGACACGCTCCCAACAGTTCACTGCGGCACAAGGCCAATGATTCTAATCAAATCTCATGCTTCAGGGCTTCAGCTGGTTTCCTGAAAGGGATGCACAGGAACATTTGTTTTCCTGATGCACAATTGGCCAGATGTATTTAGATAGGAGAGCTAGTCTCCTCTTGAGCCTCAGGGATTTGTGCAGCTATACACAATCTGGTGCACTATGCTGGTGAGGAAAGTCCTCCTTCTTAGATGCTGCCTTCCTTAGATATTAAACTTCAAACTGACTGCCAGTTTTGAGACCCAAAAAGGACTTTTTCCCCTGTATGGCTGGGAAAACCCTGGAGGTTTTCCTGTTAAGATATTCCGGGTTACTGATAACATCTATGCTGATGGGACAGAGTTTTCAAATACCTAAGGACTGGAATACTTCAGTAGAAATGAATCATTGGGTTAAACTTTCAGATAAAAATGTATGGGTTTTAGTATACACAGGTAAGACCAGAGGGTTTCTAATAACCTCAAGAGATGACTGTGATCCATGAGAAAACTAAGAGGAAACCTTCGCTGGCCAGAAAGAACTATTTTCTCGCCTCATGTGTCTCCAGCATATGACAAGCTTTCTGTGTCAAGCTTCTTTAATGTTTAAGCCATCAGTGACATCTTTATGTGAATTAGTAGAAGAAAATATTTGAAAGACCAAGTGAATGGCTTATCCTGGATACAGCATTTGGCCACATGATTTCTTTTTGTTGTTAGTGAACAGCACAAAGGTTTTCATTCACACATGGCCCATAAAATAAGTTTTTAAGGACTAAGCCTTCAACAAAGAATTAAACATTCAACAACGAAAATGTTCCACAGCTCAAGTCAATGCAATCCATCTTATCCTTGCTAACCCTGGTTTGAAAAATTTGGAATTATTACTCTGATTGGGTTCAAAGCAGTTTGACAAGCTGCTCAGGAAGAAAGCTTTCTTCAAAGTGTTTTACTTTTATTGGCTTCTGCCATAGTCCCCTAGTAAATGCTTTTTAGAAGCAACATGTGAATGTCATGCTATATGGTATGCAGAAATGACAACACAATAATAGTCTGGTTTTGATCTGAATCAGTGAAGCAGACAGCTTTATTATGGATGCATGCTAGAATGACTAAGGCAAATACAAGTCTTGCTATGATTCATTGCTTAAAGTAAGCTAAGGGCAGAAAGAAAATTATTTTATTTTTGAATACTTTCAAATTAAATTATTTTAATTAATTGTTTCATTTTTGCAGAATGATTCAGACAGCATTTATAGCTAATGCAGGGCAAGAGGAAAGAGATGCAATAGGATATTCTGACTACTCCAGAATAAGTAATCTACAAAAGTTTGGAAAACTACTCAAGATCATGCTGAGCTCCTCTTCAATGTCAGCAGGACATATGAGGTTGGGAACCATGATATATATTAAAAGGGACAGAGATTAAAATGTCCTTCCCCAAAATGCCCCCCAAATACTCGAACTTGGATCACTCACAACTGGCTTCTCAGCCTATCCACTGAGCACAAGGTGGCTCTAGACTCCCAGACCATAGCAGCCCAACCTGGACTGTGTGCATTTGCAGCACAGTCCTGTGAGCCTTCTCTGGCTCTGCGATGCCATGTGCCACACAGGGCTTGCTAAACTCATCTGTGATCCGTCAACAGACTGCGTCTATCAAGCCTGTTCGTGGTAGGGAGAGGCCGTAGCACTGTGTCACAGCAAGGGAACACGAAAGAGTTGGTGAAGTGTCACGATGAAAGGATGAAGCTCAGTGCTGTGGTTCTCCCCCAACCTCTGACCCAAGATTTCAGATGCTTTTGCCACAACACCAGCAGAAAGCTCCCTCATACATCAGAAAAACAGGAGAGGTGAGCAATTAAGCACATGGAACTATTAAGATGGAGTTTTACCATGGACTCATTAATTACTTTGAGATTGTCTCTATTATTTTGGACATGCTGTACATTGCAACTGATTTTACTACTCTTGCTTTGTCATTATAGCAGCTGCTGGCTCACCTAGACTTCAGAAACTCAACCTGCATAGTATAGTCACAGAATTTTAAACATCTTGGCCTGTATTTCTGTATCGCAATAGGCACGAATACCATGCAATAAAACACAAAAAAACCACCTACGTATTCTAACTTACATTGATCAATTGTTACTGATCACTAGTAGTGGTCTAGCATTACTAACATTCCATAATTTGTAAGGAAGAAGTAGCACACAACTACTGAGTCACAACAGAGAATGTTGGCAGAATTACTACATGCTCTTTCTAGGGAAAAATCCCCAAGAAATTTATTTTATGAACTCAATTGAATTATGAAATGAACTTAATGCTTTCATTCAGTATTGCCTAAATGAAATTATGTATGCATTTTAAAGTAAAAATAGAGTTAATATAAAAATACACTACGAAAAAGAGTGTCTTAAAATTGGCTTGTTTCACCAAGTTGCAATTTTCAGTAAGAAGGCCATCCAGAAATGCCAGCATTCAGATTTCCTTGGCTTTTAACTTTGGATGACTTCAAATAGCTTTAAAAGAACAATCATTCTCCCCACAACAAAAAAATAACCCTATTACATTCCAAACACAAAAGCTGACCTCTGCCTACCTGCAGTTTCCAAACTACGTGGAAGAAATAGTTCAAGTATTAAACAAAGTAATATCAGTTTTCAGTATGTCTAAATAAAGCAACACAGTATTCCCTCCCCCTATCTTTTTTTTCCCCAATGCGTCGTACTCAGGTTAAATCTCTAGTTGACTCAGGCTGCTATCCATCCATCATAAAACTGTGCTAGCTACATGCAAAGTATGTTATCTGAAATTGCATTTGGAATGCCAAGACAATACTCACATGCAACTTTTAAAACCAACACTTCTAACATTTGAAATAAAAGCAGAAAAATGCAAACTAAGCATGTTTTAAGTACAAGAATTACCTTATCCTCACTATATACTCCATTAATGCTATAATACGTTTTAATTATGCAATCTCTTTATCCACAGTACTAAAGGAACCCTTGAAGTCATTATTCTATGAAGTACATGCAGAACAGCTTGTAATTTTCCACCATCTGCCAGCAGCAGTGAGATTGCATTACCTTCTTTCCATGTCTTCCACTGGAACCTGCTTTACCTATAAAAATATCTTAGATCTTTCCTATGTATTGCTTATCCAAAGGCTCTAATGATGGAGAGTTTTAGATGCCATTAATGAAATGCCTAAGAAGAAACTGAAAACGGACAGTGCCAATCCTTTTCAATATCCTCTTTCCCACAGTAACAGTACGAGGGAAACCAGGGCGAATCATGGGATCTCTTGTAGTTAGAAATAGGCTTGAATTCCAAAGATGTAATGAGTCCTCCAACATCTTATTTTCATTATGGGAACTTGAATATTTCTAATATCCATCTAGATGTCTGGGTTTTTTTTTTCCACAATGACCTTTCATGGTAATAACATCAACAGTCTTACTACATGTGGTATGAAAATATGTTTTCATTTGATGCATAGAAGGACATTGCCTTCAGCAAGAAACAGTGCTGCTGGAAAACTATACTTTTGTTTAAGTGGTGGAGTACAATTTATACTTACATTTTTTCTGGACATTTCCAAGGCAACCGTTGCTCATCCTGAGATTTTTCTAGTCTGTGACAGCAGGTTTCAGCACTCCCATAGAAGTATGAGCTACCTGTGCTCTTGTTCAAGACTATCAGTCTACAAGGTCACCCCTCAAAAACACAGCTGAAGAGGAATTTTCCATCAGCATTACACTCTCCTCTTTTTAGCTAAAAGAATCACTTGCCACGTGACTCTAGATGTTTCAAAGCTTTTAGTGGAAAAATGGTTCTTTCCTGCATGACTCCCCACACGTCAGCAACCTGTCTAGTTTGCTGATAGGGAGTTGTGTCCTCTAGGATCCTCTTCTTTCAGTAACACATAAGCATGAAAAGCTGTGGCTTTCAAGCTCCCAGACTCACTACAATGGCTGAGGATTTCAGAAACGCATCAGATCTCTCAGAATGAAATGTCACTTGGTCTTTTTCAGACTAAAGCTGGAATAATAACAATAACAGTACAGCTAAGTTCCGTTTTTCCCATTTTGGAACAACACATTATTTGACATCTCAGAATTTCCAAATGGGAATTGTGTCTTAGACTAATATTATTTAAGACATGAAACGCCCTATGCAGCATCCTGATTTCAAGAAAAGAAATTGAATTGAGAGGGACAATTCAAAGATGCAAGTATTTGTCAGCATAAGCAGATGGTTACACATTGTAAGATGCAGATGAATATATGAATTTTTATTACAGATGAGGTGTGCGATGTGTGCAAGTGACTTGAGGCCAGTTTTTTAACTGATGAAACAAGGTCAGACACTGAAAGATATTTAGGCAGTAAAGGCTGCAGATAAATTTGTCACAAGACTTGCACAAGGTATTTAGCATTAAATTAATACAGATTTACATGCTAGAAGTTTTTTAAAATTTTATTAGGTGCTTTTCTTCACCTTCAGTGCCTAAAATTTCTTTTGAAATCTGGCTCTTTAACATCAATCTACTGCATACAACCAGGAATCTGCGAAACAGATGTAAAAGATTTCCTTCCCAGAACACTAATCATCAACTGTGAATATAATTAAGGTTATCTATAAAAAGGGAATTCGGTTCACACCTTGCTTGCCTCCAATTCTTTTTATACAATTATTAGATAGCTGTCACCCTTTAAAGTGCTGCAGGGAATTTAATGTAACTTTAAGGGAACTTTAATGTAAGTGTATATTTTTCTATTAAATCTCTATCCTATACTGAAAACATAGCAGCTACACTTGAATATAGTACAGCTATTTATTATTTGTATTGATGTGGTAGAGGATGCTCCTTGCTTGGAGCATAATTGCTGCAATTCTCAGGTGCAACATCCTTCCCTAGAGGTTTTGTACCAGAACAGCTTAACAGTTAATTTCCACAAATGTTCAGGTAGTGAAACTGCCTTCAGTCAACCTTCCTCTCTTACAAGGAAAATATGGCTTTTTAATGTATCTAGAAGTTTAATGAATTCAAGGACTGAATCTGTGATCATGGGATGCGCATAGACTAGGTCCCCTTGGCTGCTACGCAATATCTGTAGTAAAAAAGAATGATTTTTTTTTTTAACTCTGTTGATTTAAATTATCATACCGGATGGATGTGAGGAGAGAGGATGCTTCCCTGGTAACAGTACTTAAAAATTCTTGTGGCTTGGACAGTGTAAACTAAAACTTCCATCTGGCAGTTCCTTGATAAGCAATTGAGCTCCAGTAGCACTGTTGTGGAGGTGTTATAAACTCATTTACTTGATTTGATCATTAATCTATCAACTGGGATTGGGTTTTTCTTATACATGAGAATATTACTCAGGTGATTAAGCAATATTACAGCAGAATTTTACAGGAAAGCAAAAATTTCACTCTTTAAAAGGAATCTGGGTGAGGCACTGCCACGGTATTCTTTCACAGTATCTTTCATCTCTTTAACTGTCAATACCTCTGCAAAAGGCAAACAGCTCAGACTGTTAACCTGGATTTTGGGAGAGCTTTTCCACACACTTTCTGTGTCACCTCAAGCAACTCAGTCTCTCAAAGTTTCAGATCCCCAGCTGTTAACTGGGAATTATAGTAATTTATTTCCTCATAAGAGTGTTGTGAAGGTCATCCATTAGAGACTGCGCAGTGTTCAGGAACTATGGTCACAGCATACCTAAATGCCTATGACACAACCACCATAAGGCAATGTGTATAAACTGTGTCACAAAACGAAGCTTCTGGAAAGTCATCACTGTTGTGCAAGAAAGGACCACTGTCTCTGCTCCCCTCTCCACAATGGAAAAGCTGCATGCATGCTAGAAAGGGCTGCGTGATTATTTGGATTGGTTTTGTTTGTTTATTTGGCCCCATGTAATATTTGGTTCAACCTAAACCAAAAATTTTGCTTCCACTGAGTATTTATTGGGAGAAAAGGAGATTGTGCCCGTGTCTCTATCTCATTCTGTAGCCAGCAGATTCACAGGCTTACACAGTAAAAAGATGGCTATGAGTTTCAGTCCCTGATCCAATAAATGTTTACGTACAACAGTCTGTAGCAGTGTCAACATGGGAGATTTTGATCACCTCACATTCCTGGCTAAAAAATACTCTTGGAATCTGATTAATGTGGGTTTAAATCCTCTTAAGTAGAAGACACAAATCTCCCAAATCCTAGCCAAATAACCTTAAACATCAGCCTGAAGGGTGAATGGTATGTCTTCCATGATGATTTTATGAAGACTGCATAAATTTTTCCCATTTCAAACTACTCATCATTGGCTTCAGATTGGTTTGGGGCGGGTGGGGAAGCAAGAGAGAATTTCTATCTTTTCCTAAGTTAAGGTGCAGTTCCCATATTCCTTTGAGAGGAAGGACTGCAGATATTATCAGCCCCTCTTCAACCCACATAAATGTGTGTGCATGTATGTTTGTTTCTTGTGCACATTCTCATCTGTGCTTTGGCATCACAATTTTTCCCACAAGATTTTAAGATTATTTTTCAATTACAGCCTGAGCAGTAGATTGCAGTAACTGGGGAATAAAGAATTCAGGTCCTCATCCCTACAGCTTGTACGTTTTGACATCTGCATAAGCGAATTAATTTTCAGAAGCATTGATCCTCCACAGCTCTAATTGCCTTCAGCACCTTAAAAAAATTAGTATTAACAACATATTGAAAACCTGTGGGGAAAAATATTGATTTTGCCTCACATTAAACTTCCAGACTAACAGAAAATACAGGTAGGTGTATGGCAGATAATTTAGGAAGTCTGAAGGCTTTTCAACTGACGATTTTATCTAAGGAATAAAATAATTAAAATAAACACATGAATTTTCACAAGAATTAGTAACCCTAAGAGTTGTGGGGTCTTTGTGTGTGAAGTAATGAGAGTTGCATAAATACAATCTACTGGCAGGAAGACACTACACTAATGGGATTTAAAATCCCATGATTAGTTAAAACAATTGTTATGTATCAATTGAATAAATCTCATTAACAAAACAGGAGGATAAAGGAAAAATTGAGATTTTCCATCTGTGGAATGGAATCATGATATTTACTGCTGCTATGCTATGAGTAGTGACCGATAAATTGAATTTAAACATTAGAAGACAGCGTGCTACCAGAGGATAACCGTTCATAATAACAACTATTGCAAATTTTTATATCTGCCTTAAATAAAACAAGTGTCAATACACTTTTAAGGCAAATCACTGTGGTATGGCTGATAAATAACAGGTCGCATCCACTTACCCGTGTCTCTGCTTTTGCCTTCTGGTGGCAAAACCAGACGACAGCATTCAAGAATCACTTTATGCCTAACAGACCCTTTCCATTCATTGCCAAGTCTTAGGTTTAGACTTGCCAGAAGTCTTCCCAGACTTTGGAAAGCGGGGATTACCTATATAATAACTCCCTCTCTACTGCCTTCAGGTAGTATGTCTTGTTTTGTTTCAAGTTAAACTAATGAGTATACGTGACTGAGGTGGAGCTCTCCCATCCTTCACAATATCTAGTACGTGCTAAGTCCTTTCATATACAACACGAAGCGTTTGTTGTATCAGCCCTTAATTTCACTGAGCCAGTGCATGGTCCTGGAGGAACTAAACACCAACCTGATTTTGTACCCTATTAACTTGGTTTGCCACTTCTCTTAACTGTGTTGCCCTAAAGCATTTAGCACTTATATCATATTATAACTTCTACTTATTAGCCATGCTATCTAAACAGCACTAGCAAAATGGCTGGAAAACCAAAAGTTGTAAAAACACCGAGTCTATGAATACTTCATTTCTATCAAGTTAAAAAGTAACTTTGGTTATCCAAGTGATTTTTAATGAAAAACTCAAAATCTTAATAAAAGGTTAATATAATTCATCTTTTCTGACTTGCTTCCTCTATTCTATTTTCCATGCTTCAGATGTACAACACTGGTTGTATATATAAGTAAACACAACATACCAAAATCCACAAGCTTGACTCCTCCTTCAGTGGTCAAAAGGATATTATTTCCCTTAATATCACGGTGGATAGTTTTGTTTTCATGCAAATGCTGAAGTCCCTGGAATGTGAGATGTAAACATGAACATTTTACTAACGGCTCTATTCTCTGTATTACATTTGCAGAAACAAAAAGGTAGCAGAAAAGTATGAAAAAACTTAAAACAGATTTATTTATTTTTAATCCAAAACCACAGAATTGTCATTCTTACTGGAAAAACACTTGGCACATCAGAAGGAATAGATATTTTTACTGACGTTTTGGGAGGTGCAAGCATTGCCGGTGTTCATTAAAGTATTGTCACGTGCTTTCCCAGGACAAGACTTCAGTATATTGGTGCTGAAATGGGTCGAGGGAGGTGATTCTACCCCTCTACTCCACTCTTGTGAGACCCCACCTGGAATACTGCTTCCAGCTTTGGAGTCCTCAGCACAAGACGACATGGACCCTTTGGAGAGGGTCCAGCAGAGGGCCACAAAGATGATCAGAGGGCTGGAGCACGTCTCCTATGAAGACAGGCTGAGAGAGTCGGGCTTGTTCAGCCTGGAGAAGAGAAGGCTCCAGGGAGACCTTATTGCGGCCTTTCAGTATCTGAAGGGGGCCTACAAGAAAGCTGGAGAGGGACTTTTTACAAGGGCATGTAGTGATAGGATAAGGGGTAATGGCTTCAAATTGGAAGAGAGCAGATTTAGATTAGATATCAGGAAGAAATTTTTCACTATGAGGGCGGCACTGGAACAGGTTGCCCACAGAAGCTGTGGATGCCCCATCCCTGGAGGTGTTCAAGACCAGGCTGGNCATCCTGCCAATATGGTAGGAGCACTCACTGCTAATCAGATTGCTTCTGGGAGAAACATGGAGGGAGGCCATCTCAGTTTTATTTCCCTGATTCCTAATGGAAGGTTTCTTTGCCAGATAGTTTGTGGAAATATTTTTCCTGTATTTCTTCATACTTTTCCCAATAGTCGAGACTGATTCCAGTTTAGTCTGTTATTCTCAAAGATGACTTTTGGTCATCTAACTTCAGCCCCTGAATAAGCAGCCTGGGCTCCTGATACAGCAAATAAAACCTCCATAGAGAAGTCCAGAGCACTCTGGTCTTTCTGATCATGGATCAGATTGTCCTAAATTGATCAGGGACAGATGAAGGTATATACTCAGGAAGGACTTTCTTTGTCTCTTTTTTTTTTTTATGGAAGGTGATGATTCTGTTGTGCTGTTACAATCTTCTGTCTCACATAGATGTATTAAAAGGCTAGATCATGGTTTCTCTGTTTCTCAAGTCCATAGCGAGGTCAGAAAAAGATAAGCGTAAGGGATTGGTAAATCTAGGAGTGGCATCATGTATTGAGGATCCTATGATTACCCATCCAATGCTCCTGAAAATCTTGCAGAGAACTTTTTTGTGTTTAAATGCCCCACTTTATATCAAAGAGAAATTTAAAGATAAAATCAGAAAAAAAGCACTATAAGGCAACATCATATATTTCATCTTAGACTACAAACTCAAAGAAAACTGCAAAGGCCTAAATTCCACTGCAGAAAGACAAATTCTAGTTAAAAGAAAATGAAAAATAAAAACACTTGATTCTGATTAGCAAGAAAAATATTTCTTGTAGCAGTGTTTCAATTCACTAGATCTGTTGATAATTTTGCTATAAAAATACTTTGCATCCAGACATAAGAAGTTGAACAGTATTTTGGGTACATTTCTGCTATGTCTCAAAAGAAAAGTGATTTTGATGCAGAACTGTATTTACTAAGGAAAGGAATCAATGGTCAGAAATCAATTGTCATTCTCTTAATAATGAAACAAACAGATGAAATGTTCTTTACTTTGCTTGTTCAAAAAAAACCGTTTGAGTTACACGTTACTTTGATTTCATTAAACACTACTATAACGTAAGATAGTGAGCCATGTAAGCGGGGACATGATCTTCATTCATTCAAAGAAAAAATATGAGCTGAATATTGACTGTCCTTTCACTATGAGTTTATCTTACCATCAGAGCTTCGCGTAAAATGTAAGCAATTATAAGTTCATTCATCCTTTCGCCTCTCTTCAGAAATCCTTTCACAAGATCAGTCACGGATCCACCATTGCACAGCTGCAAAACATCAGGGGAATATAAAAAGGAATTAAGAAGTGCTGGAGTAGCCACCTGGTTTTAGTTTTCAGTAGCTTTCATATTTGTAGCCAAATGAGCTCCTATTAACCTGGCAAACCACAAATTTGTCCTTATGTCTACCATTTATACAAACAACACACATAGCACTTTTGCCAATTTTTTTCACTACTTTCTGCATTTAATTCCTCTTGCCCAAACACAAGTACAGCAGTCTATCTCTCTGTTTTCCTTTATACATGATTGCTTTTCACTGAAACAGAAGTAGCTTATAGTGCAATAAATTTGCTGTGAAGGGATGTTCTGTGGGGCACACTAATTGCTTCTTGTATTCATCATGTGCAACCCACCAGCAATGCAAATTATTTCAGCATCAATTCTCAGGTACAAAAGCTACATACAACATAAAATGGATTTAAGGCATCAGAAGACAGGCAGCAGAGAAATTCCCACAACAAGAAAATTTTCCAAGGGGAATGCTGCCTCTTTGCCAAGCAGCACTTAATTCCTAGTGTAGAAGGATGCTACACACAAGAGATGAGCATCATGGAAGATGATGAAAGCAACATGGAAAGAAGTGTCTCATCTCCCACCGAAACAAGGTGGGCCACAAGTGTAAGATTAATTATAACCCTTGTAGCATCAGCCCTGTCAGCTTCTTGCTCAAGATGCAGAGCCACGATCCACTCTGGACAATCCTTTCTACTGTCTAAAGTCCAGTTAGACTCCTGCAAACCCCTGTCCTGTTTAGACCTGCAATATTTCATATGTTCATTTTTATCACTTACAATTTTTCCACAGGAAGAAGCAACAACATAACACTAGTGACTAACTGTAGCAGTTACGTACCCGCAAAGATGAAATCGGTACTTGAGCCCTTAAACTATCCATAATGCACCTAACAATACTCATTGATTGAAGAGCCATTGCCTCTGTAAAGGAGTAGCTGCTTCCAATAAAAGAGTGAAACAAATTGTAAGTTTTATACTGTATCATCCAGTAGCTTTTCATACGAAAATAAATACCCACGTAAGACTTTTTACCAATGTAGCACAAAAGAGTAATTCCTTTTAACTACAGATTTTGAAGTCTATTCAAATCGAGGGCATAATTTATCAACAAAACCTTTCAACTGCTGCACATCAGCAACTCCACACATCAGATACTATTGTATATGATATTTTTAATCTGTTCTTCTGTACCTATACATTTTTTCTGTGCTGGAATTACAAAAATACTTGCACCTTACAGTATAAAACATTTTACAGCCCTTTTTACCCAAATGTAACAATAATTTTCTGACTACCTTTGGAACCCCTGGGTTGCTTTGAACTTGCACCACATGAACGCCTACACAAATACCATTCGATACATAAACCTTGTTTCAAGATGTGTCCCCCATCAGGTCAATGAAGGCTCTGGTCTGATAGATGCTGAGCTCTATGGCAACAGTCTTGGAACTCACTTAATCTCACCCTTACTTCAGTGGGACAATATGCATGCTTAAAGAGGGAAGAACTCATATGCTTAAATGATGAGATTAAGCGCTTTGCTGGATCAGGGTCAGATTCCCATGCAGGATTTAATTTACTGTCTTTAGCCATGCTGGTCTGCCTTCTCCATTGACTGTTTCTAGTTACTTTTTTTTTTTTTTTAAACAATGACATTATTTTTCCAGAGTCTCTATTATTTTAACTTTGTCACATCACTGACATGTTTAATCAAACCAAATGGATAATGACAATTCTGCTTAATTTAATGCACTTGATTTCAAGGCACTGAAACTGTCTGACAAGTGACAAACCAATTGTGAAATAAATTACACATATAATATTTTCAAACTAATTTTCTTCATTATTTGTATTAAAATTTTGCTTCTTATAGATGGATATTCTTGTTTTGTTACAACGCTGGATATCTGTTAGTCTTTCTGTTCAAGGTAAAGAAAACTAACTCAGAAAGGAATATATTCTTTTTATAGGTAGGAGAAGGAAGAAACTATACCTTAGAAATCACCTTCTTCAATGTTTAGGCAGTAAACCCAAGACTGAATTTATTTGCCTGGGTGAGCAATGTTAATTTTCGCTTTATTAAACATGTTGCTTTAAAAAATTTTTCTACCCCCTCATTAGATATAAATCCCTATTACGAGATAAATACCTGCATTGTCGGATAAACCTTATCTAAAATATCAGGTAAAGTAAGATACTAAAACTGTGATTATTTTAGACCAAACCAAAACTGAAACTGGGTATATAAAAGGTCAGCTAAGCAGGTCTTGAAGAAAAAAAACAGACGTCACCCACACCACCATGGAAATCCTCCGCTGACTCCCAAGGTAGGGCTGCTGCTTAGGCAGAGGTCAGCTGAGGATCTCACAGACACAGGTTCTTGCAGGCACAGGGCAACTTTTCTTTCGCTACTTTTGTCTCAAAGAGTTGTACTTACATCAGATAATTTGTATTTTTCTGAGACCACCAGCATAAGAAGAAGAGGGGGGAAAAATGCCTAGGTATTAGAATGCAAGCAGCTATAAGGAGAAAAAAGGATTATTGGAATACAACTACAATTACAAAAGGAGATTATGGCAGACACCGTATGTGTGTGCTCTGAGCCGCGTGGGGTGGGAGGGG
>VYZM01003407.1:418786-450054 GCA_013398915.1 Dromas ardeola
ACATTTCCTTTACTCATACAGTCCTTCAATAAGAGATTATGGGATACACATTATTTAGCAGTACTGCCAGACTGGAAGTTTCCCGGGGTGTTGTTAAATATTGCAGTTTATAATTATCATCTCTGCTGTTTCTCAGTAGCATGCTGTTCACAGTAAAACCTGTGTAGCCTCTTACCGAAGTTACTGTGTTTGAGTTAAGCTAACTGTAATGCTTGGATGACAAGAAATCACGAAGACAATGAGATAATTTTTTTAAAAGATATTTCTAGTTTCCAGGGAAGCATCTAGAGAAGACAGGTGCTGGTAGCTATTATTTTGTACAAGCATTGTGAAATCACATAGCCAAATAGGTAATTAGTTTGTGTCGTGACTCCAGATCATTCAATAAAAGCTCCTCAGAATACCTTGATGAAGAGGACTAGAAGCAGAAAACAAGAAACGCATGGAGAACTCGGGACACAGACATACAGTAGAAGCTACGTGTCTGTCTGAGCTGTGCCACAGGGATGCTTCCTACCCTAAAGGTGAAAGTAACTCATCAAATGCAAATGTCCCCCAGCCTGTCATGACACATGGGCTCTTCTAGGAGGAGAGTGTAATAATTCTAATTCTCTTTCCCACACTCTCAAAAACACACATAGGCACGCATTCCCTCTTGCACACACAGACACATTTCTTGTGGTTCCTATCAGTTTTATAATACCTATTTTAAGCAACCAGTAATGCCAGGAGGAAAACTGGGTATGGGAGAAGTGGCGGTGGTGTCTGTTAGCTCAGGTTAGGCAGCACAATAGTAGATGTAAACTCAATGGACTTTCTCAATTTGGTTCTCAGATACCACATACTCTAGTAAGTGAAATGCATGCAAAACCAAAGCCCTTCAGTCTGGTTTTAGGAAGTCTCCAAAGGCTGCATTTTCCCAAGGAAGGCTAGAAATCCTCTTTTAAGCTTTGAATAAACTTAATTTAAAGAGAGAGGCACTTATAAATGTCCAGCCTATGAGACATGGTAAGGGAAGATATTAATGATTCTCCCACAAGGATGTTGTTTAGAAATGCCATCTTGATAATTTTGTACATGAACAATTTTCATCAATTTAATGTTAGTCACTTCTATTGTTCCTTTGTGATTTACAGGTATTTTCTTGACTGGCAGTATTTTCAGTGCCTGCACTGATAGAATGCAAATATCACCTGTAAATACAAGCAACTAAAAGGGGGTAAACCAAATACTTCAGGCTACCTAAAAGGGTGCGGAGAAGACAGAGACAGACGCTTCCCAGAGGCACACAGCAAAGGATGAGAGGCAACAATCCTCAACTGCAAGATAGCTGTTTTCTACTGGACATAAAGGAAAAATTTTCCCACCGAGAGTAGTTAAGCGCTGGAACACATTACCCAGCAAGTCTGTGTTATCTACATCCTTGGAGATATTCAAAACTTGAATGGAAAAGACCTTGTGCAAACCTGTAACATTGAAGTTAGTCACCTTTGAGCAGAGGGCTGGACCAAATAACCTCCAGAGGTCCCTTCCAAGCTATAGTTTTGTATGATTCATAATATTTGGATTTTAAAATATTTAGTCCCTAGTTTGGATATTTAGACAGCAGAAACAGGGAGAAAGGACTAAGGAAATCTTGCATACTCAGACCAAGGGAAAGAATTTGATAGAAGGCTTGATCTATGTGAAAACCTGCCTGAAAGGGCTCTAGCTCTGATGGCCATACATAGCTGTATCAGAAGAGCTGCTTATGACTCTTCTCCAGTGGTAATGAAGGGCTCCTCCCTTATGACTTTCTTGATTTTCTGGCACTCAAAAGGCAAAAACTCATATTGGGATGACATACAGTCCTCCACCTGCCCATCTGCCATAACCCTGTGCTACTGTAATTGAGCTATTAGTATGCAAAGCTATCTTTAGCAACAGATTTCTAAAATAGCATGATCCTAACACATGAAACGTCAGTTAAAATTGCCATCACATCACAGTCATGCAGGTGTTCTTTGTAGGTCTTACTCACTCTTCATCTGACCCAGCCGATACATTTCTCTCTGTTCAGCTCTTCTTGATTATGATGCCCATTGAATAAGGATTCAGTATCAACTTTGCTTTTAAGAAAACTATCAGTTGCACCTTTGTTAGGGCTATTACAGCCTTTAATCATCCAACTGCTCCTGATTTATGCATCTGTACTAAGTTGTCAGGTAACATTTCCTTGCATCCTGCAGTTGTCAAGGTGCTTTCATCTTATTTCAGTAGCTTGAATGCAAATAGCAGGGCAACTACAATTACTATCTTCCCTATCTTTACAGGCTGCACAGACATAAATGATTGCATAGCACATCACAGATGCACAACTTACGGCATGCACAAATGATAGTTATGAAAAAGTCGCATTGTCCAACCTTGCTTTGATGTTATCACACATAAGAATGCTAAAAACATCTCAGGCACTAATCTTTATTTTATTCTGTTCTTAGAATAGAACAATAATCTGACCTATTCTACTGAGCATGCAGTACAGCAGCGCTGCCAGCCTCTGAGCTGACTGTACCTTCCTTTTGGTACTGACTGCTGTAAGAACAAAAGACACTGATTTGTTGCTGCTTTGTTGTCAGAAAACTACAGAAACATTGGAGTAAAAGGGACTTCAAGAAATAATCTAGGCCACTGCATTTGCACTGTGTAGAGATCTGGTACTTTCAGGCGGTCCTTGACAGATATTTGTCTAACCTACTCCAAAAAATTTCCCACTGAGAGAGACTCCAATCTTTCTAAGTAGCCTGTTTCCGTGTTTCACTACCCTGATAGTTAGAGCATTTTTCCTACTATCCAACCATTTTCAACTATTCTTTGCTTCCAATAGAACTGCTTTATTTTTGCCCGTCCCTCCAGTAGTCTATGAAAATAAATGCCCCAAACTGCATACACAACTCCTTCGGAAGTCTTGTCTTAGCTGGGAAAAGCTGAACAGAACAGAATAATCTTCACTTTGCAGAGAATCCCTTTCTGCAGTCCCATTGCCTAATCAGGTATGTGCCATTTCTTTTTCCTACAGACTGCAGTATTTTGCATATGTCTACTGACTTCTTCGTCCTGTGATTCAAAAAAATCCCTCCCGTAAGCACAGCTGTGAATCTGACACCATTCTCCAACATGCCTGTCATCAAACTAGGTGTCCACTCCAGATTTTTTATGTGGACTTTGTTTTATCAACACAGTTATTAATGAACAGAAACAGGACAAAAGCCAATGCCCACTTGAGGTTCTCCTATCCCCAAAGTGAACTACTGATCACTATTCTTTGAGTCCGGTTTTATGAAAATGAGGTCATCTGCTTTATTATGTGAAATTTCTGTATTTCCACATTTTTCTCACAAGAACGCCACATGGAACCATACCAAATCTGTACAAAAGACACAATCACATCTATTGCTTTCCCCTTATTACACCAGTTATCCTGTTAAAGAAAAGATTGTTATTAGTATGATTTGTTCTGGCCCAATCTGAGTTGACCACTTATATCACATTACTGGGTGCTGGGTATTTCTGAACTGGTTTCTATTAATTTGTTCTGGAACCATTGTGGGTAACAAAATTAAACAGACCGGTCTGTATTTCCCTAGATCATTATTTTTCCTCACTTTGTAAAGACATATATTAAACATTCTTTTATCTCATTTCTCTCTCTTCTTAGTAATGTATTCTTGTCCTTACCACTCCACATTAGCCTTTCTGAGCTTATCCTTAAATGCCTGTACCTTAACTGTGCATTTTTGTTTCTCCTATTTGAAGGCATTCTGAAACATTAAAAGAAGCAAACCCTGATGCATTCTTACTCAGCTCTTACTGTGATTTTATCTTTTCTCTGCATGAGCTAATTTGCTGTTGTGTGTTTAATGTCTTTCAGTAATTGCCAACTATCCTGCTTTCCTTCGTTTTCACACTCTTTTTCCCAAACACAGCTAACTACCAGTTCCCCAAGCTGGGTGAAGCATACTCTGCTAAAGCTCATTATCCTTGCCCTGCTGCTCCACCACCCTTCCTTTTCTCAGGAAAGTGAACACAATTTTTTTGGGGCCTTTTTCACTCAAATTTCCTTCCACCTTCAACTTTTCGAAACAGATCTTCTCTACCAGAACAGAATCAACCTGATACAGCCATTTCCAGAGTCACTTTCTTTGCCTTCTGTCTCCAAGACAGAGCTTGATGCACTGTCCGTCTCACAATCCTGGCTGTCACGCAGGGTCAACTGTGACCAGATTAACTCCTATTCTCTGCCTACAGTGTGACTTCTTCACAACTATTGCCGCCAAAGAGCGCATTCCACTGACAGCACCTAATGCTGACTACAAATACTCGAAGGTCCTTGTGAAGACTTACAGAGAACTAAATCAGTTTCTTCAACAGGCCAAGTGGTTCAACATGCAGCTCATGTCTGTGCAGCGTAGTTTTAATTTCACCTCAAATGGAAGATAGATGTGCATTGTGGCTCCTATTTTTCCTAACAACAGTACAAGATACCCCATAACCAAAAGAAACCATAGCAATGCTCTATGCTTTTAGGTAAAGTTGATTGCTTTCAATTTAGTGTTAATGAAATGTATCACTGAAAGAAACATCTTTCCTGATTTATTTAGCTTCAGTGATCACAAACCATGTGGTATTTATAATTTTGCTCTCTTACATCATCTAGCCCCTCCAGGGCTGTGTTAGTCACAGCCTCACGGGTGTTTGTTTGCTGCTTCTGATTTCTTCACTTTCAGTTTGGCTTTTAACTTCTTATTTTCTTTGTCACACGCATGCACTGACAAGACAGACAGCCAAGGGAAAAGTTTGCCTGTTCCATCTCATGCAATGCTGGCCTTCACAGCCTCTTATCTTTCACAGCCAGGACATAAATATTTCTACCTCACACCGTGACCAAAACAGAAATGGCCACATCTATGCCAATACTTTTTTTTTTCTAAATTTCTTCTTTCAAACTCAGCATAACTGAATGAAGCCACCAGGCCTCACATACACAGGAACAAAAAGTAGTAAACCCCTGAAAGGAAGATTTTTTTCTGTTCTAAAACATTTGTAATATTATTTTGTCTCTAACAGAATGAAAAAAAACAAGTAGATGACAGTGCTGTACAAAGGTTTACTGGGCACAGCCCAGCTGAATTCCCCTGCTAGCTCTTCCTGATGCAAACTTCATATTCCACCATCCCACAATTCACACTCTTTATGTTATAATACATTTACATGCCCCTGAAGTTGCTAATGAAGAAATTAATGTATCACCTGTCCATGTCTCCTCACAAAAGAGTATACAGCTGAAGTGGTATCAAGCTATGATTTGGAATAGTGCTGTGCAAAGCAATTGAGATCTAAATCACTGGATAGTATATTTACAACAGAAATTCCGAAGGAGCTTCAACTATAGCTTCACAGCCTGGCAACAGCATAACACGGCTATAATTTTTTAAAAAAATCAAATAAGTGGAAGGACCACCTTGCAAAATCAGTGCTAACCTAACTACAAAACTGAAAGGCACTGGTCAGTAAAATCAGACTTTGTGAGCAAATGCAGAAGGGAGCTTGCCAAGACAGAAGATTTTGATACAGAAAACTTAGAGCAATTTACCATTTTATTATACTCAAGGAGTAGTGGTAAAAATAACACTTAGAGTGCAGAACAATTCACTTGGCTAGGGGGAAAAAGCAGGGCCTAAGTCTGGGATCAATATTGACAACAGAAGTATTTCTACTGACTGCTGCACACTTAGCTGAAGCTCTGGAAAACACATAGAATCTCGTAAGCAAATAGGGCAGCCTGTGGTAAAAGCGAGCACTTCACAGCTTTTATTGCCTGCTCAGAACTACGCTGCTTTTGTTCACTCTTTACCAATTAGGGAACATTTCAAAGCACCTTCCTCTTTTGTGGCATCATTTCTATACAATTCAGGGTTCAGACAGTAGTTCCAAGTACTACCATGTCCACACTACACATAATTCATTTTATGTCTGTGTTCCAACATGAAGACAATAATTTAGCATAATTCACTGTAATTTAAATGACTGTAATAGAAATCTTCCCTATTGAGTTTGAAAGCATGGCTGGGGAAGCACAGATCCAAACAACAGGGCTTGTCTAAAGGCTCCCTTTACAAAAGGAGCGAAGCTGAAACAGACTCAGCCAAAAGCCAATTCCTCTCATTGCAGAAGTACTGCCGGAGAGGTCAGCTTTACCGCTCTAGGAGTTGCCTGCCTCTCTGCTGACTGAAAAAGGAGCTACAGCGACTCTGCGACTGTCATAGGACCCTAACGCACAATGAACATTGCAAGATATTCTTAAAGAGAATTTTGTAATAACCAAAAGGATACTAAACTCAAGACCTTTTTTTTTTTTTTTAATCTTTAAATAAACTACTGGAATGATTAACTCAGAGAGACTAGATCAGACAGAATTGAAATTAAAGTGCACTGTAAACCAATCTCCCCCTGCTCACTCTGTCTGTGCAAGGCAGTTTCTTGCTTCCAGGGTTTGGTTTCAGCCAACTCAGCAGCTTTCTGAACTGCAACAAACACTGACATCCTTTCTGGAGCCTAAGAAACTTCTTTTTGTCACCACTGACACCTGGCTGGCTGCTTTCTGCACATCCCAGCTCCTTGTTCCTTTATGTAGTACTGTTCTCCCAAAGTCTGCAGCCTCCAGACCTCTCTGCCCAACAAAGAACAGGGATGAGGAGACCTCCTTCCCTACAGCCAAGTCCATCTCCTCCAGTCACTTCCTTTATAAAGGGACCCAATATATAAACTGAGATAAACCACAACAAAATTGTATTGCCTATCACACTTGAATTTAAGTGTTTAACCCTCAGGTGTCTGAAGCAAAAAGAGACAAGCCTTAGCACAAGCATTCTTACAACAATTGATGCCATCCCCCACTAATGCTAAAGGTTTGGCAATCTGGGATTTAACCAAAAGCTACCCAAATATGAGTTTTGGTGGTTTTTTTTTTTGTTTTTTGTTTAATTAATTTATTTTTTTTAAATAACCTCACATCTTTAGTAAAGATGTGATCAAAAATAAAATGTACAGAAAGCAAAGTGATGTTAAACAATAGAATATGAGAGGCATAGGTTGGATGGGCCAGGCTGGATGGGGCTTTGAGGAACCTGGTCTAGTGGGAGGTGTCCCTGCCCATGGCAGGGGGGTTGGAACTAGATGATCTTTAAGGTCCCTTCCAACCCAAACCATTCTATGATTCATTCTTGGAGAGTATTCACATGCTATTTAATTACATAGCGGAATGGTAAAACTCAAGGGTCTTTTTAATAGGCTTTCACTTTACTCATCTTTTTGTATGTGCAGTGTTCTCCAGCAAGGTGGGCCATAACATATGCTCATCATCTGTTTAAAAGATGTGGATTCTGCAAACCACAATGTAATATGAAATACTCATTACACAGAGAAATTACGAGTATTTACTAAAACTTTGAAGCATCAAATGATAGTTGTAGCCACACATCTTTGATCTTGAGAAAATAGGATATAATTCAAGAGTGAAAAATTGCTATAATTGGGAAGCAAAGAGGGACACATTAGAAATGGAAAAATCAAGGGGGATTCAGACATGTAATGGATCAAAATATTCAGTGTTGATCTGAATGGTGCAATTATAACCAAAGACATTACTGAAAAATGACCCATGCTAAGAAATATGAAAAAGCAATTTTCAATTGTTTAATTTTTCTTCTATATATGTCATTTGGAAATACCTGATAATATTTAGACAAAAGACAGCTCCTTTCCCCCCCACCCCCCATAAACCCCAAATGGACTAGTTATTTTCCATTATGCTAATTTCCTGGAAGATCATTGTTTTATAGTAAATCTCCCATATCAAAAAAGGTGCATATCTGCTTTCTTATTGTAAGTCTTATTATATATTCCATTATACAGAGCAACTTCCATCCAAAGCCTTTTTTAAACTCCAGAAACTTGCCTTTATTCCCTTAGATGGAAACATATCTGCATATAGTAACTGCTGTATCTAACAAAAGCATACTGTAAACATGCCAAAGGAAAATCCTAAATAAATTATTCATTCACCACAATGTCCTCCATTTCATGTAAAAGACAAGTAACCAATACAGCGATGTCTCTGGTTTATTTCAGGTAGGCTCATCTCTTTGGAAACCAAAATGAGACTGTTGAATGCTTCTGAGCGTTCCCACAGATTCCTGTGGGACTCACTCCAGCCAGCACTTGTTACTCAGAGAGGCCTTGCAGAAAAATGCATGTCACTGAATTCGGGTTTTCCCCACTCTTGCCAAAACGATCACAGCAATAAGAACAACTCTAGCTTCTATAATCCTACTCATTCCTTACAACTGTATTATTTTTTTAAGAGAAAATCTTAATTCAAATGTAGTTCAACAATTTAAGTCTCAACAGCTTCAATGACATGAAATTGCCTGCTAAAGTTTAGACACACTGGTCTAAGTCACTCCCACCATGCAACGTCCCAAAGGAGATCGCATGATCAGCATCTCCTTAGGCTCTGAGCCTTCCTGCAGGCTGCGGGCTCTGAGGCTGCAGATTTTTTCAGCCAAACGTCTTTCCACATCAAGAACAAGCATTAGCTGCTTTGCAACACTGACAGCAGCTCCTCTCTCCCTCTTCCATGTGCTGAGAGGTGGCATGAAGACTGACAACACCATTAGCTGAGAAAGGAAAGAGATCAAGCTAATGGAGAGAAAAATGCTTTACTGCCGGCCATCAGGACTCTTAGATGACACTGGAAAACTCAGCGAGAGACAAGGACAGAACTACTGGCCTTGTGCTGAGCTTTTCTTTTCCTTGCCCAGCCTGCTTTGGCACAAATAGCACTCTGAAGCGATAGTCTATGCCTGGATGCAGAAAAGGAGCAGTATCTTGTGAAGAGTCTTCTGTTGTCTATGTGGGGGTGACAGAACATTCTCACTGCAAGAACCATACCGTCCCCTGCCCCGTATGTGTTACAGGACTCCTTGCCCTGTTAGACTGCTATACGTGACTGAGATAAAGGTACTGCAGCCCTTGTCAAGGAAGACTATCTAGATAAGCAGATTTTTAAAAATATTGATCTATCTACTTAGCACACAGAACTTATCAGTCCCCCTACAGAGCTCATAAAATCAAAATTAGTAAGAAAAGTAAATATATTGTCACCTACTGCAGAATTTGAAACGAGCATAAAAGAATCTCTCCAGTTGGTTGGGGAGGGGTTGGGGGAAAGCAGTTGATTTTCGTGGGTTTTTTTTTAGTTTCTTGTCTCTTTTTGTGTTTTACATCACCTACTCTCCCACCTCTCAAACAGCTGAAGCCTCACTCACGTTAAGCCACACAACAGCAGCAGAAATATTTGGACGACAGATCTCTGCATTTGTGTTGTATGGAGGTAGAAAACGGATATAAATATCATAATATATTGTTATGGTTGTCCTGATCCTAGAAGTTCATATTATGCTTCTGGCTATTTTAGCCTCAATTTTTTAAACACACCAATACCTAGATCTTACCTTGGACAGTGGTTGCTCCTATTTTGTAGCAAACACCGCAACCTAGAATTACACTGTTAGTATCTCAACTCCCTAGCTGAAAAAAAATCTCCCTTCCCCAGTGCAACTGGACCTGCTGAGACTGATATTTCTTTAGATGCATAATTGTACTTCACAGATAGGACATTATGTAACAGAGCAGAAGATTTCTTCTTATTTAAAAAAAAAGAAAAAAAAAATGGATGCACTTCAGTGAACTACACCATATATTAGAATTACATGCGATGTCAAAAAAGCAACATGATCAGAAACTCTTCCATGTACAGTAGGTCAGTGAAGGATCCACAACTATTAGCCACACAAGATCTGGGCATTAATTACACTCATTTTTCTCTGACACATATGTAAATTGTGCTGTCACTGTTCATTTGTGAATCTGTGCGGAAAATTTATACATATTTCATGAATTTTAGGGCTCTCTCTGTGACCACAGTTAGCACTTGCAAACATCTGTAAGCATCTGCTTTGCTAAACTTCTCTCTCCAAACACCAGACACACCAGTGCAACAGCACAGCAGACTCACTCCAGGCCAGATGCAGATGTATTGTTCAGCATTCTTCATTTTACCCAGGAGTTACCGTAACACCTTCTTCTCCCGGCCTTAATGAGTTCTTATCCTTAACTGGCCACCTCTGACCATACCACTCTTCCCTTGAACCCTCACGCTGGCTGCCCCTTCTCAATCACATCAGATATGAGCTAGTCGCTTTTACTGCCAGGACCCATTGCAGTCCTAATACCTTTCCTCAGGCAGCAACAAATCCACTCCTATCCTTGATCAACTCACAGTACTGGCATCCAACACTGGCTAACTGTAGGCATAACATGTTTTCCTTTCTGCTTTGAAGGAGCAGCCAACACAAACAGAAAACCACACCGCTATCCTCCTCTAAATCCTCCTTAATAACTCTCCTGTGCTGCAATGCTGACAAATGCTTGCAGCTGCTTAAGATCACAGCTGACTTCTGTTATCCCCTTGGTTCTCCGTTTCCAAATCCATTTGTTCTATTTGGCTTAAAGCTTTGATGTAAGCTCCCTGCTATGAAGGCTCACTTTTAGGATCGGAAAGGAGCGAGTAATTGATACTCTACACGTTGTGCTGGGCTCTCCATCTCTGGGCAAATTCAAGAATGGTAATTCTTCTAAAGGAGCTGCAAAAAACCAGAAAGGACTTATATCAGGGGATCTCAGCTTGTTATGTACGTGACTCAGTATACATAAGTGACTCCCCAGACAACTGCAACTGCCCTTATAATCAGTAATTGAGTAGGAACTACACTTGTTTGCTACCGTGTGCTTATCACACAGCAACAGCCTCTGTCAGATAGGTTCTCTCACAGTTCTTACCCTGTTACAAGTATTTTGGCTAGATGCGCCAGTTTTCCCAGGCCAGGCAAGCCACTAGAACTAATCTAGTAGCTTTGGACTGCTATTACATTGGTACAGCAGTTTGGTACACTGGTACTTTATTCCTTTTTTCCATATGGCTACAGTGTCCTCACTCAGATTAAATGGAATCCACACCATGGGTTTGTACTTTGTCTATGCTTGTGAAAAGAGGACCAGGTGAACTGAAGCACAATTTTCTGTGTTCCAGTTTAATTCAAACTCCTGAGAGCATCTGTTTACTGGGTTTAACGATTTTGTGCTTTCTGGAAAAAAAGCAACACAAAAAGAAGCATCCCAAGGATTTAAAAAGATAATTTAGGTATTTGTACATTTAAAATTTTTCCTCTTGATGCTAACTTTAAGAGATCAAAATTAAGTAACAAATTTGAATCATTTCAGGCAAATTTTAAATTAGCAAGTGTAGCTGCCAACTGGATCACAATCATCCTTCATGATAATCTTTCTATAATTCCTGTGAGTTACCAGTGTCTGGTTAGCAGCTTCAATTAACATCAAGAAACATCCAGATGATTGAACTCAAAGTATAACACTTTGCCTGCAACAATGTAGAATAATACAAGGTACCGATTTATTTCGTGCATTTATTTTCCCATGTTATAAAGTTGAGGAAATGCAAAAGGCTAACATGCCACCTCTTCAGAGAAGCAGGTTCCAAGCACAAGCTATTCTACACTTTAACGTGATTTCTGTGATGAAGATTACCTACAACAAGAAAACATTCTACACAAGAACAAAAATGAATCAGGTTGGTTTCAGTCTGGGCTGTGCATAAGCAGCACCTGTACAGATTGCACTAGCTACTCAAATATTGTTTGTGAAGGTACTTTTTAAGTACCTAGTCAGAAAACAGAGCACTGACAATTGTAACATATTCCTCCTTTTCAAATTAACAGGATTCTAAATTTCTTACCATACATTGAAAAATATTTTGATTTGGAAATGTTTTCATAATGTTGAAAACATTATGTTCTAGCATATGGAATATTGCATGCAATAATAAGTATACAATAATGATACAAAAAAATAATTGCATGCTCTAAGAGGAGACTGTACAGCATGACAGTATCATCATCAGGTTTACTGTGTCTACAAATGGATACTAACTAGAATATCTGAGACATCCTTAATACAACAATCATGGTTGCTGGAGAGCATGAGGGAAATGGACTGCAAAAATTGGACAGATTCTTCCTAAATAGCATCTTCTACTGCCACCACAAGAGACAGACCAATGGTCCATGTAGCCCAGCATTCTATCTCAGCAGGGCATTGCAAATGTTTTTGAAATGTTCACGTACACACTAGGAGAACCAAAACACCTAAAAAGAATGCTTTGACAGTCTTCTTAGCATTCAGTACAAAAGGATTTATTTCCCTCACTTCCTGGCGATTCCCTCCACCTCTCCAGAAATGGACATGTACACCTGTCCAAAAATGGAGAGGTTTCTATAAAATGCTTTGATATTAAAAACCTCTACTTTTAGGTGGGAAGTTGCTCCATCCAGACTTTTCTTCCCTACCAAGCTAAGTTTTAACTCATGAAAACAAAATCTTTTTTTTTTTTTACTATAAAAACAATGGATGTTCCCTCTATTTCCTAAGCATAAAAATAAATTGAGAATGATAATATATACAAGATTATTTATCTGACTCACAAACCCAAATCCATCTCAAATATGGCATGCATAACTACGTGTCTTTCAAAAATGGACTAAGCTACTTCTTAAAGTTCTACTTGATCTGTGTAGGAAATCATAGAATCGTAGAATTGTCAGGGTTGGAAGGGACCTTAAAGATTATCTAGTTCCAACCCCCCTGCCATGGGCAGGGACACCTCCCACTAGACCAGGTTGCTCAGAGCCCCATCCAGCCTGGCCTTAAAAACTTCCAGGAATGGGGCTTCCACCACCTCTCTGGGCAACCTGTTCCAGTGTCTCACCACCCTCATGGTGAAGAACTTCTTCCTAACATCCATTCTGAATCGACCCATCTCTAGTTTTAATCCGTTCCCTGAAGTCCTACCATTACCCGACATCCTAAAAAGTCTCTCACCAGCTTTCTTGTAGGCCCCCTTCAGATACTGGTAGGCCACAATAAGGTCACCTCGGAGCCTTCTTTTCTCCAGACTGAACAACCCCAACTCTCTCAGTCTGTCTTCATAGGAGAGGTGCTCCAGCCCTCTGATCATCCTTGTGGTCCTTCTCTGGACACGTTCCATGAATGACTATAGAAATATGTTGCATTATGATTCTTGGCTTCTGGCTTACACTACCAAAGAAAAAGCTGTGTAAGACCTACCATTTATCTTGCTGTGGTATTTTCAGTCTCACTCACTCTTGACTAGGTTGGTCTTTGCACCAGATCTCAAGCAAGGGCTCTGCCACTTGTTCTCTCCACCTGCCCTTGACCTACATGCTCACCTGTAGGGCCTGATATGATTTACCTCTCTGCTCCATCTTCCATCAGCTGATTTCCAACTATTTCAGACCTATTCCCTTCTGAACTAACATCCAGAGCAGAAAAAAACTGGGCTATAGCACGCTCTGCCTTAGCTGTGTAATCATGCTGATGTCTGCTGACATGAAACTGCTAAGCTGACTCATTCCGAGTATAATACTCAAGTGGTTTCTTTTCAACACTGACTCAATAGGCCAATTTCTTCTGCCTGCATCTCTGGACACACGTGACAAGGCTTAATACACCTGGCAAGTATCCTCCCTCCAGCAATATTCTTTATTATAAATGTGATTAGAACAGCATCCACAGAGGGGCAGATGTTCAGCCTATCTGAGAGCAGCCTACAGAGAGAAGGGCATTTCTGAACTGAGAATCAAGAGTACTGTTATTCTGTACAGATGTATTCCTGTTTCACATTCATTCCTGTAGGTGGTTTCCCTAAAAAGGCTGAACTGGGAAATTTAGGTTACTTTATTACCAAAAAAATGCTAATTGTGCTAATAGCTCTCATATTATTCATTTTCCTTTAGTTTTTAATTATTTGTTAAAATCCATATTCTATACTAGTCTCAGATTTAGGTCCTTATGTGTTAAGATGAACACAACATAGTAACTTTACACTTGTCATACAAATACTGTACTAGAGTGTCCCACACCGAAGTGTATTACGCAAAAAGGTTGTTTATTTTTCCAAGTAATCATTATGCATGTTTTTTAACTGATTAGACCTACACTGGAAAGTTACATCGAAGTATGAGATTATCCACATATCTCTTGGTACTTCATTATATTAAAAATGTATTTGTTTATTTTAACAGAAAAAAAATTAATGAACAATAGCTCCTACTCTCTCAGAAGCATATTTCCAGCTCACAGCACTGCTACTTCAAAATGCTTTACAAGAGCAGTTAGGTAATCTGCACATTAGCACAGAAACAGAGAAATACAACAAAGAAAATGAAATCCAAACGTTCACTAGAAAAAATGAGGAATTTCACTTCAAATTGGAAAAAAGATTTTCTATGAAGGCACATGCTATTACGCTATTAAGTGACGAAATTGGGAAGAAATGGCACGTTTACCAGGATTATTCTATAACAGATCATTTCCATCATTCTGAAGCAACTGTTTTTGGCTTTTATTGGCACAGAAACTGTCAGATGACCCACACCAATAGGTCAGCTCCAAATTCCATTTAACTGTAGGTAAATATTTCTTGATAGTCATCTGGTTTAATAATTTCTAGTCACAGAACAATACCTTCAACCTGGATCGTGAACATCCAGTGCCCCACTGTTGACATATGCCTTAGAGTGAGCAGCAAATGAAAGTGTCAATTTTATTTAAAAATGGAATGTCCAACTATCTTGTCCAAGAATTTGAGCGTACAGGTTCACCAGGTACCAAATCATGCAAGAATAGATTCATTTTGGAAAACAGAGATGGAAGGTGGGGTGGAATATTTCACACCAGGACTGCAATAATCTCATCATAAGCCCATCCAAGGTCTTTTTCATTATTCAGAATGGGTATAACTTATGGCATCTGACAATTTTATGATAATTCAAGTATTCGGGACTAAAATCTCTCAAGAACCCTTTACAATATTGTAGGACAATCCTTTTAGCTACTTGGTCAGTTTCGGCCTCAAAACTGTACCTCAGCCACTTAACCTTAGCCTAGTTCAAACCTGATTAGCCCCTCTTTCCCAAAACCCAAACATGATCAAGCGCAATACAAAACAGCTACCAAAAGCTATGGTATATGTCAAACATCATCACACTACATATACTAAAAAAAAGTGTAAGAATTGAACAGTAAAGTTCATATAACCAATGCTGAAGACTGAATTAGGAGAAAAGAAACCTGGCAAGAATCTTTCTTTCCAGACTGGCTTGCTGTTGATACATTGCACAGGATGTGTCTTAAAGAGCTGAGGATTTGTTTTGCCTAGGAAAAAACAATTTAATAACATCTACAAATATGGATTCAGACATTCCACCGAGTAACTTCGTTGGTAAACTATAGTGGTGGCTCTAAGCCCATTACTAAATGCTGAGTTTTGACACTTATCACAACCCATTCCTAGTGGAATTTGAGAAACTTTCCCTCCAAAATCTCCTGCCCACAGATCTCATCACAGAACACAAAAGCAAAGCAGAGCAACAGGTTCTGCTTTCAGTGCCCCACTGCCTTGTAAACTCTTCCTGGCAGCTGCAGCTTTGCAGGAATCCAGAATACTACAATGCACAATAATCTGCATTTGATTCTCTGCTTTTCCTCCTTGACATCATTTTGCATTCAGATACTATGAAAGCTGTTTGAGATTATGCAAACTGCAGTGGTGTACACTCTTCATCTTTCCAATCTTTGGGAATGTATCTACATGCTAGGTGCTGGCTGCTAAAGGTCCATCGTTATTTCAGAGGATTATAAAGAATTTGCAGGGATTAGTTGATAGCTTTTTTGAGAGGAGATGAGAAAGATCCCATCCTTTGTCTCACACTCTGCAAATCTAAATTTCAAGACTGGATTCCCCTCTTCAGGGGAAGCAATAGTTACAAAGTGAAAATGCTCTCTTAAGATGAAATAAATAAATTAGAGAAACCCCAAACTCAAAGCAATGGAAACAGAGGTCTCTGTAAACTAAAGTAAAGACTAATCACTACCTTTATGAATTTAGATACAAATATATTGTTTAAAAAAGCCTACAAAACAGAATGGAGATGATTAAAATATCTTCATTCATATAAACTGTAGGACACCTAAACAGCTACTGTGAAAAATAAACTGCAATGGCCCTGTAAAGCTGTATACAAGTTGAAAGGAAGGTGACACTTCAACAGAGGAATCTGTTCCATGACAGTTTTCATTCACAGATACCTTTATTAAAAGGAAAGCTTCACCAAAGTTACCATTGGAATTTATGTTTCTACTTATGCATATCTATGTGTACAAACAACAACTGAAATCCATTGCATTCATGGATCTACGTGTGCAGTGACAGAAAGCATCCAGTATCCAAGACTATTCCACACACTCCATACTAGCTCTTGCACATGTACAGCTTGGCACGCAAAGAATAAATATAAAACTTGTACTACAGATGTAGGCTTGTGTTTTTCACATTAAGAAAATAAACCCATGTGAAATTAAAAGTTAGAATATAAAAACCTGACTGTGTCCTCAAAGTCTGTTCTATCCTGGCTGTTTGGCATCCATCCTGTACAGGCCAGAAGCCTCACAGATGGAGTTTCAGATGCCCAGCAGACACAACAGAAACTAGATTTTCCAAAGATGCTCATTGCCCAAAGAGCTGACATCTTTTGATGTCAGTCTAACCTAATCATTTGTTAAGATTTCCAATGCAAACTATTCTTAAAAACAGCTTCCCAATGCAAGTCAAAAGAATTTGGAAAAACTTTCAGAACTTAAACATTTTTTTTTAAAGCTTGTTTCCAGGATTAGATGCCATTGTATCATTGAGATATTTGGCAGGAGATTTGTATTCACTCAGCTGACAAGTCATAAAATACAACCAATTCTTCATTCTCAACCTTATCAAACACTGATCAAACATCAGCAAGAGCCTTGACTGTTCTGAAGGGCACACCATTCCTGTCAGAGACATTCTTCATTTTCCTCTGGGGAAAGGAGAAAGTTTTTGCAGAATAGGTTATAGTGAATCTATGAAAACATTAACAACCAAGTTCTTTGCCCCTAGATTAGTCAAAACTAAAGACTGAAATACATGAATTACAGGCCTTATTTTGCTCTGACTCCATTTGAGGAAGTCCTGCTGCTTTCAACAGTAGTTGGGCAGTAGCCTGTTTTTATTGGCTTATTTATCTATTTGTGCATTTACTTGCACAAAAAAAAAAAACAATTGAATTAATTGAATTTCACTTAGAAAAAAAAAAATCATCATAGTGGTTTCTTTAACTGTTTTGTCATATCTTAGTCATATTTCAAGAAATGCTACCGGAGGAAGATTCGTATGACAAGCCTTTCACCAAAGAAAAATTTTAGGTAGCAAATCCTGTGAAGTCCTAATAGAATTTATATCCAAATTCTGAAGGAACAGCACTATCAGTATAATATCAAAATAAGAATGCTGAACTCAGAGCAGACCATTAATTCAGAACACTGAAAAGACTAAACAGCAGCATTTATCACTTCATATGCAACCACTCTAAAGAAAAACATCAAACAAATTACTTGCATCTCATTCATTAAGTTTATACTCAACATAGAAATGCCAACTGGAAGAAAACTCTTATTTTTCTGAATTATTTACCTCAAGAACTAGCCAAAGCTGGTCTCCATTTTTCACATCTTTCTTATAGTACATGCCATAGAATTTGACTACATTGGGATGATCAGAGAGAGCCTTCAAAATGTTGTACTCGGCTTCAATTTCTTCATCAATATCCTAGTGTCACAAATGAGAAATACACAGCGGTTAATAAGTAAATAATGATAGCCATTTTAAAAACCCAACACAGCATTTTCTGTCTATTCAAATGTAGTTTGAAGTAATGCAATGTAAAAAACCAAACAGAACATGAACGTACCATTTGCAGGGCTACAAAGCTGGGTTCTGTTTATTCATTTTCTCCCACTGTTTAGATCTCAAAAAAATGTTAACATACTTGTCTCCAGATTTAAAACATTTTTAACGCGACTTGCTATTTACACCGACCCAAAAAGAAATAGAAATGAAAAATCAATTCTAGAAGAAGGCTACCTATGAACTCCACTACCCATATGAAAGGATTTCATATCAATGAAAAGCACCCACTCAGTGCCAAAAACCTGGCAGAGAAAAGGGATGCTTTGTATTCCCAATGAATGACACTCCCCATTTTGTTCACCACCACAGGCATCTGCCCCTAAGAGGACTTTGCTCATGTGTTTCTTACACAGGTCTGTCCAATGCTAAATCTAACTCAAGTTCCTCATATTAGCCTTGTGTCTTGAGATCAGCTTGACTGGTATCAAAGAACTTTGCCCATCACCAGTATCTTCAGCAATTGGGCCATTAAACTTTCACATTGAGATTACAAGAATAAGACTTCTCACAAGGAAGGATTTTAGGCATTTTTTATTATAGTAGCTGAAAAACAGCAGAAATTTTCCTCTTTCAAAAACAGGAGTAACTCACTTCAAGTTAATTTTCCCATAAGCACAACACAGAATACAGACAATAATAAAAAAAAAGATATGCAAAGAAGTAAGAAAGAACGAAGGCACTGAAGGTGGCAGAAAAGGAAAGGGAAAGAGTGGAAGATAAGAAAGGATGAAGAGAGAAAATGCATCTGGCAAAAACCCAAAAGGACACATCATAAAGCAAAAAAAAAAAAACAACCACCCAACCCAAACCCATTAAAAAAACCAAAGAGTCGAAAGCCAAAAAAGTACACACAAAACATACAATAGCCCTGGCTGCCCTTGGGAAACTGGAAGAGAATTAGCCCACTGTCCTACTGTGATTTAATAGAGGTTTCCATTTCCTGAGGGGTACTCAGATTTTATGAGATTTTTTACTATTCGAGGAGAAATGAAAAGAGAGAGAATGAAATGAATAGAATATTAATTCTGTGCATAGTAAGAAGAAAAAAAAAAAAATCTTCCTCTGTACATTATGAAGGAAGAAAACTAGAAATATTTGGTTGAATTCATATTTACCTGCATAAGAGTATGTCTTTCAGAAATGGTAGAGGGAATATTTTCATGTGAATTTAGACATAGGATAATTTGGCTAAGAGCCCTAAAGTACACTGGTATTTACATATAGCCCTGAGGACAAGACAAAGAGAATTCTTTGTCTTGTCCTCAGGAGCAAGAGTTCCATCTTCATATATTCTCATTTAAACACCTTCACTTTCCTGTTTCCGTTTCAAAAAGCTGAGCTGTTATTCAACACAAAGAATCCGAGAGCTCTAAAGGCTTAAACAAGAAATGCTTATTTCAGTCTCACATCACTCATGATAAAGTGATTTCCCAGTTTAATTTGGAAATATCAGTTAAACCAAGTGATATAAAACCACATTTCTTCTGCTTGTTTTTTTCAGTCCACATCTCAAGAGGCACAATTCTGAAACCATCTTCAAAGAAAAAAATTGGAAAATTTCAAGAAGAAAATACAGAAAGTATCTTTTTCTTCATTGCAATGGCTCCCTCTGCAGCCATTAATAATACTTTCAGTTTAAACAAAAAGAACTAGTTTATTGCTTTCACCCTATTTCTAGTATAGGATTGCCATTTTAACAGTAACATGGAGGTACAGCAGCTACTCCAGCCATCCTGTAAACTGGAGGGGGAAAGGAAGAATAGTATTCTTAAAACAAAAAGGAGAATAAATTCAGTTAAAAGATCCAGGTCTTGGAGTGTGATGTCGACTGCATTACCAACTTCCATTTTTTCATTAAAATAAGGAATCTGTTTTCATCAGTTACACCTTTTCCCTTCAATTTTTTTATGTTGCATCTTTATACATCGTATTTCTTCTGTCTTCTACTTGCTTATCTCCTACTTAATCTTTTTCTCTTTCCTCTAGCATCAGCTTTACTACCTCTTCTTTCTTTCTGTCATCATCTTTTATGCTTTTCCTACAACCTCCAAAGTGTACACAACATTGAAAGTTTCCCTGATGCCTTCAGTAATCCCTGCCATAGCCAGCTGCCACTTAAGAATCATTCCTGAGCACTTGTGAAATAGATGAAAGCAGAAGCATTTCCTGACGTACAGGCACTTAGACGAACACTAACTGCAAGAAAATCTTGCCTATTCATTGTAAGCACAAGAACCTTGCTTACAGAAAGCAACAGAGTCAAAAACAGAGTTTCCATTGCATTTGAATTCATCAAGATCCTTATCACTTGGCTGCAAATCATGTTTACTTTGGGAGAAGTATATGATATTGAATTGAGAAGAGCCTACTTTTGTTGCTTTGAAAGCATGCTGAAATAAAAAGCAGATCAACAAGAAACACAGCAAAGATAATGCAAGATGCTATGTTTTCACAAACACGTTTCATAGACTTACAGGCCACAGTATCATAATTTGACAGTGTGTGATATGCCGGGGTAGACAGAGCCCTGTGTGGCTGGGCAGCTCCAGACCTGCAGCATTGCACGGGGCATGGTGAGCTCTTCCCTTCCAGACCACAGATCGTGCAATGGAAGCACGTGCCTCACAGCTGCACACTGGGAGTGCAGAAGATGAGCTCAAAGGGACCACTTGAAATATGAACATCTCCTTGGCCATGTTTTGCAGGTTACTGTTCTCAAGAAAAATCCCAAGCCACATGTAGCACCACTGAAGTCAATGGGGTATGCCTTTACAAACCAGACTAATGCTCTTCCTTTCTCTTTGAGCATTCATCTGCCATCCAACAAATGGTTATCGGTTAACTGTTATTGAGAACAAAAGCATACTCTACAACATAGTAATTCCACCTCCCAGTCACCTGGTGCTTTGTGTGTAGAAGCTATTGCCTTTGTATTTTCCATTTGAAAAAATGGATCCCTCTGTGATAGCTACGTATTTTGGCATTCACATTCACATTTCACATTCTGAAAATGCAGAACCAACAATAACAATAAAAATACACTATGTTATTTTTAAAGTATCACTTATAGCATGTAACTCAGCTAAAGGCATGTACTCAAAGTTGATGCTTGAAGATACATCTAAATCACTTAAAAGTACCTATTTTTCTCACTGGCTCGTATGTAAAAAAAAAAAAAGGGAAGGGAACGGAACAACAGTAAAAATAGAAGAAGCAAGGACTCCTGGTACTGAAAAGGAAAATAATCAGCTCTGTTTCTGAAAGTAGGAGATAAACAATGAGGAACCAAAAGTAAAAGTAACAAAGTTTAAGTACGCTTCTGACTTGTACCTTATGCAACCACTTCCAAGATCACTTACAATATGAAAAATGCATTGCGAGCTAGCCTGATACTTAGCAGGTTGAAGCAGTCTATTTCATTATCACTTCTACATGCAAATGATCTACCAAGATTAACAGAAAAAAAGACTACATAAATTGACTTACAACTAAATAAGCACAAACCAAGTAATTTAAGGAGCTTACGTGAACTGGATCCAAAATTTTGACTGCTGCTTTGCTGCCATTTTTCTTATTTAGCACCTTGAAAACTTTTCCATATGTTCCTTTGCCAATAGTCTCAATTATTTCCCAGGTATCTGAAGGATCAGGAAAGCTGTCAAATATTATTGTTTTCCCAGTCAACGGAAGCATCTCAAATGATGGCTCCTAGGAAAAAGAGATTTCAATGTTCACTCAACAAATGGTTAATAGCAATTGGCTTCCTACAAATGCAGAGAGAAATACACATTCCAGCCTCAAACACTAGAAATGTTTTTGCACGTAGCGTGCGTGCACTGAAAGCATAATGAAAAAGAAATGCTGCACTTAATACAGATACGTGCAGTCAACACACTATCAAATGAAGGGAAATCCAAGCAATAATTTGAACTAATTTCAGACTTGAGTGAAGTCAGAAGAAGCTTTCTCATGCACTTCAATGAGACTATAATGTCACTCTGGGAATTTTTGAAGGGCAGAGGAATGGGAGTCAAGTCCATAAAATCCAAAAGAATTTGGCTCCATTACCAAGAATCAGGCAAGAAAGGGGGGGAAAAAAACAAAACAAAACAAACAAAACACATTAAAGAGTGGCATTAGGTTCATTCCAACTTTTACAGCAAACGGTCAGTTATAATCCTACTCTTACTATTAGAATTTTTATATGGATTTCATAAGGCCAAGCAGATCAAAGTGGCAGATCTTTTCACAATACTATGGGCTTCTGACAGCCAAGCATTCACAGCCATAGAAAACATGTTTACTGATGCACATTCATTAACAGCTGTTTTACATACTGTAAAGGAAACACCTTTTACAATGATGGAATTGTATCCATCACTGACCAGGTTACACCTATGCCTTGGTAAACGATGGATACAATTCACTTAGACATGTCTTCATAGTGACTAACCACCCAGCAGCTACAGTGCTAAAAGCAAAGCTCACACCACACCACCACCACACACCTCCCCCAAACAACAACAAAACAGAAATCCCGTTGCTAAGAACAGCCAGAAACTCATTAGAAACATTTCAAAAATTACATTCTCGTATTCTTAATTGTAGAACCAAGACTGAAAAAGAGAAGGGCCAGGGAAGAGCACAGACTCAAGCCCTTACCAAGTAGGCAAGCAAGAAGTGAGCGAGCCAGTTACTGAGTACTTAAGTCCTGCCTGAGCACAATATGCAATAAACAAACCAGGCTGAGAGAGTCATTTTCATATAACTATTTTAAAATTTTTTATACAGTACTTTATAAAGAGACTACAATGTAATTATGCTTGGACGTTTTTATGTCAACAGCACAAATCTACACACATAAAGCATTTTATGTGATATTGCTCCAGTGACATAAATTGCACCATGACACCATGCTACTTTTTTTTGATAAGAGAATGACTTCAATTTCAGTTTCATCCATGGCTTCCAGCATACTAGCCATACTTTCTTTATTCATCTGCTTATTCATATAACCCACTTATTCAGGTATATCCCACTACACATACAGCATGTATATCCACTATACACACATTATGTATACCAACTAGAAGAAACTGAAATGGACTGCTATACAAACACACTTTGTACCAGCTCTTTCAATTATCTGATATGCATACTGGCATGTCACATGTATTCAGACTAATTTTCTACTGGATAATACAAGCATGCCTGGGGAACACAGGGCTCAGGATTCTCCCCATTATTCTGCTCTTGGCTGACTAACTCACTAATGAGTGAGAAGACAGGGTTTTCTTCTCTCTCTCTCCTCCCTCACCCATTTTATTTTTTAATATATACGTGATTATTACCAACTTCTATACCCGCTCATGCAGCAAAGTGGTGAAACATACTCTTAACACCAGGAACACTGCAGCAGTCTGTTGCGTAACAATGACTGCAACCAGTACTGGCCCAGCACCTTGATTTCAAGGGATGCGGGAACCAAATGACCCAATTTTACCTGCTACAATGAAATCTCCCTTAACACAAATCCAGGTTAAAGACCAAAGTAAAGACAGAGGATCAAGAGACATGTAGCAAGTTTGCCAGGGACACCAAGCTTTGTGGAGCAGTTGACACACTGGAGGGAAGGGATGCCATCCAGAGGGACCTGAACAGGCTTGAGAGGTGGGCCCAAGGAAACCTCATGAAGTTAAACAAGGCCAAGTGCAAGGTCCTGGACCTGGGTCAGGGCAATCCCAAGCACAAATACAGGCTGGAAGGAGAATGGCTTGAGAGCAGCCCTGAGGAGAAGGACTTGGGGGTGTTGGTTGATGAGAAGCTCAACATGAGCCAGCAATGCGTGCTTGCAGCCCAGAAAGCCAACCGCATCCTGGGCTGCAGCAAAAGAAGTGTAGCCAGAAGGTCGAGGGAGGTGATTCTCATGCTCTACTCTGCTCTGGTGAGACCCCACCTGGAGTAGCCAGCTTTGGAGTCCTCAGCACAAGAAGGACATGGACCTGGTGGACAGGGTCCAGAGGAGGGCCACAAAGATGATCAGAGGGCTGGAGCACCTCTCCTATGAAGGCAGGCTGAGAGAGCTGGGGTTGTTCAGCCTGGAGAAGAGAAGGTTCCAGGGAGACCTTATTGCGGCCTTTCAGTACCTGAAGGGGGCCTACAGGAAAGATGGAGAGGGACTTTTTACAAGGGCATGTAGTGATACGGCTTCAAACTGGAAGAGGGTAGATTTAGATTAGGTATTAGGAATATCAGGAAGAAATTCTTTACTGTAAGGGTGATGAGGCACTGGAACAGGTTGCCCAGAGAAGCTGTGGATGCCCCAGCCCTGGAAGTGTTCAAGACCAGGCTGGATGGGGCCACCCCGTCTAATGGGAAGTGTCCCTGCCCATGGCAGGGGGTTGGAACTAAATGATCTTTAAGGTCCCTTCCAACCTAAAACATTCTATGATTCTAATACGTAAATCCTCACATTTCTGTTCCAGATTCAAAAATTGCTTTTTCCTTTTATCCAAACCTCACCCTGGGATTCATATAGACACAACTCAGACAGGACATTGACTGCAGTCTCTTCCTAATGCATTACCTTTCCACCTCATGCCTAGTATTTATTTATCCATGCCTTGGGAGCTTCACCACTTCCAGGTAAAGCCATCTTTTCCACAGAAAATGAACACAAACAATTAACATTTGTTTTGGAACTTTCTTTTTCTTTTGCCTATTAAAGAGTGCTCAAATACAATCATTCTGTTTGGGCTTTTTTTAATGACTTTATACATATATATAAATGCTTTGTAATTAGCTCATAATTGGGACTATACAAAATAATAACTAATTTGGGGATGATAAAAAGGATTAGGATTCATAACCCCAAACCCTTGCTTTGAAGGATTTGACAATGATAGAGAAATTCTGAAATTCCATCTGAGCTTTAGTTTTTAGAATTGAGGTTAAGTATTTGTTTAACATTTTACTGGATACTCAATCCATAATTGGTGATTTTTTTTGGAGAAAAAAAGTAGTAAGTACTGAGACGTCCAAATCATATTGGAGCCTGTCTACATACAAATAATTTTCAACGGAGTATGTAGTTTTCCACCAAAACCTAGGGGCTGCTATGTCCCACGTTACAAGAATACACACTAAGAGCCTCTGACCCAGGCAGCTTACAATAGGAGATATGCAGAAGTTGAAGACTCCCCTTCAAAGATGAGTACTGAAGACACAAGAATGCAAAGACCAGCTTCACATTTTTAGCCTGTGCCAGGACCAAGCAGGGAACTCTGATACCTTGTATCTCAAAATACATCCTCAGCAAAGGTCCACCCCTCCATGCAGAGGTTTTACAGCAAGTGGAACATTCTAAGAAAAACCATGTACATCAAAACCCACAGCTTCAGGCAGCTTCCTGGGCTTCATTAACTTCTTACACATTAACAGAATGCAGGTGAAATTCATTGACTCCCAGCATCAATTGCTTACTTGTCTGTAGAGACTAGCACAAGGATAACTGTTAAAGGGCTAAGGAAACATGATCCTGCACATGCTATTTGGCTACTGGTAAAGAGTGCTGGGGATACTGTCATATGCCTGCATTTTCCCCTGCAAATCACACCAGTTGCACATCATCTTGTCTTAAAGACAGTCACCACATACTTAATGCATCCAATAGCTGTCATACTTAGTTCAATAATTTGAGTGCTATTCCAGAAATAAATTTTCACCCTAATCCTTTGCCTTTTGATTTACAGCCTCAAAATCATGACTTGAATAAGTGATATTGAACACCATATTTCCTCACTTCCACCATGTTTAAGAACGAGCCCCTGCAGATAAATTGTTTAGCTTCCACTTCTATTATTAAAAAGATATTAAATAGAATGATTTCAAGTGTTCTGTTCTGTGTGATGAATAATGTTTCATTACATCTCAGTGAAGTTGAGAAAGCTGATAATGATTTAACCTCATATTTCAGCAATAAATTGGACTGTCTCTGGAATATGTCTGGATACCCAAACAACTGGGTAATTTATCATACCATTTAAAAAATTACTTTAAAAAACACAACTTAATCCAAACTTCTGAGCTAGGAATGTACCCTTGAACCTCTATAAAAACCCTTTAAAATACTTCTGGTGTGCTCAGCATGACAGCTCACTCAACTCCTGCCCAGATTTTGGCTAACACTGCACCTGCCAAGGCCTGATGTGTGCTGGGAGTAGCACCATTAGGTCAAAGCCAGAGCATCAAGCAGGCAGGACAGGTGGCCAGAATGAGCTAAATGGCCATTATACACCATTATCACCTGCTAATCGCTGTCTCCTGCAGCCAGTATCTTTCGTCTGGCAGTTTCCTCAGAATCTGCTAACTTAAGGAAATGGTATAGACCAAACCTCCAAGCTGGAAGTTATAAAACATCAGTTTACCCAAAAAAGCTTTCATGTGACAGACTGGTCTGGGCAAAAGGGGATTGAGCCCTTCTTTGACGTGTGTGTTTGTTGTATCCCTTAATAAGCTCATGAAATAAAGTTTAAGCCACGGAGTATGTTGTCCTGTAAATTTGAGAGACCCAAACGGACCGTGACACTTACAGTGATTAAATTCAGGGTATTTGGTCTGGGAAAAATAGTTTTGGTGTTCCAAGACAACAAGCCAATGTGGCTGGGTTTTGTGGTTTGTTTTTCTTTCCTCTAAGAAAGGGGTCTGACTGTCACGGTTATAAGAACAAATCGGGTGAGAATTCTTATGAGCCATCCCCATGTGATTTTTTTGCTTCCTAGGTCACATCAAACATACACACCCGGTGCAGCAGACCTCAGGTCATGTACTGGAGCTATCCAGAGCTGTCCTGCTCAGCATCAATCCTGGCAGATCACTGCGTTCTCTATCATTTTTAGCATCTAGCTAGTTTGGAGAGGGAAGGAGCAGCCTCATGAAGAACATAATACATCTCCTGTGGACTATCTGATTGCTGCAAAGGCAATTCAATGAAGCACACTTACCACACCCAAAACTTAAGACACATACCAATTACACTGTTGAGGTCTTTATGGTCAAGACCACAGAGCATTACAGACAATACAGTCAAGTAGGAATAAGCAAAAGGTTTTGCTTCTGCAGGCTGGGTTGCAAGCACAATGGAGCCTGAATTTCACATAGAATAGTAAATGTTCATCCAGTATTTTTGCTAATGTTTCATACCACCTAAGTTTGCAACTTCTTTCTAAACCTTCCCCCCCACATAGTTTCTGAATGGATCTCCATCTCGTTTGGATGAAAGCATATCCATTCCCTCCATAAGGTGCTGACAAAACAAGGGAGGCAGCTTGCCTCGGGTCATTCATCTTTCTTCATAAAGGAAGCTTACATGATTAGCAAAGCAGATACCTATTCATATATGACTAAAATGAATCCAGCTTTTAGGTTCCCATCAGCATCTTGTGTCCCGGCTACCACAGTGTTCTTGAAAATTAGAACTAGAACCTCATTCATTCAGTTCAAAACACACCTACTTTGATCTTCTTTTGTTTGGTCTTCTTTGATATCTTTTGTTTTATTTGTCCACCTTGCTTTCCCCTTCCCATTGCAAACACTACTTGAGTTTAACCAGCCAGCTCCTGCACACGTCCTACCCTGTAATCTGCCAGACATCTTCACATGTGTCACGGGAGGTGGATGTAACACCAGCTTACGTTGCCTACTGTGTCTGTTACCTCTATGGAGGCGACACTTGCACTACTTCAGATTCTGAAGCTTAAACCCCTTGCCTAGTGGATGCCAAAAAAAAATAATCACCCGAAAAAAAAAAAAAGGAAAGAAAGAAGGAAAAGAAATTGCAGGCAGTGTTCATGTAGAGATTGCTGAGGCTTGTTATATCAAAGGAAAAAAAAAAAAACAACCCTTCTCACCTCACTTTTTTACCACCTGCTTTATGCAATATCTAGTTTATAAGCTTTTTGGTCTGGTACTGACCACAAGGCACAGTGGGGCCTTGAAATACTTAATGCAGTAGCACAATAAAATCCCACAACACATTTCCTCGTATTTCATGAGTTTATGCCACACTGACAAGCACTTAATAAGAAAGTTAAAGGTTGCTGCATGGAATTCTTAAGACAAGCCAAGAGCATGAGGCTACAATATGCCATTCATCATACTAACACCTAGCACTTTCTAGATAAATGTCCAAATAATTTAATTGTTCAACCATGAACATGGATTGCAGCTCAGATCCTGAGCTAGTGTAAGTGTAGCTATAACGAGCCAGTTATGCAGCATACTATCTCATCCATCATTCAAATAATAAGTTTTGCTCTGGAAATTCCAATACTCCCCCCACTTAATTCTGGGGGATATTTGGCCTTGATTTTGATGATGATATATACAACCAATATCTGAATGGGAACTATAGTCAAATCTAAGATCAGTGTGAGCAGATTATCTAGTCTGGCAATTAGTTAAAAACAAGTGTTTAGAACACAACTGTGGTTTTTTTGTTTGTTGTTTTTTTTTTTTTTTTTTGTTGTTTTTTTTTACTTCATACGTTCAAAGCTGAATACACTTAACATTATAATTTCACTATAAAATAACAACAAAAAATATAATTTTGCATGATTACATAATTTTTATGCTATCCATGTGTCTATCTGAATCACCTCCTTTGATTGTACATCAGTTTGCTTACTACTTTCCACTCTATACATCCCCCAGTATTTTCCTAAAACTGCACAATTGCCTTTCCCATCTGCAAGAAACTTTCCAGAGGAAAAAAACCCACCTCTTTAGCCCTGGCTATGGTAGATGAAGTATAAAAAAAAAAAAAAATCAAAGACCTTCTCTAACAGTCTGTCCACTTCTTTCACTGTTGTGTGATTACACGAGTAAGAAAGGGACAAAAGCTAGGATTCACCTAACTTGATATGTGCACAATACACTTATTGGAACCTAAGCTAGATACTATAATCCCATTTTAGTCAGTCAAAGCAATCAAAAATTGATTTACCTGACCTGGTTAGCACTTACCTTAGCATAAGACAACTTGCTCTCCAGACTCTATTGATTATACTGGCTAAGTTTCCATTTACTACAACAGGAACCCAGTTACACAGCTTCAGATGTCGATACATTAGGCAAAATGAATCCTATCCTACTTAACTGCTAGAAACAAAGAGTTATAGCTTGAAAACTGATAAAATGAGTATCAGCTCTATGCTACAGTCAGGGAAACTGCAAGCCAGCCACATCTCATCACCTGAAAGTTGGCAGGCGACTTGGACATTGTCTGAAAATGCACAGAAAAGGCAAGAACCATGCAATGACATTGCCAAGCAAACTTTAAATCCAACAACCGAACCCTAAATTAATATAAATGCAGAAATAAATGGTTACTGTAAAGCATTTAGAGACAAGGAGTGGTGATAAATTTATCTTAATCTCAGAACAATGTATTTCCTGGGCACAATTCAAAGTATATACGATAATCTTAGGGCTGCTCAAGGAAAAAACTGATCCATTTTTGAGGGCACTTTTTAGTGTTCACTCTCTGAAGGGCTTGGTAACTGCTTCTTCTGTTCCTAAAAACACTTCTTCTCTTTGCCAACTGTTATCCACTGACAACTTTCCCAACAAAGCAAGACAGCTTTCAGAGAAACTTGATGCCTCTGGACTCATTGACCTTTTTAAAACTTGTACATGCAGTAGAGAAACAGTACTGCGTGGTATCGGTACCTGATCTCCTTCTATTGATAAATGCATATTGGGTGTCCACACTGACATTTCATCTGCTGATTATTATTCAGCTGATCTCGACATTTCGACTTGCTGCAGACTGAACTGGCCAGCCCAGCTCTTGGGAGGCTCCAGCTCTTCACTCTCTGAACACTCTCAGAAAGTGCTGATGCAAGACATCTACATCAGTGTTAGGTTCCACCTTGGTTTTCTTCCATTCCCCACCATGCCCCACAACAGTAAAAGTCCTACTGCATGCTGAGGTTTACAGTTTTCAGGAAACTCCATGGGAGGAGTGTTTTTTTAAAGCAACAGGTTAAAGAATCAGCAAGGACTATAAGCATTCGATCTAATCTCACGTATAGGGGCTGCCCACTGGATGACAATCCTTCAGAGCTCAAACATGACATCAGTACAGGACCCCAATTTTTTGAAGCCAACCTTTAGTTACAGGAAGAGAGTATGAAAGGAACATGGAAACAAAATGCTAAATTTAATTATTTTAGTCAATTCTAAAAGCTCTGATATTTTGAAAACAAAGGAGAGCTAAAGATTTTTATAGCAATTGTCATCCAACATAAAGTATTTACGCAGGGGCATTACAATCATGAAAACAAGATTAATAACAGAAGGGGGAATTATGTCATTATCAAATTGTATTTGGAACTTGTGCCACCAGAAGTAATGAACTGACATTAGCAATCCATGAACTGAATCATATCCAGCTCATTTTGCGGCTCCCAGAGGAGAGGCACTACAAGTGATGAGCATAATTTTTCAATGACTACACACTAGATCAATATATTAGCAAAGAATTTAGCTTTCAAAGCTAAAGCATCACTTAATTTTCCTATTTTAACACAGTAAAACTTTATAAGGCCATAAAAATCAATATGGTGCGATCTCGCTCACTATTTCTCAGGACTTCTAACGGCAGCAAAGTGGCTACTCAAAATTAATTTAGCAGCTGTACCAATGAGCTTTGGCAGGGCTTGAAATTAAGGTGATATAGCTGTTTGACAGCAAGATAAGGAAGGCATTACAGACAATAAGAAAATTTGCTAGCAGGCGAGAAGTTAGTGGGTATGAGTGTATATGGGGGCGTCATGGGCACGGTGAGGTTTCACGCGTGTAGGGCGGAGGCCGTGGTGCGGGGCTGCCCGTCCCTCGGGTGGGCAGTGCTGGCCCCGGCGCTGGATTCACCACACGGCCCAGGGCATCCCTTCCTGAACACCCTACGCACTTGCCTTACCCAGAAACTGACAGAAAAAAAAGAAAACAGAACATCAGAAACATACGGGATTCGCCCAGGGGCCCGAAGGAGAGAGCCCAGGGGACGGTGCCAGCGCACTCTCTACACGCCCCCCGGGCCGGAGGTCGCCGCCCGGCTCTCAGGCCGCGCACCGCGGTCCCGCAGCTGCCTGGAGCGCCCGTCCCGACGCGGCTCGGTTCCGTCCCGTCCTGCCCGCCGCGCCACCCTGCGGGGGCCGGGCCGCCATGTCGGGAG